>CM050417.1:36738751-37179663 GCA_027564155.1 Gymnocypris eckloni scoliostomus
GTGGCTTTAGTTAAACGCTTTTGTTGGTACGTATGTGAACTGTTAATATATTTATCTCCATCTGAAATAATGTAGTCTGCTTCTCTCCCTGTTCTAGCTCAGATCCCCACTAACAGAACTGGGCCTAGAGACTGAAAGTATATGATCTCTGACTGTAAGGTTGAGAAGATATCTTCATTGTAATAAGGCGATTCACGTGGGGGATATATGAGGCACATAGGTACAGGTCCTCATCTAAACACAAAATCTCTTTTTAAGTTTTATCCAAATATGCGTTGTTCCTTTTTCACAGGCTGAATATACTGCCACAGGTGCTCTTTGAACCAAACTATGATTCCTCCTGAATCCCTTCCTTTTTAACATTAGGCTGTTTGATTGATGGTATACGTAACTCTCTGTAGTTTGGAGGAGTAGGATTTGGAGTCTGAACGACTCCATGTCTCAAGTAATATAATTATATCTGAATTATATACAATATTTACAAAATCAGAGTTTGTGATTTTCTCTCAAAAGCGGAAGAGAACATCCCTTGAATGTTATAGCTTGTTATTTTAAACGATGACATTGAGTATTATTATAATTACCAGAATAATGTATGAGTTAATGACACAATCATGTAAATATATAGATTAATCAATAAAAAAAGGTAATATAGAGAAATGCAGTGAGTGGATCAATTTTACAAATGTTACATTTAAAAATAAACAAGTAAATAAGCAAAATAAATAAGTTAATAAATGAATGTCATTAAGAAATAATGATCATTCTTGACTATAGATCCAGTGTGTGCTTAAGCTAGTAGATTATCACACATCATTTTGAGCATATTTTGTATCTGGGCAAGGTCAGTGGAGTCTGATCTACCTCGTCGTGCCACTACAGCGGCGTAGCTGTCTCTCTCCTCCCGGTCCGGATGTGTTTTCTGAGGGCTGTTCAGGGTCGATGACTTGATGCTTTTTGCAAACAGTCTCATGCCATCTCGGTGGATGTGGATATGATCGTAGAGATGCTGATGTGTGACTTGCTGATGGTTGGCTATGTGAACATTCGGTATTGGAGCACAGATGTTCGCTATCTCCACGTTGATGGCGTTGATGATCCTTTGTGGCACGTCTGCAAGGTAGAAGGCTTGAGATGATGACTTTGGCTCTGGGGTAGATCCTGCTCGCTGTTCTCACCACGTTGGACAGAGCTTTTGTGATGTCCACTCTTCTGGTGCTGAGGTCGTTTGTTCCGGTGTGAATAATAATGTGTGACGGGGCGCCCAATGCACCCTCTCACAGCAGTCTTAAAGCAGAGTGTGAGGTGGGACACCAGAACTTCTTCACGGATCTCCCCGGAAACAGTCGTCTGGGGTCAAGATGGTGGCCGTTGGAGTCGCAGAGGATGACAATGTTGTCTTTACTCTTCTGTTCTCTGCCGGTGCTCGTGGATGATGATGTTGTAGTCCGTGGATTAATCTGAGTGCTGCTGCTGTCTCTCCTCTTGAGGTTCTGATGGACTCGAGGAGACTGACGGGTTGCGGAGTGAAGGAGCTCTGAGACTGTTGAGTTGAGTTTGTGGAGGTGCTGGGTGTTTGTGTGCCGACACGTCTCTGGTGTTGAGTTGTGGTTGTGGGGGTGCTGTGGGGTTGTGTGCTGACACGCTGCTGCTGTTGTATTGTGTGTAGTTGTGTTCTTGTCTCCTCCAGCAGTCTCTCCAGTGTGTGGCCGTGTTGTTCTCTTCTGGCCAGTTCCTCTCATCCTCCTCAGCTCCTGGCGCAGCTCTTAGTTGTCCTCCTCCAGGTGTCTTACAGCAGAGCAGAGCAGAGCTGTTCAGTTTGTTGCACACTGTGGTGGCTGGTCAGGTTTAACAGATGCTGGAGATTGTTGGTAGTTTCCTCTTTAAAAAGAAAGAAGTCCTGCTCCAGCTCAGCGATGTTATCTTTCAAAACCTTTATCTTGGGAGATGCAGGAGTGCTGGTGTGCCCATGTGTTCTTGAGCTGGGGTCAGTGATGGTAACTGAGGTTGTGCCGGCCTCATCTTCTGCCTGGCTCTTTACTTCAGGATCTTTCTTAATCTTCTGAACCTCCTTTTAAGGTTTCTGAAGTTCCTCTGGAATTCATTGAGGCTGGTTTCTGGTCCCTGGACCATGACTGTGCCATTGTGGTAAAGGTCTCTCTCTCTCTCTCTCTCTCTCTCTCTCTCTGTCTCTCTCTCTCTCTCTGTCTGTCTCTCTCTCTGTCTCTGTCTCTCTCTCTCTCTCTCTCTCTCTCTCTCTCTCTCTGTCTGTCTCTCTCTCTGTCTCTCTCTCTCTCTCTCTCTCTCTCTCTCTCTCTCTCTCTCTCTCTCTCTCTCTCTCTGTGCAGCTGATCATGGTGTGCACATCCGCAGCGGGGAGTTCGAGAGAGCCGAGGAGGTGCTGCTCACACACTTCAGCGACGCCACAGACTCGGCCGGGAAGGTGAGGATCTGACGGAGCTCCTGTGTGCTGCTGTGTCTCTGGTGTGTGACGTCTCTCTCTCTCGGTCTCTGTGTGTGCAGAAGAAGCTGCTGCTGAGCCTGATCCGGCCCCAGCGCTCCTCTCACTCCGTGCTGCAGCTCAGCTCATACGCTGACTTCAAGCAGGACATGCTGGACTTCATCGAGCGGCTGTACCGTGTCCCCGAGCCCTTCCTCCTGCAGGTGTGTCTCACTCGCCCCGCTCGCCTCAGACGCTCCTGCCTCTCCTCACCTGTGTGTGTGTGTGCGTGTGCGCAGATGCTGAAGCGCTCCGGACACCCCGGCGTCAGGGCTGAGCCCGTCACCTCATCCTCACAGGACCGACAGAAGACCAGCACTGCCGCAGAGGATCATGGGTAAACACATACAGAACTAGTGCTGTTATATGAAAACTAGACCGGGAAAAGTTAAAAACCTAAATTAACATTAGAAATGCTGTCTTGGTAACTCTGAAAATAAAAGTTAAAATGCAAACATTACTAAAACTGACATAAAAATAAAGCCTAGAGTTATTTAAAGAAAAGAAAAAACGAATAAAAAGATTCGAGCACATACAATTACTAAACTTAGACAAAATGTGAATATAATACCCTTAATATGTCAAAATGAATACCAGTGTTGGGGATCCTGGATACTTACGTCAAGCGATCAGTGCTATTGTTTAGTTCATCTCAATGGATGTGCAGCGCACCAGTGTATATAATAACACAATGTAATATACATATCCATGCTGTATATAGTATATCAGTTTGACGACTAAACTCAAAAATGTACTAGATTCAATTGCCAAGGTGTCCGAGAGGGTTGTAATTGCATTACTTGGTTACTCTTTTACGGAAAGTAATTCATTTCTTTTGTGTTGCTTCTTGTCACCTTGGCTGTGCTTGCTAATTTTTATTTTGAATAAGGGAGAGCTGTCAGTCAAGTCATGAGAAACAGAGTAATTGCCGTTACTTATTTGAAGAAGTAACTCAGATATTTACTTTGCTAGTTACTTGAAAGCAGTATTCTGGCGTTACTTGTTGACTGATGAGCTGTGCTAGTGTGTAAATGTGAGGCGTGTCTGCTCTTGTTTCCCGTGTGTGTGTGTAGCGTGGTGTCTCTGCGTCCCAGCGGCGCTGCCTGAGTCTGCGCAGTCAGCAGCAGGTGTACGGCGTGCTGAGCGAGCGCCACGGCGTCAGCGTCTCCTTCACGCAGCTGCAGCAGGAGCTGGAGGAGCAGGAGAGCCCCGAGCCGGCCGGCCCGAGCTGCACCTGGCCCTGTCCGAGACGCCCTGGATAGAGAGAGCCAGCCGGAGCCGCCGCGGTACACCGGCATGACCATCTCACGCCTGGTGCAGGAGGACGACAGCCAGCTCAGTGAAGAAGAGGAGGAGGAGACGCAGATCAGCTCACCTCACAGGTCACTGACAGCCTCTGAAAATCCTTAGTCGGGGACACGCCTACTAAATAATCATTCATGAAGTTAGAAAAGGTTGAAGCGAATTACTAGTGGCTGTGTTTACGTTAATCTCATAAAAGCATAAAAGCTGAGGTGCAAGTCCATTTACATTCAGTCTAGAGATCGACCGATATGGGTTTTTCTATAGCCGATGCCGATGTTTAGAGGTCAGGGTCAGCCGATGGCCAATATGTGCTGCCGATATCTTTACGTTTTCCCCTTCGTTTACATGCTAAAATATCACACTAATAATAAGTGGATGCACAACATTTCTAAACTTAACATCATTTATTGAACACTGACTTCAACCATCTCTCAAATCTTAATTTTGTGCACTGCAAGGTATTCAAATTAAATATTTATCCAAACAAATCAATAAACTGACTATATATTTTCCTTACACGATGCTCCAGCAAAGCAAAAAGTATCGTGGAGGACCCCACCCACCCCTCCCACAGTCTCTTCCAGCTCCTACCCTCAGGTAGACGGTACCGGAGTATCAGAGCCCGCTCCGCCAGACTGCTCAACAGCTTTTTCCCCCAGGCTGTGAGAGCCCTGAACTCAAATCACACCGCCTCTCTGAAACCCCAAACAACCCCCACCTTACCACATCTCAGGAAAAACTGTTAACTTTTATCTCTGTGGAATTCAGGTGAGCGGGCCTGCACAAGCCACCTGTAGCAACACACTCTCCTCTACATGCACTAGACACTTTCACACACCATTGTGTGTCCATAATCCCACAAAAGACTGATTGAAATATATGACTGTAATGTATGTATGTTTACTGGCTCATGCACCACAAATCACCTTACACTGTTCCCCAGCCAGCTGCTTGAATGTCTCTCTTTTTGCACATGTACAGTATTTGAAGTCATCTGCACAGTTGTACAGTTTGTATTTTATTTTATTTTTTAGTTTATGTATAGGTAACCACTTTTATATATAGTATATGTATAGTCAAAGCTGACAGTAGGTTAGTTTGTGTATAGGTTTATACTGTTTTACTTCGTGTTGTATATCTGTATTTATGTAGCACCGTGGTCCTGTGAGGCACGACATCTCGTCCCACTATATGTCCACACATGTAGTGGAATGACAATAAAGCTCAACTTGACTTGACTTGACTTGATATTTAAATATTAAATATATAAAATAGCTAATATAAAAAAAAACTTTCAATCATTTACAGTTTTAGAGCATTTATCAAGCAGATTTTTTCCAAGTTTGTTGGAACATAAATGCAAACTTAAATATACATTCAAATAAAATAAATGCAACTTTATAAATACAAATTAAATAAACTGAAAAATATAAAAAATAAATAATAGTAGTGCTGCAAACACACTAGCAATCAGCAACATTTGTGTTTGGTATAAATGAGACAGAACATCTAAAGTGCTTTCTAACTTTCTGCTTTTTGCATTTTTATATAAAACAAAGTCCTCAATTAACCAACTGTGAATACACTTGACTTAGCAGCAACAAAAATCTATTTTAGTGCAAATAACATGGCAGCAAACCCCTCATTTTTGAGTGAAGGAAATTATGTAAACATTACAGAACAATATAAAGGAATGTGCTTTAATTTTAACTCAAGTGCAGTCCCTGAGTCTTCCTCACTGAAAGTTCTCAGTCCTCCCAGTTTAAGAGCGGCAGGATGTCATACAGGAAACACAGCTGTTCTGCATAACTGCACAACTTAAGACATAACCGACTGTGTTTACCAGAATACTTGCCAAAACGGGTATTTTAACAACTTTGTGTATGTATCCGTCCGTTGAGGCGTTATCTGAAACACGGTATCTGAATCGCTCCTCTCACTCTCTCTCTGCACGCGCGCGCTAAGTGTGTGCGGCAGCGGCTGAGTGCGAGTCCCGAAACACGTGCAAATGATACACTTCACTCTATGGTGGTTAAACTTATCAGTTAATCCATGAATCACATGCGTGCCGAACCGTGGGGACTGATCCTTACGGATCATATGCGATCCGTTTCACCCGTAACCAAAACCATTCACTAATGTGTTGTTTTTGTTGTTAACAGATTGGACTGTGTTAAACCCTTAGTGATTTCTGACATGCTTGACGGTTAACGTTAGACCGGTTTAATGAGGATAATAACTGCGATGTATATATATAGTCGTTGGTCGGAACATGTCACTTTCTTAGGCTGATGTCCATTTTAATTCGCATTACACAGTTGATGGAAACACACGCAGATGCACATATTCTTGAGCTGAATTTTCATTAATGCAAATAAGTTGGATGGAAATCCGGCTATTGTCTGCATCAAACCATGCCTCCGAACAAACACCGTCATACACCGTTCTGGGCTGTGTCTCCGAGCGCGGTGCTGTCTGTGAGCGGGGCGGAGTAACCTAGCCCTGCAGTGTTTGTGAGAGCTGCCGCGTTCTCCAGCCCACGCACAGAGCGAAATTCTCTGACTCAGATACAAGAAAAATAAAACCGAACTTATAAAATTGGGGGCTAATATGTTAGCAAGCATGCTGCTGATAGTTTTTGACTACAGTCCTTAAAGTTAACGGCAAATAAGCGATCCTTCAACCAGCTGTAGCATTATGCCAGTTCCCGACGGTTCTGTGCTATTCGTTTTTTCTTTCACTGAGTGAAGCAACACTTTTTTCACATAGTTTACTAGTAATATATAGTAAATATATAGCCATAGGACTTCGGCCGGCCGATATATCGGTCGACCTCTAATTCAGTCATTTAGCAGATGCTTTTATCCAAAGCGACTTACCAATGAGGACAATAGAAGCAATCAAAAGAGCAATGGGAGTGCTATGACCTCTAAATGCTTACATTAATCAGCCGAGTGCACAAGTGCTCTTCATCATGAGCATACGAGTGTTAAAACCAGCCTAGAGCGCCGCTCACTGTTATAAACTTAGCTCAGAATCGATTCCTCAGAATCGCCACGCATTCAGAAGATCTCCGAATCCATCCACGAATTGATTTATCATCCCACCCCTAATAACCATAACCACTGGAGAGACGATAGAGCGATTAAAACACTGACATCCAGTCAGAATCCGAGCGCTCTGGATATAGCTGTTGTTATTGTGCTGATCTCTCTCGTGTTGTGAGCTCTTCTCTGCGTGTGTTTCAGGATCGTCATTCCCAGCGGCCCAGACTCAGACGATCCCGAGGTCCAGACGCGTCCCAGCAGCACTCCGCCTATCAGACACGTATTTCCACAGAACCACAACAGGTTCAGCAGCAGGTCACATGACAGATCATGTCTTTGTGTGTCCAGTATCTGACTGCAGTGTGTGTGTGTGTGTGTGTTTCAGTGAGAGTTCATCAGCTCAGATCTGCACTCCCGCCGCCCCAGCAGACGCCGGACACACACAAACACAACAGGTGCGTTCTGTATATATATGCTATATCGGTCACTATCACGGCTGATGGTCACATGACTGACCAAAAAATCATTAGCAGCATTTCTATTGATGTTTCTTTATGTTCTAGAATTAATTTTTCCTTTCGTAAAAATTGGGGCTGGACCAATGCCACTTTAACCATTTACTGATCTGATGCATAGGTTCCTATTGATTTTGGCCACCCTCAAATAGCTCGTGAATCTTAGCCCAGCGGTAAATATGCTAAAGACGCCTGCTCAGAACACATGCATTGAACACATACTCAGAGTAAGAACGTGCTGTGCATAAAAACTAGGGGTGACCCGAATAGTCAACTCTCAATTCCCAAAAGACTCTGAGAGCTCCGCTATGGAGAGAGTTCAAATCCAGCGGTAAGGTCACGGTGATAATGATGGATCTGCAGGATCGATCTGTCCAGTCATGTGGAGTCTGAGTGTGTGATGATGGAGGTGCAGTGTTCATCAGCTCAGGTCTCCTCTCCCGCTCGTCCCAGCAGCAGCAGCTCTCTGGCCGTCAGAGACACACACAACAGAAACAGGTACCTTCATCTCTCTCTATATCATCCTCAGACGTGTGTGTGTTGAGTCTGTCACTGAGCGCTGTCTCCTGCAGGATCGTTCTGTCCAGTGACGCGTGGAGTCTGAGGATCACGCCGCTCCTTCGTCCCAGCAGACGCCGTCCAGACACAAACAACAACAGCAGAAGAAGAGCGATCACAGGTGCTCACACTCACAGCATCAGCATCTGATCAACTGTTAGTACAGTTTTAATGAGGTTAATGACACTGGTGTTCAGTGAATGTGTTCAGAACCCATCATTCAAACACAGTGCTAATAATGTCAAACTCCAGTGAAAAGCCTTGGGAAACAGCTGGACAGATGCAGGACAGAAGGTGTATCTCACACATCAACAGAGAAGTGCTTTAGTGCTTCTCCGCATTGGAGCTCTTCATACGATCAGAGATGGTTCACGTTTAGCCTGTATAATTCTCTATTAGATAGTGTTTATAAGTGCCATAAGGAACAACACTGAGCTACACTTCCCAAAAGCATTGTAAACATAAAGCCGCTCACAAACGTCATTGTGCATGCGTTCACTCGTCCAATCGGATCACTAGTGTACAGGCAGCCGTTCACTTGGAGAAGCTAGTGTGAAGAGAGAGGTGTTTCTGATGGACAGTCATCTTCCTCTCAAAGTGCTGGACTGTGTTCAGTTACACACGAGCAGCTCGGGATTCAGCACACATTACATGCATGAGAAAACCATGGTCCTAGATTAGACATGAAGAATGGTTGATGAATCTGTTGACAACAGAAGAGTAGCTCTAATGACTCTCTGTGGTTTAATGAGTGAAAGCTACGAGATTCAGACTGCTGTGAATACTAGTACTGTGATTTCACATTTATGTCTTGTGTGTGTGTTACAGTGAGTCTGTGTGTGTGATGATGGAGGTGCAGTGTTCATCAGCTCAGGTCTCCTCTCCGCTCGTCCCAGCAGCAGCAGCAGCTCTCCGGCCGTCAGAGACACACAAACACAGGTGCCTTCATCTCTCTATATCAT
Source organism: Gymnocypris eckloni scoliostomus (assembly GCA_027564155.1). Lineage (NCBI taxonomy): Eukaryota > Metazoa > Chordata > Actinopteri > Cypriniformes > Cyprinidae > Gymnocypris > Gymnocypris eckloni. The sequence goes on from CM050417.1 coordinate 36,747,639, forward strand.
CCTCAGACGTGTGTGTGTTGAGTCTGTCACTGAGTGCTGTCTCCTGCAGGATCGTTCTGTCCAGTGACGTGAGTCTGAGGATCACGCTGCCTCCTTCGGTCCAGCAGGCGCTCGTCCAGACATAAACAACAACAGCAGAAGAAGAGCGATCACAGGTGAGGACTGGGACTTTTTCATATGTAGCTGTTCTCAGTGTGTGTGTGTGTGTGTGTGTGTGTGTGTGTGTGTGTGTGTGTGTGTGTGTGAGGACCATCGCAAGTTTTTAACCTTTGGAGTGAGGACATTTTGGCCGGTCCTCACTTTTTTTTCACTCTAATGGCCTCCAGAGGCTGTATAGGCTTCTCTCAACGTTTCAGAGAGGTCCTCAGATAGATAGTAAACTGAGAAAAAAGTGTGTTTATTACCCCGGGCATACACACACCATCTGCTCTCTACCGCCCCCACTGGCTTGCCACCGGTACTGCGCCATATATTGTCAATGCAATTTCTCATGAATGGTTTAAAGGAATCTCTTTACATTTGCCACAAATGTTCACATAAACTCAAATATAAACTGAAGAGATGTTGGGGGTCAAAGGACCACTATAACTTCATGTTCTTCCCATTTTTGTGAATGAGTTTATCACGGAAGGCATTTAATTAATCTTTATAAATGTCCAGTTTGACTCACAAAATAATTTTTGGCCATAAATCAAGAATTGTTTTGCTAATTAGGATCACATTTAAAAAAAGTATATTTTCTAATAGGGTACAGTGATGTAATGCTGACTGACACAAGGTCAAAGGTCAGCTTCACAGCAAAAACATGATTACCCATAAACATGAAAAATGATTAACTATAACCCACATAAAACTCTAGCCATAATTAAACATAGCCATTAACTAGATACTATTTTTGGATAATATTACATAAATTATGTTACCTTGGATACTACATATTAAAACCAGGGTTCATTTGCTCAAAAGATAAACGTGTTTAAATAAAAATTGTGCTTACTATAGTCATGTTTTAACAACTATTAATTTAATCAGACCTTTAAATTATATCACAAAAAGCTTATTATAATACATTTCACATCTAGGTTTATCATGAATAATTCCATATGCATTTATTTGGGTAAAGTACAGATACACTAATGAAACATTAGTCCTGTAAAATTATTAATTTCTGATCTTCCTTGAGTAAGAGTTCAACAGTACTAGATTTTAAATGTACTTCAGTATTTAGGCCCAGCTTAACAGACAAGGCTTAGCTTAAACCAGGACTAGGCCTTAGTTAAATCAGGATATGTGAGTAGCTTTAATAAAAATGCCTTGAACAGTACATTACTGGTGTGTATCTAGAGAAAACAATGGCACTGACATATTTTAATATTTGTTCTTTGGCTTTAACATGCATTTTTCTCTGAGACTAGCCTTAAACCTTTCTGCCACTTCATTTCACACTACCCACGGTCCTATCATAATAAAAATAAATCAATAAAACATGTCTGATCATCTGTGGCAGGGGTTTTCATGAATTCACACTTACAAATGATGGAATAGAGTACAATAATGGTCTTTGGCGTGCTGTCTGAGGACAGTCTCCAAGCCTGGAACTTCACTCAAACCGAGAGTAGCTCCTAAACCCTATCTTGGGAATAGGAAGAGAGAGAGAGAGAGGAGACAGGTGGCAGAGGGATGCAGAAAACCGCTGAGGTAACTAGGTGAGTCAGCTGTGTATATACACCTCCTCGTTCTACAGTATTTCTATCAATAAATCAGGGCCTTCTCACTCCCAATTCATCACATATGTGGTCAGGATCCTTCAGCGTTGCTTTTTTAATGCTCAAGGTTCCCCTTTAGCATAATTTTTGACATGCAAGGTACTTCATTGTTTTCAGTTGTTTGACAACTGATGCATCAGATGAAGACGTGCATGTGTCAGATCTCAAGCCATGCAATCGGTCTTTGTCAATCACATGCGTTTATTATGTGTGACGTCACCGAAGCGCCATTTTGAAGGTATCGTTGCATCGAGCAGTGAACTGAAAGTGTACAAAGCTGTACAATAAAGACAGATTAAATCTTCATACTGGAGAAACAGATGCAAACCAAGTAGATACGGTACCGAGATAATCTCAGCAATATTTTTAGGAACCGTAATGTATATAATTTGGTACTTATGGCGCTTTTCCACTGCATGGTACGGTACGGTTCGGCACGGCTCGGTACGGTACGGTACGGCTCAGTTCGGGTCGGTTTGAATTTCCACCGCAGTTTAGTACCGCTATAGAGTGGGCGGGATTATTCACGCGTCGTTATAATTGCGCCCGCCTACTGCCATGACATCATCGTAAACGCCACAAACAAACTCACAACAAAGAAAGGAGACAGAATAGTGTTCTTCACTCTCGGCATGTGGATGTTTTTAACAGCAATGGAGAGGTCTATGAGTATGAGAATGCTTGTGATTTACCCCCAGCAGCAGAGACTGTGGTGACAGTGACATGGGCTGTAACGTTAGATGAGGAGAGCAGGGATGTTCGTGCAGGTGTGCTGCGTTAACGTTACTTGATTAGTTAACTATTCATGCAGCGTGTTCTGTAAAGTGAATTATCAATAAACTTTTGAATATTTCAAAATGTACAATGTATCCCTTGTTTTTATTTATTTATGTGATGGTTTTTATAATCGGCATTAATCATTTGTCTTTTCAAGAGGTTCATTACGTGCTCATACAATGATACATATTTAATATAGTCTGGACGTACACTTATTCGATCAGATTGTTTTTAATTGAAGCAAAACACAGATACAGAGGTAAGAATATAAACAGAAAACATACTCTGAAAATATAGCAAGTTCAAAAGTAACGTTATACATAAGGCTTTTTCCTTCGGCGTCGTGCCATCAAGCTCTCGCTGGATCCGCTCCTCGGTTATCAACGAGAGGAACGTCTGTACTTCCTCAACAGACAACGACACTGCTATTTTGTGGTTGATGCAAAAATGTGCGTTTGTTTAAACAGAAGTTGCGTCCGATCCTTCGCTGGCTGTGCTGATTTAAATCTAGCGGGTCGGGCTATAGAGGAGGGTCTCGTTGTCGCAAGTTCAGTGACGCAGTAATGACGATTTTCTCCGGCCATTCAGTGATCAGCAGAGTTTACACGTCACGTTTTGGTAACGGTACGGCTCGATGGAACCTCGACCGAAGTGGTACTAAAAAAGTATCAGGTACCAGGTACAGTACCCAGTGGAAAACCCCCCAAAAGTGAACCGTACCGTACCGTACCGTGCCGTACCATGCAGTGGAAAAGCGCCATTACAGTATGTAAAAGACTTCTGAGTCTGACATTAATCTAAGTCAGGGAGAAAACTCACCGAGATCTACCAAGTGAACAGTAAATAAATGATAAAATACATATTAAATAAATAATTAAAAAGGCTTGTTGGGATGTATCTTTATATTGCAGTAATTTAATAATAAAAAATAAAATATAATTGTGTATGTGACAAATAAAGCTCATCCGAGCTTAATTTGTATTGTATTTGTATTGTATCTGTATTCAACTACGTGAATATACCGATCTGTATTCAACTACGTGAATATACCGATCTGTATTCAACTACGTGAATATACTGATCTGTATTCAACTACGTGAATATACTGATCTGTATTAAACTACGTGAATATACTGATCTGTCTTCAACTACGTGAATATACTGATCTGTATTCAACTACGTGAATATACTGATCTATATTCAACTACGTGAATATACTGATCTGTATTAAACTACATGAATATACTGATCTGTATTAAACTACGTGAATATACGGAGCTGTATTCAACTACGTGAATATACTGATCTGTATTAAACTACGTGAATATACCGATCTGTATTAAACTACGTGAATATACCGATCTGTATTCAACTACGTGAATATACCGATCTGTATTCAACTACGTGAATATACCGATCTGATCGTGAATATTCAATCTGTATTCAACTACGTGAATATACCGATCTGTATTCAACTACGTGAATATACCGATCTGTATTCAACTACGTGAATATACCGATCTGTATTCAACTACGTGAATATACCGATCTGTATTCAACTACGTGAATATACCGATCTGTATTCAACTACGTGAATATACCGATCTGTATTCAACTACGTGAATATACCGATCTGTATTCAACTACGTGAATATACCGATCTGTATTCAACTATGTGAATATACCGATATTGATATCGGTATATAGAGCACGGGCAGTCGTTGGCCTAATGGATAGAGCGTTGGACTTGAAACCCGAGGTAACCCAAGGTTGTGGGTTCGAATCCCGGCTCCGACAGGAAGTCCACGACTGCTCCCCGGGTGCTGCACAGTCGGCTGCCCACTGCTCCAAGTGTGTGCACTTGGATGGGTTAAATGCAGAGAACACATTTCACTCCTCATTATACTCTGTATAATTGTGTATGTGACAAATAAAGCTCATCCGAGCTTAATTTGTATTGTATTTGTATTGTATCTGTATTCAACTACGTGAATATACCGATCTGTATTCAACTATGTGAATATACCGATCTGTATTCAACTACGTGAATATACTGATCTGTATTCAACTACGTGAATATACTGATCTGTATTCAACTACGTGAATATACTGATCTGTATTCAACTACGTGAATATACTGATCTGTATTCAACTACGTGAATATACTGATCTGTATTCAACTACGTGAATATACTGATCTGTATTAAACTAAGTGTGTTAACCGTGTGCTCTCAATGTGTATTCTGTTTTGTTAACCGTGTGCTCTCAATGTGCATTGTTTTTTTTTTATTATTATTGATGGATATTTATGTATGAAATGAATGAAATGGCACGTGATGATTAATGGGGGTGTGTACATTTGTGATTGGTTGTTTAATTAATAAAATCACCTTGAGTGAGCACAGCTGCAGCTGTGTGTGTGTTGCAAGTCAGATACGTTGTTGCGTTTACTCTGTGAACAGGTTATGGGCCCAGAACGTCAGGAAGTCAAGCGCTTGTTTAAGTAGAGCCATGAGTAGGCCTAACGCCAGAAAAACGGAACATAGCGGTCGCTGGTCGCGGCTTCTGTTCGACGGGGATGAAAAGAATTATGAACTTTGGGAGGTTAAGTTTTTGGGCCACCTCCGGTTGCAAGGCCTGAAAGAGATAATTACTACGGAATCAGCGGGTGTGGAGACACCGGAAGAAGCGGCTTCAAATGCCGAGGCATATGCAGAATTAATCCAGTTCTTGGACGATAAAAGTTTATCGCTTGTAATGCGAGAAGCAGCCGACGATGGGCGCGCAGCACTAAAGATTTTGAGAGACTACTACGCAGGTAAAGGAAAGCCACGAGTAATAAGCCTGTATACTGAGCTAACCTCGCTTCAAAAATCAAGCAGCGAGAGTGTGACTGAATATGTTATTCGTGCTGAAACTGCTATCACGGCTTTACGAAATGCTGGAGAGACTTTGAGTGACGGACTGCTGGTGGCTATGGTACTAAAGGGGCTTCCTGAGACTTTTAAACAGTTTGCCATCCATATAACGCAAACGGACGACACGATAACGTTTGCTGAATTTAAAACAAAGCTTGAGCTATGAGGACATCGAAAGATGCGTGATCCAGGTGTAGAGGATAATGTAATGGCTGTGCAGACAAAACAGTGGCCTCGAGACCCACCAGTGCTGGCTCAACTGAACGGGCTGCAGCGGATGTGGTGTGCTATAGATGCGGTCTGAAGGGACACATGGCCGCGCTTGCCGGCGCAAACTGTGGTGCAGCCAATGCAAGAGTAATACTCATCGCGACGTAACCTGCAGGAGGAGACGGCGCCAGGACGCAACATGGAGGGCCACCGAGGCGACCCACCAGTATGTTTTCAGTGTGACCGATGGAGCGGCAGGATACCAGCCAAACAACCAGGGTGTCGACGTGAGGGGCCTGATGGTCGACTGCGGGGCAACCTCGCATATTGTCACCGACATCTCCAAGTTCAAAAGGTTCGATGATGAGTTCCAGGCAGGGACTCATTACATGGAGCTAGCTGACGGCACAAGGTGTAAGTAGCAGAGCGCAGAGGTGATGCTGAGGTATGGTTGGTGGACATTCGAGGACGCCACCTAAAACAATGCTGAGACGGGCGCTGTACATTCCCTCATACCCACAGGACATATTTGGTGCAAGCAGCGGCTTCCAGTGGAGCAAGTGTGACGTTCAGGAAAGGTGAAGATATTCTGGTGCACAAAGACGGTACAAAATTTCCCATTCATTTACATGATAGATTATATTATTTGCATACAGTATCTGATGGATGTGATGACCAAGTGAATGGATGTTATGAAAAACATGGCATGAGATACTGGGACACTGTAATTTTGATGATGTGCAAAGATTAGAAGGTGTTGTTGATGGTATGAAAATTGAAGGTTCATCAAACAAACCTATAACTTGTGAAGTGTGCACCCGAGGCAAGTTTACACAAACCAGAAATAGAAAGCCTGATGTAAGAGCTAAAATGCCTCTAGAGCTAGTGCACACAGATTTGGCCGGTCCAATTAACCCAGAGTCCAGAGAGGGATATAAATATGTTTTGGCATTTACTGATGATTTTACTAGTGCCGTGTTTGTATATAGTCTTAAAAGTAAAAGTGACACACTACAAGCAACGGAGAGGTTTCTTGCCGATATGGCCCCATATGGTAAAATTCTGCGTCTTCGATCTGACAATGGCACCGAGTTTACTGCAAAGCAATACAAAACTCTGTTGGTTAAGAATGGTATTAGACATGAGACTTCTGCACCATATTCTCCCCACCAAAACGGTCAGCAGAAACGAAATTGGCGTACACTTTTGACATGTCACGGTGCATGCTGATAGAGAGTGAGTTACCTAAAATGTATGGCCTTATGCAGTGCAGACCGCAGCTATAATCAGGAACAGGTGCTTTAACAAACGCACCAAACTTACACCAGTTGAGATGCTAACAGGGAGACGGCCCAATCTTGCTAGGATGCAAAAGTTTGGTTCAGAGTGTTTTGTTTATAAACAAGATAAAAGAAAGCTGGATCCAAGAAGTGAAAAGGGTGTCTTTATTGGTTATGATAAAAGCAGTCCAGCATACATTGTCTATTTCCCTGACAGCAGGAAAGTACAAAAGCACAGGTTAGTTAAGTTTCTTTCTAAGACCCGTGTTGAGCAACAGACTCAGACTACCATTGTTGATGATGATGATGATGATGTTCTGAGAGAGAAAGCCAATAGAACTAGGCAGGATGTAAATTCAAGTCTAGCAAAAGACCAGGTTTCAGTCAAAGAGGAGGAGCAGAGTAGTAGTCCTCAGACCCAATCAGTTGAAGCTATGCCTGAGCCTCCAAGATACCCTTCTAGAGTGAGGAAGAGGCCAGACTATTTACATGACTATGTTTCTCAACAGGCACCTGATGAGGAAACTGATCAGGTGCAGATCAACATAGATTACTGTTATAGAGTGACATGTAATATACCTGTAACTTTCACAGAAGCTGTAACCTCGGACAGATCAAATGAGTGGGTCACTGCAATGGATGAGGAGATGCAATCACTTAGAGAAAATCACACATTTACCTTAAGTAGTTTGCCTGAGGGTAAGAAAGCAGTGGGGGGCAGATGGGTTTATGCGATTAAGAATAACATAGATGGATCTGAAAAGTGCAAAGCACGTTATGTAGCCAAAGGATACAGTCAGAAGAGAGGTGTTGATTATGAAGAGACTTTTTCCCCTACAGCTAACTTGACAAGTATCCGAGTGATAATACAAAAAGCAGTACAAGAAAACTTGATTTTGCACCACATGGATGTACAAACTGCCTATCTGAACGCACCAATAGATCACGAAATTTACATAGAACGACCAGAGGGTTATGAAGTAAAATCTGGCACAAATGCAAAATTGGTTTGTAGATTGGAAAGGTCATTGTATGGGTTAAAACAATCGGGCAGAAACTGGAACAAGGTACTACATGAGTACTTGATCAAAAACCACTTTGTGCAGAATCAAGCTGACTATTGTGTGTATACATGGGAAACAGCTAATGAAAAAGTGATCATTGTAATATGGGTTGATGATTTGTTGATTGTGGCAAGTGATGAAAATGTTCTTAGACGTGTGAAGGACATGCTTACTGAAAGATTCCAAATGAAAGACTTGGGCAAATTAAGGCATTTTTTAGGTGTTGATTTTAACCAGAGTGACAACTGTGTGAGAATGTCACAAGCAAAATATGTGACAAAAATATTGCAAAGGTTTAACATGCAGGATTGCAAACCTAGATCGACTCCTTGTGAACAAAAACTTGACTATAATAATGATGCCGAAAAGATGATTGATGTGAAAAATATAGAGAGGCAGTGGAAGCCTCATCTATTTGACCATCTGTACTAGACCTGATATAAGTTTTGTTGTAAGCAAACTGTCACAATATTTCACAGAACCAACTGTTGAGCAATGGTCCACAGTTAAACAGGTACTGAGGTATCTTAAAGGTACACTTGACAAAGAACTGTGTTACAGAAAATGTAATGAGACACTGGGAATAAGAGCATATAGTGATGCAGACTGGGCAGCTAGTAATGACAGACGTAGTACAACAGGCTATTGTGTAAGTTTAACTGAATGCGGTGCTTTGATTTCATGGAAAACAAAGAAACAGCCAACTGTCGCACTGTCCACCTGTGAGGCAGAGTATATAGCCCTAGCCACAACCATACAGGAGTGTCTCTATCTTAAACAGCTGTTGGAAAATCTTGATACATGTCAATACTGCAACCTAAAGTATATGAAGATACAATCGCCTTAGCAAAAATCCGTGAGCAGGCAAAGATGCAAACATGTAGACATCAAGTACCATTTTATTAGGTCTTCTGTAAATAATGGTGACATTACATTAGTGTATTGTCCCACTAATGAGATGGTAGCAGATGTGTTGACAAAGCCTGCAACAAAGTGTAAGATGATGAAGTTTGATTCATTGATTTTTGGAAAATGATGCGTTATACTCTGTTAACAATGTGAGAGCAAGTGGGGGTGTTAACCGTGTGCTCTCAATGTGTATTCTGTTTTGTTAACCGTGTGCTCTCAATGTGCATTGTTTTTTTTATTATTATTGATGGATATTTATGTATGAAATGAATGAATGAAAAATGGCATGATTAATGGGGGTGTGTACATTTGTGATTGGTTGTTTAATTAATAAAATCACCTTGAGTGAGCACAGCTGCAGCTGTGTGTGTTCAAGTCAGATACGTTGTTGCGTTTACTCTGTGAACAAAGTGAATATACTGATCTGTATTCAACTACGTGAATATACTGAGCTGTATTCAACTACGTGAATATACTGAGCTGTATTCAACTACGTGAATATACTGATCTGTATTCAACCACGTGAATATACTGATCTGTATTCAACTACGTGAATATACTGATCTGTATTAAACTACGAGAATATACTGATCTGTATTCAACTCAGTAAATATACTGATCTGTATTCAACTACGTGAATATACTGATCTGTATTCAACTACGTGAATATACTGATCTGTATTCAACTACGTGAATATACTGATCTGTATAGCGCCTGACACAACACACGCCTAATGCAAGATCATGTCGCTGCAATCAGCTTTACCTTGATAATAGTCGCCCATCAAAACTTTTGTGTGTACTAGTGTGACACTGGCTTCTTTTATCCAGCCGAGAGCTGTAGTTTGCTCATACAGCTGTTTTGAGCCACGATTCAGTCTGTATTCACACGATGAGAAACATGTGCAGCTCGAAACACAGAATATGTAGAGAGGTGGTACTGTTATTTATGTATAGCCTATATATATTTTACATGACTTAACATGCGAGTCATAATATTAGTGAATATATTATATTGTAGTTTTATCTCTCGCTGGTTGAGAAACACTGATTAAAGGGTGATCTTCCAGCATTTCCTTCGCGATCGATCTATTGGGCATCCCTGATCTAAGTGATAATGTTACAAAAACATTAGTTTCTCATTTATGTGGTTCCACAGTATGTGCTGATTTTTATTTTATTTAAAAAGTACTTGATGGTCGCCGTATAATAAGTCAAAGTAAAACACGCCACCAGCTTACTATAGGGTATTTAAAACCTAAGGAAAGCGAGGAAAGAGGGAAAACTCAAACCCCCACGGTGACAACACGTCCGATTAACCGTGGGAAAATGTCCTCACCGTTACAACGCTAGTGTGTAGCTGACCGTCTCCAGGCTTCAGTGTGTAGTGTCACACTTTGATTCTCGTGAGTGTGACGTCACCTGACAAAGACCAATTCCTTGCATTTGTAAAAGTTTACCTTTTATATTAAAGAAAAGTATAAGAATTGAAAGTGTATAAATATTCATACTTTCCTAGATATTAACGTTAGAGCACCAATATTTAATATTTTATGAATATGGCCCCAGAAATTTTGTTTTCTTACTTAAATACCATAATTAAAGGCCAAGTCCTGACTTCAGCTAATCGCTGTCTGTGAAACTGGGCTCTAGAGTGCAAATAAACAAAATATATGATATAAAAAACTGAGTAAAAACAACGTGTGTACATGTGTTTTGACAATTATAAACATAAAATATTAAAATGTCCCAATGAACACTATGCACAAAACATACTAGTTTTGCATCATTTGAAATCCTCTCTGCAGCTGCTGAAAATGCACGTGCATCAGAGCTCGTGCACATTTATACTGACATGTCCACATTAAAGCAGTCCATGCAGCAGGCTATCTCACTCTTTTACAGCACATTTAGCTCACAAACAACAGACAGTCGAGACTTCATTTACAATATTATAACATTCTGTTTTAGTAACTTACATGCATCAGTCGCGCGCACACTTCAGTCTCCCGGGTCCGGTCAGTGACTCGTTCGAACCGATTCATTTGAATCAGTGAGTTGTTCACTCGACAACACGAATGAACGAATGAATCTTTTAGCGTGATTGATGAACCGATTGAACTGTTTGATTCAAAAGAATTGGTTCACGAATCGGACACCGCTTTGCGTTTGAGCACGTGATTTCTAAATGTAAAAAATTATGAGGAATGACATGTTTATGAAATTAAGTGGATTTTTAAATTAAACCCTGGAATCAAGTGGAGTAAAAGTTTAAACAAATAGTAAATATGCTCTGATAAAGTAAAGATGCTTTAAAATGTACAGTAACAAAGTAAAAATACTTAATTTACATTACTGTCCACCCCAGATAATTTTGCAGATATAACGTTACAGATGAGCTCCAGTGTTTCTGCTTTTATTGTTTAGACCCCATTTGTCCTGTCTTTAGTCAGTGTTGTCTGATCATGTTTACCAGAGAAATTGCTGGGCATTCATTAAGACAGCGGTTCTCAATTCCAGTCCTCGCGCCCGCTCTGCATATATTGCATGTCTCTCTTAGTTAACACACCTGATTCATATAATCAGCTCGTTAGAAGTCATCTGTTGTGTTGATTGACATGCTCCCTACAGTGTCCATTGCTCCCTACTCCCTGAGCAGGGGAAATCCGTTGAAGTTTACTTCACTTCAGAACATTCATTAATGGATTTGCGCTTGGCATCTTCACGCACAGGCGAGTGTGACATAATATACGCCTGTAAATATATACAATTTAAATTCACATCTCGCACACTTCAATTCACTTTGAATGGAATACGTTCGCTTTGAACTGGAATCATGGAGGAATATCGTGTGATGTCCACGCAGGGCACTTACGATCGATTAGAACAAACGTCTGAAGTGATAAGAGTAACATAAAGTGAGAGCGGGCGCGAGGACTGGAATTGAGAACCGCTGCATTAAGAGATGCATATCTGTGAATCTTTTGGCTATTGTTTTTATATACTGGACACTCATACAGTCTTTAACACCCCACTGCTGAATAACTAGCTAACTGCTCAATATAGGCTTCCTTGCCAAAAAAACTAAATAATTATCTGAAAAATGTTTGGTGCACAGACACAACAGTGTTGATGAAGAAGTGCTGTTCTGCATCAGCTGAAAGCGGTTTTATTCAGCTCAAGTACATGTTAGGGAAGGTTTACATCTGACCGCAAGCCTGCAGAAGCCAGCTGATCATGAGCATATAGACATGGAGCAACACCACCCTGAGTCCGTTATTACCCTGACACATACATCTACTCTTCAGTTTTCATATACCAGTATACATCTGTTCTAGACAGATCTTACCAGCCTTAAACGTTAAATGGTGTTTGTCTCGGGTCCCCTGATCATATTAAGATGACAAGTCTCTAGAATGAAGGGAAAGCTTTAGGAGCTCATATGCAAGAATCACTAACATCTCTAGCCCTATTCAGATGGGATTAGATTTACAAGAGCAGAGGAGTAATGTATATTACCTGAGGACGTCCGTAATATTAATGGCCAATTCGCACGTGATGAGTGATCTCAGTAACACAGATTTGATTCTGTCTGAAAAGGCACTTATCTAAGGTTAAATAAATGTTGTTCCTCTAACAAGTGCTTTCACCCTTCTGTTTGATCTGAACTGTATGTGGAGAACACGTGAAGGTTTGACTCAGACATGTCCCACCACCTAGAAGACAACTGAAAGCTTCAAGAGCCTTCATACGTGAAACAAACATGGAAAACTACTTTTAAACAGGAACTGGCCTAATATTTGTCTGTTAGCACAGGATTAGCATCACCTGAGGTATTTTTCATGACCTTTACAGAAGGCAAAAGTCATCATAATCTGTCCTGAGACTGTCTGTAATGAGATGCACATCGAGACAGAAATCAACAGAGAAGATGTGGTAGTAATTACTTTACTCCACCTCTAAATGTAAACTAATGCTGTCGAACAGGGTTTATGTCTCATACTCCGCACACCTTCTTGGATGAACTCGGTTAAATTAGGGTTAGGGTTAGTCCTTATGACCCCTCTTTACATAAACTGTCCATTTGTAATTTATTACATGAGGCCTAAATACATGGTCTATCATCACATTTTTATGTTTAGTAAATTATGTCGTTGGATTGACTTGGTAAATCTGCTTGGTAAGGTTTAGGAAAAGATCATGGTTTGTCACAATAGCTCCATAGTGTTCAGGTAAATCAAGTCACCTGTGTTTATGGCTTTTACAACACAGATGGATTCAAAGCAGCTATAGCTGTAACAGGACAATTATGCATTGTTTGTCAATTTTGTCATCGTTCAGCAGTAAGACTTCATCTATTTCATCTATTCATCAGCTCTGTAGAAAACAGTGGTTTCATCATCCGGCTCTGATGAGATTTCAGATAACAGTGTCAGTGCAGTGAGATCAATAATATAGCTGAAGAGGTGTCCCCAACTAAACAAGTTATCTATTAGTATAATAAGTGGTCTAATAGCATCTATTTCAGACACTATGGAGTTCTCTTGAAGTGTATCAGACGACCCTGCACAGTGAAAACAATGCTCAAGGCTACCGGTTCAATGCACTGTTCACATGAGCTGTAGTTGATATTAGGAGTCTCTGTGGCCGTACACAGCAGCCGAAGAAGTGTGTGTCTGTTCACATGACCTGTAGTTGATATTAGGAGTCTCTGTGGCCGTACACAGCAGCCGAACAAGTGTGTGTCTTTTCACATGAGCTGTAGTTGATATTAGAAGTCTCTGTGGTCGTACACAACAGCCGAACAAGTGTGTGTCCGTTCACATGAGCTGTTGTTGATATTAGGAGTCTCTGTGGCCGTACAGCACAGCAGCCGAACAAGTGTGTCTGTTCACATGAGCTGTAGTTGATATTAGAGTCTCTATGGCCATACACAGCAGCTGAACAAGTGTGTGTCTGTTCACATGAGCTGTAGTTGATATTAGGAGCAGCCAACAAGTGTGTGTCTGTTCACATGACCTGTAGTTGATATTAGGAGTCTCTGTGGCCGTACACAGCAGCCGAACAAGTGTGTGTCTGTTCACATGACCTGTAGTTGATATTAGGAGTCTCTGTAACAAATTATGTAACAAATTATTATTATTATATATATATATATATATATATATATATATGTATGCATGCATGCATGTCTTATTTAATTTGTTTCTCTAAACTCATGTAAATAACTGAATGCTGAAACATGTATTTTAAGTAGTACTGTATAACAATGTTAATTGTAACCTGTGACTGTAATTATTTAGTTTAAACTAATGCATCATTGTTCAATCTTCTCTTTGGTGTGCAGGTAGCAGAAGGAAAGTCCATGGAAGGAAAGTCAGCACAGGTATGTGTCTTTACTAAATCTTTTAGTAGTCTTTAGTAACTCATTTTTAAAATTAAACAACACAACGTGATAACATAATACAAATCAATTGAAGGATCTGGAATCATTATAAGATAAGAGAGTACCGTTAATTCCCAGAAACAGTGTGATGATTTGTGATAAATCCTTCAGTAAAATCTTAATTATTAGTGCTAGATGTAAAACATCCATATTCTCATCACCCGACATGTTGCTATGTGTACACACCGGTACAACCTGCTTGCACATCCTCTTGCACATCCCTCTTGTTCATATTACTATTTATTAAGTCCCTGTATACTGTTTTTGCACATCTTATTGTTTTGCACTTTTTATTCCATTGCACATTTTACTCTTATTTCTCTTTTTTACCATATATATGCTCTTGTGTTGTTACTTTTATATAATTTAAATTTTTATTCTTTTGCACTGTCCACTGAGCGGACCTGATTAGATTTACATTTCACTTCTGATTATACCCTGTATAATTTATTATGTGACAAATAAAGAAACCTTGAAACCTCGAACCTTGATCCTAGATTACGGCTCATGGCTGTTAGGCCAGACACATTTACATGGGCTACAGTAGAGAATATGATGCAGATTGTGAAGATAGTAGGTCTTGAACACTTTACCGTTTTACTGTAAGTTGTCGTTTGTTAACATTGTTTAATATTAAAATTGTCATTAATTGCTCTCCTGATGTTGTTCCAAACCCGTCACAGCGTGCTCATCTTCAGAACACAAATTAAGATATTTTTGATTCTCTGACCCTGTCAGCAAGTGTATTACTAAGATCAAGACAAAACGATGCATCAATGCCACGTGTAAAGGCACCTTTATTTTGGCACTGTCCACATTTTCATATAATGTCCGTCTATGCATTACCACCAAAGCATTCTCGTTCAATCTCACACGCCAGGACTCGATAAAGCCTGCCCGAGGCGAGCATATAAGACGCTGATTGTTGGAGTCAGCGCTGTGTGAGAAGTTTTCCGCACACTGGAGCACGCGCAGACACACACATCTGAAGCGCACGCACACACACATCTGAAGTGCACGCACACACACATCTGAAGTGCACACACACACACATCTGAATCGCACACACTGACAGCCGTGTCAACTCCGGCGCAATACTGAGCTCTCCTGCTTTTTTGAGCATGGATGAATAAATTCAGACAAAACTGCATCAAAATGCATGTTTTGGCTAATATCCTGTATAAAGAGTAGGTTAGTGTTAGTAATACAAAAAGTATTAATTTACAGGCTATATAATTTAATTTATACAGTGAAGACTATGCAGTTATTTTACATTTGATTATTATATTTCTGTAGCGTATCTGAACATGTATTTTAGACTGAGCTGAAAACCTGAAAAGCATGGTTTACTGAACTTGTGTCTTCTATTGTATTTATTTTCTGCTATTGCTTGTAATTTGGTTATCTGTAGAAAAGATGTTTAGCACTGAGCCCATAGCATCATTTTAGACTTATGTTCATGTTATATATTTTGGTTGCATTTGTGAGTTAATAAAATGTAGATGGCTGTTTAAAATATCGTTGAAGATATCTACCTATTCGGAACCATGATAGCTGATTGGATTAGACTTTGCCCTGGGTTATCAAGAATTCAGAAAACAGGAACAGCTGTCCAAAGCCTCACTTGATGACACATGATTATTTTACCGATGTCCTTGCTATGTTTCTGTGTCTTGATCGTGGTAGTACCCTTGCTGTCTCTGGAGGATCAGCTCTCGGTTTCATCAAATATCTTAATTTGTGTTCTGAAGATGAACGAAGGTCTGACGGGTTTGGAAGGACCTGAGGGAGAGTAATTAATGACAATTTTCATTTTGGGGTCAACTATTCTTTTAACTATTTGCTGCAGTAACCCTAACCTTAATCAATGTTAATGTTAGTTACTAAAATACAACTGTTCATTGTTAGTTTGTCGGTTCAGTCAGTGCATTAACTAATGTTAACAAATGCAACTTTGATTTTAATAATGTCAATATCAACTAATAATTGCTGTAAAAGTGTTGTTCATTCTTTAGTTCATGTTAAAGTAGTTAAGTAATGAACCTTAATGTAAAGCGTTACCAAAATCCATGTACATCTTTAGAGCGAGTACAATAAATACAATAATTGCAGAAGAACAGCTATCTCCTTCAGTCTGTGGAACACATCCTCGGTCTTTCTCTAGGTGAGGCAGACTGAATTTAACTTTATATGACAGTAAACGACCTTATCTTTTGCTCTGAAACACAAATCTGCATGACTCTCACTCATCGCCACGAGTGGGGCATCACGTCTGCCTTTCAGTGTGTTTTGGCCTATTATAGCCTAGTTTACGTGCAACGATAGTTAACCGTTTTAACAAACAAGCTATCCATTCAATGCAATAGTTGTTCATGAGTCATACATTAACTCACTATTGTTGTTCATTATTGTACATCTACAATTGCACTGCAGCTTTACAGACATAGCACTTTTGCAACTTCGTAGCCATATATCTGCAAAGAAACTAAGATGTCATATGCTCAATAACCCGTCTGTCAATTTAGTATTGTACTGTTTTAATACACACTTACTGGTAACACTTTACAATAAAGTCCCATTAGATAATGTTGGTTAATATATTAATGAACATGAACGGACAATACATCTATTGCTGTATTTATTACTCTGTTAACGTTAATGAAAATACAGTCATTCATTGTTTGTTCATGTTAATTCACAGTGCATTAACAAGCACAACATTTGATTTCAATAATACATTAATACAATAATACAATACAATATTGACGAAACTAAGATTAATGAGTGCTGTAGAATTATTGTTCATTTTTATTTTAACTAAAGTAGTTAACTAATGAACTTTATTGCAAAGTGTTAGTTACTGTTGAACTTATCTAAATATCAGAAGGTCAAATAGAACATATTCAAAATGACGATGGTAAAGTGCCTCTTTAACGATCTCATGATAATTATGCATTTTATGTACAATCTGATGATATTTTGGAGGAACCGTGTTTCTGTCACCACTCACCAAACCATAAGAAAAAAGATAGAATAAAGATGACATCATCCTTCATTAAGCGGTATGTATGCACTGTTTGCTTATTTGATCAAATCAAATCACTTTTATTGTCACATCACCTCAGCACAAGTGCCTTGGTGAGTGAAATTCTTACGAGCGTGCTCCAGACAGTGCAAAAAAACAAAACAACAATTTACATATGGACAGTACATATTTACAGACTGTACAGAAGACAATGTGCAAAATACACATACATATACTCAGTACACACAGTGTACTATAAAGACATACTTGTTAACAATGCACCAATACACATTATACACCGTATTTACACGTCTGCATTATGTCCACTATCTATGCATAGTAATATGTGAAGGTGCAACAGATTATAAATTAACAGCAGATTGGTTGAGCAGCAGATAGTTGTGCAAAGGTGCAACTGATTATGCATATGCAATGTCGTGGATGTGCTTTTGTATGGTGTCCAGTGATAGCAGATGTGTTAGTGCAGTGTGTGCGTGTAGTCCGGTAGAACTGTGTTAAAGTGCAGTGCATGGCATGTTGTGTGAGAGGGAGTGTGATGTAGGTGAGTTATTTCTGACTGTTCATTAGCCTGATAGCCTGAGGGAAAAAGCTGTCCCTCAGTCGGCTAGTGCGCGATCGGATGCTGCGGAGACGTCTCCCTGAGGGCAACAGAGAGAGCAGTCTGTGGGACGGGTGGCTGGAGTCTTTGATAATCCTCCGGCTTTCCTTGTACACCGCCTGGTGTAGATATCCTGGAGGAGGGAAGCTCACCTCCAACAATGTGGCGGGCAGTTCGCACGACCCTTTGCAGAGCTCCTGCGGTTGCCAGCGGTGCTGTTTCCAAACCAGGCGGTGATACAGCCGGTCAGAATGCTCTCCACAGTGCAGGTGTAGAAGGATCTGAGGATTCTGGGGCTCGTTCGAACTTCCTCAGCCGTCTCAGGAAGAAGAGACGCTGATGTGCCTTCTTCAGCACTGCATCTGTGTGAGCAGACCATGTGAGATCCTCGGTGATGTGAACGCCGAGGAACTTAAAGCTGCTCACCCGTTGTCGATGGTGATGGGTGTGTTCTCTGCTCTGTCTCCTGTAATCCACCACCAGCTCCTTGGTCTTGTCGATGTTGAGTGAGAGGTGGTTCTCCTGACACCATTTAGTCAGGGTACTCACCTCTCTCTCTGTAGGCCGCCTCATCGTTGTCGGTGATCAGGCCTATAACCGCTGTGTCATCAGCAAATTTGACGATGACATTGGAGCTGTGTGTAGCTGTACAGTCATGTGTGTACAGGGAGTACAGGAGTGGGCTGAGGACGCAGCGGTGCACCAGTGTTGAGGGTCAGGGGAGATGATGTGTTGTTGCCCATTCTGACCACCTGACTTCTGCCTGTCAGGAAGTCCAGGATCCAGCTGCACAGGGATCAAGGTCAAGGTTTCTTTATTTGTCACATGATAAATTATACAGGGTATAATCAAAAGTGAAATGTAGTTCAAATCAGGTCCGCTCAGTGGACAGTGCAAAGAATTAAAAAAGAAAATATATATATAAAAATAAAAATAAAGTCAAAATTAAATTATATAAAAGTAACACCACAAGAGTATATATATATATATATATATATATAGGTAAAAAAAAGAAATAAGAAGTAAAATGTGCAATAGAATAAAGAAAAGTGCAAAACAGTAAAACAGTAAGATGTGCAAAACAAATTGGATGTGCAAAAAACAGTATATGGGACTTAATAAATATTAGTATAAACAGGAGGGATGAGAGGGATGTGCAACGATGTACTGGGTATGCACACATAGCGGCAATATGGATGATGAGAATATGAATGTTTTGTTATTTTTTTACAGATAATAATGAGTCTTGTGAAAGTTTATGGAACAGAGTTTGTGTTAAGGAGCCTGATGGCCTGAGGGAAGAAGCTCTTCCTCAGTCTCTGTCTTTGCCATCAAGCTCCTGTAGCGCCTGCCAGATGGCAGTAAACGGAAAAGATGGTTACCGGGTGGTTTGAGTCCTTGGTGATTTTAGCAGCTCTGCTTCTGCAGCGCTTTGAGGTAGATGCCCTGCAGAGAGGGGAGTAGACCCTGAGATGCGCTCAGCTAAGCGCACGACTCTCTGTAGAGCTTTGCAGTCCTGGTTTGTGGCATTATTATACCACACTGAGATGCACTGAGTCAGAACACTTTCTATGGCCCTGAATAGAAAGTTTTCAGGATAGCTGGAGAGACCCTGAATTTCCTCAGCTGTCGCAGATGGTACAGTCTTTGCCTGGCTTTCTTAACCTGAGTTTGAATGTGTGTAGTCCATGTCAGGTCCTCGAGATGTTTACCCGAGGTACTTGAAGCTGCTCACCCTCTCACAGGGGTCCCACTGATCATAAGAGGAGTGTAGGGCCGCTGCTGTCTCTTCCTGAAGTCCACGATCAGCTCTTTGGTTTTGCTCACGTTCAGAGAGACAGTTGTCCTGGCACCATGTTGTAAGTCTCTCCACCTCATCCAAGTATGCGGTCTCGTCATCGTTGTTAATGAGGCCCAGGACCACAGTATCATCAGCAAATTTAATGATAGATGTGGAGCTGTGAGAGGACACAGTCGTGGGTGTATAGAGAGTATAGCAGGGGCTCAGGACACAGCCCTGTGGGGCTCCTATGTTCAGGGTGATTGAGTTGAGGTGAACTGGCCGACTTTCACCACTTGTGGTCTGGCGGTGAGGAAATCTTGAATCCAGTCACAAAGTGAAGTGTTTAGGCCGAGGTCTGAGAGTTTAACAGCCAGCTTGGTGGGGACTATAGTATTGAAAGCGGAGCTATAGTCAATGAATAGCAGCCTGACATAGTTGCCATTTTTGCTGTCAATGTGAGTGAGGGAAGAGTGCAGTACCTGGGAGATGGCATCATCAGTAGACCTATTTGGCCGATAGGCAAACTGAAGAGGGTCCAGAGTAGCAGGGATGGAGGAGCAAATGTGTTTCTTTAAAAGTCTCTCAAAACCTTCATGACTGTCGATGTAAGGGCAACTGGACGATAGTCATTCAGGCAAGAGGGTTTACTGTTCTTGGGCACAGGGATAATGACAGATTTTTAAAGGGGTGGGGACCACAGAGGTAGCAAGGGACTCATTAAAGATGGATGTAAACAAACCAGCAAGCTGATCAGCACAGGACCTCAGAACGCGCCAGTAATCCCATCGGGTCCTGCTGCTTTTCTGATGTTCACTCTCCTTAGTTCCTCCGAACATCATCCTCTGAAAGGGTGATAGCATAATCATTGCTGCTCTGTCTGCTGCTTCTTGTGGCGCTGCTCGGCAGAATCGCCCGCTGTTGCATTCAAAGCGGCCGTGAAGTTGTTTAGTCTCACGGCTAGCTCTAGGATCTGTTCAGTCCTAGAGTCTGGAGCTTAACCAGTGTGGCAGGCACTATGGTGTTAAATGCCGAACTATAATCCACGAACAGCATCCTCACATAGGTGTTCTTATTTTCCAGGTGGGAGAGCAGTGTGTAGTGTGAAGGCAATAGCATCGCTCAGGAACGGTTCGGTATGCAAATTGTAGTGGGCCCAGTGAAGCAGGCAGCACAGAGCAGATGTGTTCTCTGGCGAGCTTCTCAAAACACTTGCTGAAGATGGGTGTCAGAGCGACGGCCTCCAGTCATTCATGCATGTGATTTTACTTTTCTTTGGTATGGGCACAATGGTGGATTTTGAAGCATGCGGAACCACAGACAGAGAGACAGATTGAAAATATCTGTAAAAACCCTGGCTAGCTGGAAAGCGCATGCTTTGAGCACACGGCCTGGTATACCATCTGGGCCCACAGCTACGGATGTTCACCCGCTTGAAGGATCGGGTTACATCTGCGACAGAAAGCGTGAGTGGACTCACCTCTTCTGCAGCAGTCGTGTGAGCGCTCTCTGTGGGCGGTGTTATCAGCCTCGAAACGAGCATAAAAGGTGTTGAGCTCGTCCGGTGAGAGAGGCAGCAATGTTCACAGTAGCTGGTTTATTCCCTTTAAAGCCTGTGATGTTGTTGATGCCCTGCCACATGCTTCTTGGATTATTGTTGTTGAAATGTTCTTCAACTTTGTTTTTATATTGTTGCTTTGATGGATCTCCTGAGATTTTAAAGGCAGATGTGATCGAACATCGCTGTTAATCCTACAAATTGTTTTACGATTAATCCACGGTAAGATTTTAATATTATACATGTCTATATAAACAGTTGTAAATGTGGCATTAATTGACAGCAACTCCCGTAAAATTACATTCAAAACAAAACCCGACTGTGAACCTACAACGTAAATAGTTGTCATGAAATCTACAAAACATTCTGCCTTTACTAATGAACTATTCAGGTTAACTATTCGCAGCATTAGTTAAAAGTCTCAAGTATACTGTATGTACTGTAGATTTGAGATGGGCACACATACATATACTGATTTAGGCATTGTTACACCAGGTTCACACAAACTCCTACAAAACTGAAAATCAGTAAAGAATGAGGAACAAACAATTATGAAACGAGAACGTTTATTAGCTAAACGAATACAAAGTTTGGCGGCACGGACACCTTGATGCAAAATAATGGGAAAATGACATGCACCCGTCCACGTTTGAGACACTCTCCTGCGGCTGAGTATACTTTGAAAGCTGCGACGGAACGTGGAAAGTGAAGTGTATATATAAGTGAAGTGACGTAACCGGTTTTATGGATTAACACCGGGATCACCGCCAACACAGTGCAAGCCTACCATCAATATGAATGTGTCTGAAGCAGGTAACAAAGAATGTGAGGAGAGTAACATTTTAGGAGGGTTGTATTATTTTGACTATTTTATTTGCAACACAGAATAATCACAATA
The DNA here is from genome assembly GCA_027564155.1 of Gymnocypris eckloni scoliostomus. NCBI lineage: Eukaryota > Metazoa > Chordata > Actinopteri > Cypriniformes > Cyprinidae > Gymnocypris > Gymnocypris eckloni. Next base: position 36,769,889 of record CM050417.1, read on the forward strand.
TACACAGTAAAGGTCAACGGCACATTATTGAACATACTGATCTAAACACTGAGACTTGAACAGTAACACAACTTTGTGCCAAACAGACTTACTGTGTAACCACTTTTATATCTTGTGGTTTTTATGTTTTATAGAACATTAAAAAAAATCCTTGTCTTGTGAGCTATTTAAATTCAATTCAAGATTATTTGTATAGCGCTTTTTACGATACAATCGTTGCAAAGCAACTTCACAGGAAATTAAGTTTCTACAATAGATTTATATTGTAGAAACTCAATATAATGAACTTATGGCAAAATGTGGTTAATTGAGTATAATCGCTGACGGTTGGCTTCCTCTGAGGGGTTGTCATCGTCTCTTCTCAGGTGTTCGGTCATCTCAGATCATTTAAGGTTTGGATCCAGACTGAAGCTTGTGTAATTCCTCGTTACCACGGGATGTTAATCCAGATACAAATAGAGACATAATTAGCGTAGCTGTTGTTCCATCCAAGCTAAACTTATCTGTTCAACCCAAGCTAAAGCATAATAATGTGTGTTTGATCAGATATACCTGCAGTACAAGATTGTGAGATGCATTATATGAATGCTTGGTTAAAGAGATGTGATTTAATCTAGATTTAAACAGAGCGTGTGTCTGAACCCGAGCGTTATCAGGAAGACTATTCCAGAGGAATGTAATGTAATGAAATGCCACATATTCAACATGTTTTAGTTGATTTCATAAATCTAGTCAGGAATTATAGTTTGGGGAAAGTCTAACTAGTAAAGTGTGTACATGTTATGTCAGAACAACACAACAACAACTAACAGGAGCAATCTTACTCGTATAAATGATATTCTCCACTGGATCCAGCTGCGTGACGCATCGTGTTGTGTTGTTCTTCTGAGGTAAATCCTGGGTTATTCTTCTCAGAGCGTCTTCCAGAAACAAAACGTAGCTGAGATGAACTTGATGAATCTGTCATTTATGGAGGTGATGGATTAACATGTTCGTACGTCTCACGTGGATAGTTAGAACTTGAAAAGCGCGATCGCTCGTCGCCGTGTTCACATTAGATATGAGTTTAGATGAGCAAAACTGGAGATTGTGTTGGTTTCATACTAATTACTTTATCAGAGAATATTTGTTTCGACATGACTGACTTAATTTGAAAGTAGATATTTCAAGCTTTCTGTGCATATATTTCTCATGTATTTGTGGAGATTCAGCTTGTTTTATTTACGTGTCTCTGAAGAGACGTGACAAAGCGCTCCATTTATTTGCTTTATTTTACACAATCACATTGTTTTTAAACCCTTTGCAGTTTCAAATGTTTCCTTATTCTGATCTGTACAATCAAACATTTAGTATTTTTAGTTATTTTCAATCATCATGAAAAAACCGCGACTGGTGCGATCTTTGACCCCAGAGGGTTATATTGCTCAAGCAAGTGGCAGCACAGCAAAAATAGACTCTGTGTGGAAATGATGGCTGCACTGCTTCAGACACACGGTTCCCGGAACGCACTGCCGGACCTCAACCATTAACATGGGTGCAGAACAAAATATATGCAAATGCAATGCAAATCAAGATAAATGCAGAAGCCCTTCTCACCAAAAGAAGAAAAAGAAAAGAGAGGAAAAACTGGCTAAAGGTAAGTTTCATAAATCTTTGCAACTACCAATTTGTTTACTGATCATTTTTGATAACTGATCAATCTAATGATTATTAGAACAATTATTAGTCTTTACAGTAGGAGCATAATACACATCTCATGATTCAGTGTAGTATACAATACTGTACTCATGATTCTTTTAACTGAATTTGTTTATAAAAATAAAAAAAACATTTAGGCCGTGTCCACCAAATGGCCTTTGATGTTTGTGTTCTGTTCTGAAACAGCGTTTTAGAAACTCTGTTCTGGAAACTCTGCACTTTACTTGTATTTAAATTGCTAATAGCATTTACTCAACCAAAAACAAGACACTCCTAAAATGTCTTGTTTTAAAACAATGAATAGGACTGTAGTCCAGTGTTCCTGTGGCTCAGTGGTAGAGCATTACGTTAGCAGCGCAAATGTTGTGGGTTTGATTCTCAGGGAACACATACTGACAAAAAAAAATGTATAGCCTGAATAAATATAGCGACAAAGTAAGTCGCTTTGGATAAAAGCGTCTGCTAAATGCATAAATGTAAATGTAGTCCGCAGCATTCCTGAATTGCAGTCGTTTCAGTTTCAGTTGTTTTCCAGTGTTTCCTCAAAAGAGGAGATGACGGGTAATAGGATAGTTTTGTTGATTTTGCTTGTTTATTTTATTGTACATTTTTGGAGGGTCAATTTTTAGTTTAATTCTTAAATGACTTGTTTCCATATTTGTTACTTGTTTATTTTTTATCAAAAACAAGTCCAAAGCACTAAAACGTATTTACTTATCACCATTAATTCACTTATTCACAGTGATGATTCATAGCTATTGGTCGATGTCAAATATCTATTTATGTCTGCTGAAGGATCACAAATGTTATTCTATGTTTGATTTGAATTCACGTCCTGACTAAGAGGTGTCGGGCAAGGCAAAGGTGCTTGAGATTGTTTCCTGACCATTTGGGCTTGGGACAGCTGTGCCTTTTGTAATGGTAAGATCAAGGAGTTAGACTACTGAGAGATTCAACCTTTGTTAGGTTTATTGGACCACGGGAAGGTTCCTGTAATTAACTAACGCCTCCCTCAGATGTTTGCTTTGTTTGATGTTTGTCTCCACCTCTAAGAATCCCTCCTCCAAAAAGACCTATAAGATACCCTGTAAAAATGACTTAAGATGAGATCTTCGATGACTGCAGATAACAACACATGTCATAGAATAAAGAAATTCTGCTGACGATCGAATCCGAAGTCTCCTGGTCTTCTCTTCTGAGTTTTCTACTTTAGAAGAACAGAGTTTTCAACAGATGCTGCCGTGAACCCGGATAGAGTTCCAGCTTCCTCACCTGAAAAAACTTCAAGCTAAAACAAAGATCTGCATCTTTTGGAATCCAGCGAAACTTCAAGCTGAACAAGGATTCCCAGACTGAATTTTTCTCTCAACCAAAAGGGTTGTGGTGAGTGTGCTGTCTCTATTCCAAAAGAACCTAAGACCAGTGTATCCTCTGTGCCGTCAGAGAAGAGTTAACATACATCTGTAGGGTTTGTTTAACTAAAAGTTATCCTCTGTTTCAGGCAGGGAAGGTTAGCATTTCATGCTAATAATTTTGGTGTATCCTCTGTTCTTGTAGGCAGGGACGTTTATCCTCTGTTTCAGGCAGGGAAGAGTTTATCCTTTAAAGTTTTTATTTTAGAGATGAAAATATATCCTCTGTTCTTTCAGGCAGGGAAGATATTTAGCATTACGTGCTAATATTTGTTATCCTCTGTTTTGGCAGGGAAGAATTGGTTATCCTCTGTTCATGCAGGGAAGATTAGCGTAAAGTGCTAGTGAATTGTGTTATCCTCTGCTTTGCCAGGGAAGGTTAACAATAGTTGATCTGTGTTAACAAGTGTACCCTCTGTTGATCAGAGAAGTTTTAGTGTTTTGATTGTGTGATAACAAAGAAACTCACAAAATGTTTAGAAAGAATGCTAGACTGATCCCCACAACTGAAAAAGGTGGTCTAGCGACTCCTTTGTGGTCAGATAGCGAATTCAAATCACTTTTAGGAGTGCAAATGAACATAATAGTCACTGAAAAAGTTAGACAAGAACTAACGCAGAAATATGAGATTCATCCAGACAAGACTTGGTCAGTAGATGAGTGTAAAAAGGTACTAGGAGCAAGTATTCGTAAGAACAATGTGAAAGGCATTATCTGTTGTCACAGAGAATTCAGTGTAACGCTAGCGACACAACAGTCTCAGCGTATTTCAGAGCTAGAGAAACAGAACAATGAACTCCGTGCGAGAGTATCCATTTTGACTAAGAAATTGAACCTCAAGAAAGTTGATAACATTTACCCTGATTTACAAACGTTCTTTGAAACAGATGTAGCTCTCCAATCAGTAACTGATGTGCCTGTAAATTCCTTCAATGTGTGTGGTGCGAGGAGGAGATCTCAGGGGATTGAGGAAACTGATAGTGTTCTCTCAATTCTTCTGTTGTGCAAATACAAACTGCTGCCAAAGCTTTATGTCCTAAAGATATAGAGAGACTATCTCAGAGTTTACCGTCAACACGCACACATTTTCTGAATTTAGAAGAACATTGATCAGTAAAATGCGTCTTTATGACATGTCGTTGACAGAAGTCACGCAGCTGATGTCACAAATACTAACTGAATCTGAATTCAACAGTTTTGAATCTGCTGTCACTTCTGAACTGCGAAATGCCAGTAAAGGTGATTTAAGAGAAGGTATTTTGAAAATCCTAAAGAATATCTTAGGACCCAAAATAGATTGGTCTAGAATTACTACCTGTGTGCAAGGGAAAGAAGAAACTGTGAGTGAATATACTGAGAGATTTTGTCAGTCAGCTGTAATCTACAGTGGAATTGTTGATGACCCTGAAAGTGTGCTAGATGACAAGGGACCCTTGGTTCGTATCTGGTCAGATGGCCTTGTAGCCGAATACAGAAAAGCTTTACCATTCTTAGATCTAACTTGGTCTAACAGAACTCTCAGAAGTAACCTAGACAGGTTAACTACATGGGAAAGAGATGCTGATGTCAAAGCAAAAGTAAGAGTAGCAGCAGCTACGTTTAACACAACGAAACAAGACAATAGATGGTCTAAAGAGAAAGCAAATGCAAATACTGTGAAAAATTTGGACATTGGGAGAAAGAGTGTAGGAAGAAGTTGCAAGATAGTAAAAGAAATGCTATGCATAATTCTGCTCCTTCTCAGCCTGCACACAACCCTGAAGTAGTTCCGCCAGTGACCACTGAAACTATAGGACAGTTAGTTCAGGCTCTTCTAAGAGCACAACAAGACCAGGAAAAACTAATTATTGGGGCTGTGAGTAGCTACCTTTCCCCTGTAATCCAACACAATGACCAAAGAATTTTTGTGAAAGGTAGCATAAAAGAGAAAGAGATTGATTTTTTGCTTGATACAGGTGCAGAAATTACAGTAATTCCTACAAAATTGGCACAAGGTTTAAACATCCCATACAAGAAGACTAAACTTTGTTTAACTGGTGTAATAGGTGAAGATTCAGTTTTGTATGAAACTCCGCCCATAGAGGTACAATTTGGCCCAAAAACTCTGACTACAAAATTACTATGCGCTCCATTAAATACAGGTGCAATTTTAGGCATGGATCTTCTGAGACAAATAAATCTAACTTTAGACATGTCCTCAGAATCTACTAGCATAAAAATTTCCTCAGCACAGATTTCTACCAATAATGCAACCCCTCCCGAGTATGTTTTCTTACAGAATCATCCAATTTGGGCTAAAGACAAGGATGATTGTGGGTTGTTGACAGGTGTAGAACCAGTTAAATTGACAGGAACTCCACCTCCGGTCACCAAACAATATCCGATTAATAAGGAAGCTATACAGGGAATCAAACTTATTGTAGAAAATTTGCTGATGCAAGGAGTGCTAGTTAAAACCAACAGTCCATGTAATTCACCCATATGGCCCATCAAGAAATCTAATGGGACATGGAGACTTACAATAGACTACAGAGTAGCCAATAAACATATTGAAAAAATCACCCCTAGTGGCAGATCCATCTACAATTTGTAATGGCTTACCATTAGATTGTAAGATTTTTTCAGTAATTGATATGTCTAATGGATTCTTTTCTGTACCGTTGCACTCTGACAGCCAGCCATGGTTAGCTTTCACAGTTGACTATGAACAATACCAGTGGACACGATTGCCACAGGGATTTCAAAACTCCCCAACCATATATCATCAGGCTGTCAGGCGTGATTTGTGTGACCCAGAATGTCCGGTAAAACAGTCCACTATGATCCAATATGTTGATGATATTTTGATTGCCTCAACAGATCATGAGGTACATCAAACTGAATTGGCATCATTGTTGGACTATTTGCATAAAAAAGGACACAAATGCAGCTTTCACAAAGCTCAAGTTGCTAAAAAGCAAGTCACATTTCTGGGTCAAACAATTGGTGCAGGAAATAGATCCATTACACAGGATCGGCGGTTTCAGTCAAAGCCATACCTCCGCCTAATACCATTAAAACACTCCGCTCATTTTTAGGAACAACAGGTTATTGTAGACCTTGGATTGAAGACTATGCCTCGATTGCTCAGCCTCTCTATGATTTGTTGAAAGGCCATGGTAAAGATTCAGATACTGTTTGTATGGAAGAACTTCATCTTAAAGCTTTTAATGATTTGAAGAGAGCACTATGTCAAGCACCAGCATTAGGAATTGCCCAATCTGATAGACCCTTTGTGCTTTATGTCCATGAACACTTAGGCTTTATGACTGCATGTCTAATGCAAGATCATGGGGGCAGCTTACGCCCAATTCATTACTATTCCGGTAAACTTGACATAGTCGCTCAAGGTATGGGCCCATGCCTCAGAGCAGTACAGGCAGTTCATCTAGCGCTTCAGGCTTCATCAGGAATGGTGTTAGGTCAGACTGTAAACGTAAAATGCCCACACGCAGTGTCCGCACTAATGAATCAAGCAAAAGTCACTTCTGTCACCTCCTCCCGTTGGGGAAATTGGTTAGCAACTCTCACAGCCCCGAATATTGTTATACAGCGTGCACCAGTCACGAACCCATCCTCATGTATGATGTCTGCAATGACTGAATTTGTGTTAGAGGATGAAGGCGAAATGACTCATGATTGTGTTACGCTTACATATGCAGCGACAAGTGAAATAGCAGAAACTCCCATAGAGAACGAGAATTGGAGTTGTTTGTTGATGGTTCAGCTCAAGTTATTGAAGGTAACAGACGAGCAGGATATGCAGTAACTTCCACCACTGAAGTAGTTGCTTCAGGTCGTCTTCCAGATAATTTTTCAGCTCAAGCTGCAGAACTAGTAGCCTTAACTAGAGCATGCACGCTAGCTTCAGGATCGGTTGCAAATATCTACACAGATTCCAGGTATGCTTTTGGGGTAATTCATGATTTTGGTGTCATTTGGCAAACCAGAAAATTTCTAACTTCTGCTGGATCCCCATTAAGCATGCTGGATTAGTGAAAGATTTAATGTTTGCCATGAAACTCCCAAAGAAATTAGCAGTGATCAAAGTGAAAGCACATCTCACAACTAATACTATGGAAACTAAAGGTAATGCTCTTGCTGATGTAGCGGCTAAACAGGCTTGTTTCTATGCAACTGTACAAGTGTGTTCAGGTAGTACAGCACAGAAGATAATTCTACCTCCTGAATCAATCGTTGATCTGTATAAAGACGTTCCTCTATATGAAGCATGGACATGGTTAGACAAAGGAGCCACTGTGGATTCATCCGGCTGCTGGACCAAAGGGGAAAGTATGTTGCTCCCGAATCACTGTTGCCATATTTGGCTCAACAAATACACAGTTTGGGTCATAGTGGTCCAGCAACGATGAATCACAGGTTCTCAAATCAATGGTGGAATCCAAAATTCAGAAACGCAGCCACTGAAACAGTCAAGAGATGTGTTACATGTCAGAAAAATAATGATGTACCAGCAACCATTACACCAGCAGCACATACCCCAGCTCCACCAGGGCCATTTCGTCACCTGCAAGTTGATTATATATCGTTGCCCCTTGTAAAGGAAAAACTGACGTTTTGGTAGTAATAGACAAGTTCTCAAGATGGGTAGAAGCTTATCCAACAGGGCGCTACAGCTGCACATACTGCTAAATGTCTTGTCACTGATTTCATTCCCAGATGGGGATTACCAGATTGCATTGACTCAGATCAAGGTACCCACTTCACAGGACAGGTAGTCAAGGAAGTGTCTAGAATGTTGAAGATTAAGTGGAACCTTCACTGCCCCTATAGGCCACAAGCATCAGGACAGGTTGAAGCGATCAAACAGAACAATCAAAACCAGGCTAAGCAAAATGCATCAGGAAGGAGTACCATGGGTTGAAGCACTGCCGCAGTACTGTGTAGTATGAGAGCATCACCTAACAGATCAGTAGGACTGAGCCCTCATGAGATTATTACTGGGCCCAATGCAGATGCCAGGTGTGATTGATCTTAGAAATGCTGATGTGCACATTGCTTCAGATGCCCTGATCGCTTACTGTGAAAACCTCACAAAGGCAGTGCAGAGTGCCAAAGAGAGAGTTGAGTCGTGTTGGCAGACTCCACCAGAAGGTGGACACACAATCGTCCCAGGTCAATGGGTCATGATAAAGACATTCAAAAACAAGCCATTAGAGCCTAAGTGGTACGGACCACATCAAGTGATGTTGATTACAGCAGCTGCAGTATTGTGTCAGGGAAGGAAAACTTGGACTCATGTGTCACATTGTAAGGTTGTTCCTCCCTGCAGGGATAGGATAGGGCAGACACAAGAACCAGTGAGGAGCCCAGGAAGAACCGAAAGCAACAGGCTTGGGGCCAACCCTGAGGTGAAGATTTCCTCATAGGCCTTTCCTCCATTAGTCCATCCTTTCCTCACTGTTCTTTAGGTGTCGCAGGAATTGAGAAATAGGGAAAGAAGGAACAACCATAGCAGACTATATTTTGAACAGAGGATACAACCCTAATGTATGCAGACTCTACAAATACTGCTCTGTGCCGTTAGTTCTCTCTTGTTTGTGTTTCTTTCTTCCTCTGTGCAGATACCATTTGATGGCTGTCCTGAGATCCATATGCACCACCCTTCTCACCTGCGGATAAAGCCACAACCTCTAGAAAACAACTAGACCCATCGCCGAGCCAACTATCACACAAGAAAAAAAAAAAAAAAAAAATACAGCAGAGACTCACATACGGAACTTCAGTCATCCATCAACATGATCAAGATTTTCGTACTATTAACCATCATGGACATCACGCAAAGTGTAGACCCCAGAAACAACATATTCGTAGAGCTGATGAATATGTCAAGAAATGCCTTGTTTGCTGGAAAGAATGTTTGCATGCACGCACCTTCAGTAGGAGCAGGAATCCCATGGGTGGCACACCCTATCTCCAAATGTGACACGTGTACCTTATTCGATCATCATACCAGTGGATTACACAACAAGGATACATGTCACAACGTAACAATTCCTCCAGCTTCGTCGTGTTGCATTCCTGGACTACCATCCTGCCTAACTTCAGCTACTCCCATCATGACAGATCTACTCATGCCAAGGATGTTCTATTGGTGCATGGAAAATCATGCTCCAGCATCGACTACACTGGGTGAAATTCCTCGTGAACGTTGCAGCTTTGTGATTGAAAGAAGAACCGAATTCGATGTGTACGTTACTACATCAGATACGAAGAGGAGAATGATTTAAAAGAGTGTCTCTACGGGAACCCATCCCTACCGAAACTTTTGCCATAAATCAGTGGTGTATCATTCCTCCACCGACTGGCACTTTGTGGTTATGTGGGACTTCTGTCTACAGCATCCTACCCAGCCAATTCAATGGCAGGTGCACCCTGGTTTATGTCCTACCAGCCATCAGAGAAAATACACACTCCACCTCAAGTTCTCCACATCTACAAAATTCAGCTTCTACCAACAAAGATGGCTGCATTCCAGGACTCACTTGTGTACAAACGTGGTGGTCAAGAACTCTTGGAGCATTAATCCCATCGTATGGTGTCATGCAGGCTCGATCAAGTCAGAAGCCTGTCGGATTCTGTACAGAAATTGGCCAATGATACGGTTTTGGCCCTGGGCAACATCAAGGACACTCTTGCCTCGCAAGATGATGATCTTACAGAACAGAGTGGCCTTGGATTACATTCTTGCAACACAAGGGGAGCCTGTACCATTATCGGTCCTGAATGCTGCACCGGGTTAATGGATCCAACAGAGAACTTGAACAAAATCCAACAAGACATTCTTGGTCTTTCAGAAAAATTACGCCAGATGACTGAAGATAATTCTTCATGGTTCGAAACTTGTTAGGTAAACCCTGGCTGTGGATCAAGGAAATAGCAATTCTGCTGTTGTTTCTCCTACTTGCGTACTATCTATGCATCCACAGTATCAAGTGTTTCTGTCAGCAAATGACGCCCGCCTCTCACAAGGAAATGACAGTTCCAACCAGAAAAGATTATTACCCGTAAAATCTTCACGGACCCTAATTGCATGTTTTGTTTCTGTGTCAGCATGCAATTACATATAAGCAACACAGAACATGTACAATGTGCCTGTAACGATTACAAGTTACAAGAATTAACTTTTAAGTGTCTAAATTTGTATTTTTGTGAGAGTTATTAGAACTCTCAAAGAGGGATTGAAGGATCACAAATGTTATTCTATGTTTGATTTGAATTCACGTCCTGACTAAGAGGTGTCGGGCAAGGCAAAGGTGCTTGAGATTGTTTCCTGACCATTTGGGCTTGGGACAGCTGTGCCTTTTGTAATGGTAAGATCAAGGAGTTAGACTACTGAGAGATTCAACCTTTGTTAGGTTTATTGGACCACGGAAGGTTCCTGTAATTAACTAACGCCTCCCTCAGATGTTTGCTTTGTTTGATGTTTGTCTCCACCTCTAAGAATCCCTCCTCCAAAAAGACCTATAAGATACCCTGTAAAATGACTTAAGATGAGATCTTCGATGACTGCAGATAACAACACATGTCATAGAATAAAGAAATTCTGCTGACGATCGAATCCGAAGTCTCCTGGTCTTCTCTTCTGAGTTTTCTACTTTAGAAGAACAGAGTTCTCAACACTGCTAAATGACTAAGAGTAAAGAAAAGTAAATATATTTGCCCATGTGCCGTCACTGAACACACAATATCACAACGAGCTGTTTTTGGAGCTTAATTAAATAAATGCTTTGTTTGTAACGAGGAGGACAGCTTAAGCTATGAAACTTGCAACATGTTTTAACACAAAGACCTCTTATGTTTGAGGCAAAGTTGATTTCTAATGTCTTGATCCTTTTAATTATTCATTCATTAGCTCTGATTCACGCTTAACATATTTGGGACAAATGTTTTTCTGAGGATAAAATTACTTTTGACCAAATCGTGCATTCACTTCTTTTCTGTGACTGTGGGCAAGAAAGCTACATCTTGGTCTCTGTTTTTCATGGTGACACAATCTATATTGTCTTGTCATTTGTAGAGACACAGGCGATCAGTGAAGAGACCGTGGTGTGAAGAAAAGAGAAGGTCAGTAAACACACATCTAGTAATGGTTTGTTCCTGGAAAAGCAGACCATATGAAGGGCCTAGAAGAGGAAAAGGTCCTGAAGGAACGATCTTGGAAGGATGTTAAAACTTTGTCTACAACACAATTGTTAATAAGAAAAGGAGGTCTGCTTCACAAATGCTTCTGTTTTAAAATCATGTCCAGCTGTTCTGCTTGCCTTCATTTTGAGACACTTGTTGGTGTGAGTTTCTATGTTAAATTAACAATTAAATCAATCTGAAAATTACATTTTTTTTTGCATTTCTTAGACCGCTTTATAGTGATCAACAGGAACATGCTTAATGATGCAAACAGAAATGAATGTAGTTGTAAAGATGCTCTGAGTCATTACTCAACTGATGTTAGTTTAGTTCAGTTCAATAATGACTTAGAACTGTCCATAAATAAATACAAATAATGTGCTTAAAATAATTCAGTCGGAAACGGACTCAATAGCGCCCCCATGAAAATGTCCTCACTCCGCTGGTAAAATGCTGGTTCTTTTCCTTTGTTTTTTAAAGAATCCAAGGTGATAATCTGAATCCTGGAGACACCTAGTGTATAAATATAGTATTCATTAACCTCTAGCTGTAGCAGAAATGGTGGTCCTCACACTGCAGGTTAATTTACCCGGACCTCACTTAGAGGGTCATACAGGTGTGTGTGTGTGTGTGTGTGTGTGTGTGTGTGCGTGTGTGTGTGTGCGTGTGTGTGTGTGTGTGTGTGTTTTAGTGCGGGTGAATCAGCAGAGATTTCAACTCCTGCTCGTCCCAGCAGCCCTGCATCCATCAGACACTCAGACAGAGGCACACACAAAAAACACAGGTGCCTTCATCTCTCTCTATTAGGGTCATGCCGATCCCGATATTCAGGATTGGTATTGCTTCGATACTGGCATTTTCTGCTGGATCGGGGTATCGGTCTGTCGAGACAGATCCAAATTCGATATTCTGCATCGCTACTATTGTGTTATTGTTAAGCCCCATAAAAGCCACAAACACATAAAACAGCATAAAGTTTCGTGCACTATATTTCAAGTGTTCTGAAGCCGTTACATAGTTTAATGTGAGGTACAGATGAATATTTAAGTCAAGTTCATGTAAACACTTCTCTCCGCTGCGGCTGTCTGTCATCCTCCATTCAGCTTTCAAACTGCGTGATGTGTTCGGTTACTAGAGTCAAGACGGTAAAACTCTCCACTGTTCCTGTTATACTTGATCTGTCAATAAAGTTCAGTGGTTTTGCATAAAATTGTTTTATGTAGCTAGAGTCTCGTGCTGTTTCTAAATCGTGTTACTTGCTATCAGGTGTCTGTTCGATCACAACACTGTTGTAGAGAGCACTATGAAGGGTTCTTCACAAGCACGGTAACTGACAATTTAAAACGGTTAAAAGAAAAGTCTCAATAAACTGTGGCACAGATTTAATACACTACGCATTAATATCTCTTTCCTTTGTGCTTTTAACTTCTATGTCTGGACTCTGGAGCGATGTGCCTGCACGCTGTCAAGTCAAGTCAAAGTTTATTTCTATAGCACGTTTAAAAACAACAGAGTTGCACCAAAGTGCTGTACAACAAATACAATACAACAAAAACAGTTTATAAAAAAATAAATAAATAAATCTAAGCCAAGTTGGCAACAGAGCCTTAAGCGGGCATTATTCAAAAGCCAGGAGAACAAGTAAGATTTAAGGGCAGACTTAAAACTAGCTAGTGAAGGAGCGAGTCTCACATTTACAGGCAGACTATTCCAAAGTTTCGGGCTGCAGCTGAAAAGCCCGGCCACCCTTGGTTTTGCAGCGACAACGTGGGACCGTTAAAAGAAACTGATTACTGGACCTAAGAGCTCTTTGAGGAGAGTAAGCAATCAGAAGGTCACTGATATATTTTGGTGCAAGGCGGCTAATGCCTTGTACACATAAACAACTATTTTAAAATCGATTCTAAACTTTACAGGAAGCCAATGTAAAGATACTAGGATAGGAGAAATGTGATCCTTCTTTCTTGTTCCAGTGAGAAGCCTCGCTGCAGCATTCTGGACAATTTGTAAGCGAGAAATCGCCGATTGAGGCAGACCCCAATAAAGGGAATTACAGTAACGTTAGTCCAAGCGAGATGTTATGAAAGCATGTATTACAGTCTCCAAGTCTTTATGAGGCAACAACTGTTTCAACTTAGCAATGGATCTAAGATGGAAAAAGCTGCCCTTTACCACTGTACTAATTTGTTTATCGAATTTGAGAGACGAATCAAATGTAACCCCAAGATTTCTTACATAGGGTTGAACACTAGCGGAAAGGGACCCTAAATTAAAATCGGATGAATTTCTAGAGTGACCTAAAATCAAAATTTCACTTTTGCTTTCGTTTAATTGTAGAAAATTATCAGCCATCCAACCTTTTATCTCCTCAAAACAGTCGTCAAGCTGTGACCCAGTGTTGCTTCAAATGCATCATTCTGCACACGGGATATGCATAAGCGCCGTGGGCCTGCGCGCTGTGACCCAGTGCTGCTTCAAGTGCATCATTCTGCACACGGGATATGCATAAGCGCCGTGGGCCTGCGCGCTGTGACCCAGTGCTGCTTCAAGTGCATCATTCTGCACACGGGATATGCATAAGCGCCGTGGGCCTGCGCTGTGACCCAGTGTTGCTTCAAGTGCATCATTCTGCACACGGGATATGCATAAGCGCCCGTGGGCCTGCGCGCTGTGACCCAGTGCTGCTTCAAGTGCATCATTCTGCACACGGGATGTGCATAAGCGCCGTGGCCTGCACTGTGACCCAGTGCTGCTTCAAGTGCATCATTCTACACACGGGATACGCATAAGTGCTTTATGTGTCTGTATTGGAGCCTTTCGTATTATAATATTTTTGAGCAATGAAAGATTATTAATAGCCTTTCTAGTTCGTCCCATCTGTCATATGGTGCTGCCTCATTACTGTGCAGCACATTTAAAATAAATGGATTAAAATTTTACCGTATATATATTTATGTATATATTACTTGTTTTCCATTAATGTATTTTACAACAATACAAAGAGCAATAAATAATTTTTTACCAGATTTAGTCCTACACTTATTCACTTTTCTTTGTTCCTCAATATTTTTTTTCACTAATTTTAGATTTGATAAAATTGTGCACTCATGATTTTTTTGAGTAACTTTTTCTGCTGAATTATCCACTAAACAAGTTTATACAAGTATTTTTGTCATAGATTGCACGATTCCAGACACAAACAACAACAGCAGAAGAAGAGTGTTCACAGGTGAGGACTGGGACTTTTTTCCCTGCCCTACTTCATATGTAGCTGTTCTCATTGCTGACTGCAGTGTGTGTGTGTGCGTGCGTGCGTGCGTGCGTGCGTGTTTCAGTGCGAGTGAATCAGCGGAGATCTCGACTCCTGCTCGTCCCAGCAGCCCTGCATCCGTCAGACGCTCAGACAGAGGCACACAGGACCAGACCAGGTACAGGACACCTGTCACACACACTCGCTGAGTATCACACACCATCATAAACACAAGCTCAATCATAAACCACAAGCAGTGGTGAACAGCATTAGTAAAAACAACTTTCAGGCTTTAAAGCTATGGATTGACATTGAACACTGTGTGTCTGGCAGTGAGTCTGAGTGTGTGATGGAGGATGGAGGTCCATCCGTCCAGCACTCGACTCCTGCTGGTCCCAGCAGCAGACGCTCAGCCGCAGACACACAGGAGCAGAACAGGTGTGTTTCTGACTGTACATGCTCCTCCTCACGGCTCTGACGGGCCGTGTGTGACGTATGTCTTCTCCTCAGGAGTGTGATAGTGTCCAGTGAGTCTGAGGATCGCAGCTCGTCTCGTCTCGGTCCTCTGGAGGAGCTCACAGTAAGATGAGGTCCGTGTGACTGGAGCACGTGTGTGTGTGTTTGACACAGACTGACCCGTGTATGTGTGTGTGTGTGTCTCAGGGCCCGATGGCAGGACGTGTCCGGGACTCATGAGAACTGGAGCGACGAGGAGTCACTGTTCAGTGCCACTTCAGGTACACACACACACACACACAAGGCGTCGGGGCTGAGCCATACTGATATCAATAATTATCATTGCTAATGATGATTAGTGTTTTCTGGGGATATTTTGATGATATAGTGTGCTGGTTTTCTTCATATTCTGTGCAGTGCTCTGATAGAAATGAACTGATGCTGTCTTTGCCACCTCAAACTGATTTATAGGGGAAATGTACCTTTATAAGGACATGTTTTCTAACCTTATTAGAAGTATGCTGCATCTTTTATGTTATAAGAAGATGCTTTCAAGACACTGTAGACTGTTAATAATCAAATGAAATCAGTATCATCAAAATCCAGCGTTGCACTGCAGACTGCCCCTGAAGCAGCAATTAAATGTATTTACAGTGGAATTACAATTTCATAAATAATGGGTTACTTACACTTTATTTTAAGGTGTCCTTGTTACATGTTTAAGTACTGATTAATGTTAACTACATGTACTTACTATATGGTTAGGGTTCGGCTTAGGGTTACTTGCATGTAGTTATGCATAATTTATTATTATAATAGTAATTGCATGTAACGTTAAAATAAAAAAAGTAAAATGTACATCGTAAAATAAAGTGCTACCAAATAATGCCAGGAGATTATTTTAAGAATAGTGTTTTGAATATTGAATTTGAAATGTTACGAATAATAAAACCATATTTTCAAGCATGAAAGTAAAACTGCCAGTCATTGAATTATTCACTCGACTGATTCATTTAACCAGCTGATTGATTCAGGAACGAATGACTCATTATGAACTGATTGTTGAATCATTGATTTGTATATATGCAGATTCATTCAGCAATGAAATAACACTCAAAACAATGTTTTCATCAGTGAAATACAGCAAAATTGACTGAAAACAAACAATGTTGTGCTTAAATGTGACTCAAAACAATATGAACTTATTTAATTGTATGAAATATAAGTCGTGTTGTGCAGTTTTGCTGAAATATCAGGTAAAAACACCACTCTTGCTTGTGTGATATTGCTAAACCATTTCTTACCGAAATAAGACAACAACTTGTGTGGGACATTTGTGCTCCATATTTTGAATTTAATTGTTGTCACTGTATTGTAATCATGCAGAGGAAGTAGCACGTTTGTATTTGTGCACAATGAGTGACCATTTCTCAATGAGTGAGCTTCCACATCAATTATAATATAATCAGAGGATGCATATCACACACAGGCGTGACATAAACTGCTGCTGTGATCATACGCTCACGGTTCTGCTTCTGTGTCTGTTTCAGGCCGGTCCAGTAAGAAGTGCGGCAGGAAGTGTGTGTGTGTGTCCGTCAGCCGTGTGTGTGTGTGCCTGTGCACTAGTGTGTGTGTGTGAGTGTGAGACTCGTGCACTAATGTGTGTGTGTGTGAGTGTGAGACTCGTGCACTAGTGTGTGTGTGTGAGTGTGAGACTCGTGCAGGTGTGTGTTTGTGAGACTCGTGCACTAATGTGTGTGTGTGTGTGTGTGTGTGTGTGTGTGTGTGTGTGTGTGTGTGTGTGACTCGTGCAGTAATGTGTGTGTGTGTGAGTGACTCGTGCAGTAATGTGTGTGTGTGAGTGACTCGTGCACTAATGTGTGTGTGTGTGTCAGATGTGGACGGTGCAGGAGTCGGAGTGGCTGAAGGAGGGAGTGCAGCGCTTCGGCGCGGGAAACTGGGAGAAGATCCGCTCCTCTTTCCCTTTCACCGGACGCACCGCCGTCAACCTGAAGGACCGCTGGAGGACCATGCTCAAGCTCAGGCTGGTGTGACGTGTTACTCTCATGTTCCTCAAACTGTTTGAAAAGCTTTGTTCCTTATTAAACGTTTGTTCTGTCCGTGCAGCGCTGCTGTCCTCATTCTTGTGCACTCACAGATTTGAGCAGTGCTTCGTGCAGCCAGAATCAAATCAAGGAGCAAATCAACATCTTTATTTGTTTAATATATACATGTGTGGAACATGTGACAATATATTGTTTTTGTAATATTTTGAAAAGTCTGCTTTTATTTAATCAGAAATGCAGTAAAAATGGTAATGTTGTAAAATGTCATTACATTTTGAAGGAGATTTTAGCGGTTTTGATTTAGTAATTCAAATAAAAAATAAATTGTGAACGGAATAAAAAAATGACAACTTTTTAAACAAAAAAGACAAGTTTTGGTACACGTATTCAAACCCTGACAGCCCGCCATCATCAAACATGACCAGTGATTTATTTATTTTAATGTTTAATGTTTAAATCATATTAGCACATGTAGCCCCAAAATAATACACAAAGGAAAAACACAGATTGAAAACAAAACTAAATCAAGCATTCATTGTCAGGTGGACTTCAGTGTTTCAGTTCTGTTTGGTTTCAGTCTCGCTGTGCTGTCGATGATGAACATCAGTCACTTCCTCTGGACTTGACCAGAACGTCCACTGAGACTGAGAGCGTTTATAGAGATGTCCTTCCACACGAGTGCAAAACAACATCTGCTCGTTTTCCAGCGCAAACACCTTCTCAAATCAACTTGCATTCACTGGCTGCCCAGGACGATCTGTTAAACTAACATCTCTGTGTAAACGCTCATTTATAACATTCAGCTCTTCCACAATACAGCAGAACACTCCGATGTTCAATAAATAGTCGTAATTAATCTCCTTAATACAACTCTTCAGATGTGATGGGTATTGTTCAGTGGTGGACAAAGTACACAGATCAAGTACTTGAGTAAAAGTACAGATACGTATAATAAAATATTACTCCAGTAAAAGTAAAAGTACTGCTTTTTCAATTTTACTCGAGTGAAAGTACAAAAGTACTCAATTTTTTATGTACTTAAGTAAAAAAGTACTGATAGACAGATTTATTTAGCAATTTTATATAGACTACTTAATTTAATTTTATATTAGCACATTTTTATAATCCTACTGCCCAAAATACCTGGGTTTTCCCAAAATAACCACTATATAGAGTCAAGATATATATTTTGTTGATATGGACTACGTTGATGAGAGTGATGTAGTAGTTCACTGTGAAGCTTACACTGCCATGTACCTGAGAGAAAACAGATTTCACCATCTAATTTTCACCAGTAAGAAAAAAGTGTTTTAGAACTTGTTGTTTTGCAGAACGTCAGTTATATATGACATGAGAATTAGGCCTGAAATTAGAAAATCTAATTATATTTTCATAATGATTTTTTTTCCTTCTCAAACCTTGTCTGTGGTGTAAAAACACCCCTGGCCAAATGCCCCCAGAGGGTATCACTTCCCACTCTGATAATTACTGTAGTTACTATGTTCTGAACATCACATCCTTTCTTTTTCCCTCAGATGGAATCTATCTAGGTGGCTGAATAAAGATATTTGGACTTTATATCTAAAAATTTCCTCAACTTAGCACCAGCAAGCTTGTTAGCTAGACAGTTAGCATCAGCTAACAATATTTACTTATTTTCAGTATGGTTATGAATAAACATTAATATCTGTCTACTCGGCTAGTTGATCTAAACAATATAAAAATGTATACTGTTGATAAACAATATAAAAACAGACGTCACATAGGTCTAAATGCATAGCATTTTAATAAAACTGCTAACGTTACAGCAGCGGGGAATATGAACGTGCATGAGTTATTTTATTTAATCGGTGTTATTTTAATGTTTTTTTTTTTGACCTAAAACATAACGTTAGAGACACTGATGTTGATCTGTCTGCATTCAAGCATTTCAGTGGGCTTAAATAGATCACCCTTTACAGCAGATTTAGTTCACAAACAACTGACAGTTTTGACCTAAATATTATTTTCAGTTACAATAATTAATCCTAAAATTCGACATTAGTAACTTACTTTTCACAGCATCAGTAGCGCGCGCTCACAAGATCTCCCGGTTCTTTACTTGTGAGTTCAGTTCACTGGAGAAGACTCACTCTAAACGGATCATTTGAATCAGTGAGTTTTCGACTCGAGAACAGCTGCAATCGGATCATTCAGATTCGTGTATGAATCGTTTGTTGAGATTTGCGAACCGATTGAACAGGTTCATTGAAAATAATCAGTTTGTTCATGAATCAGAAACCGCTTCTGCGTCTCGGAGCATGTGATGTATCACGTGAGTAACGATATGTTTTATGAAATGTAGTGAAGTAAAAAGTACGATCTTATGCTTTGGAATGTAGTGAAGTAAAAGTTATTCAAAATAAAACTACTCCAGTAAAGTACAGATACTTGAAAAATTTACTTAAGTACAGTAACGAAGTAGTTTTACTTCGTTACTGACCACCACTGGTATTGTTTTCTTTAGCAGTGACGGCAGTGAATCGAATGCTTTAATCCAGCGTCACCGCACACGTTCAGTGACTTCATTTATTCACATGAACCATGTAAGGGGCCGTTCACTCAGAACAGTTCTAGTAAAACCTCTTAAACTCCTCTGCCATGTTGCCGTCAAACAAAACTAAACAAAAGCTTGCTCCACCTCCGGGGTCTTCTGATTGGTCCACTGTGTGTATAAGTAAAAATTCTATTATTTCTACTTAAACGTTTATTTCATACTTTATTTATATTAAATTATAATTAATATTATGTAGGCAGTAACTCAGTTTAATGTTTTACAAATTTACTGAGGTGGCATCTTAATTTACAAGAATTATGATAATTTGGTGGATAATTTAAAATGTATTTATTGCCAAAAGCGCACTACGACCTTTATTTTATCTGAGTGCCAAACGCTGCTCGGGAGAGATTCAAGATGCCACAAATAATAAATATATAAAATTATGAATGTGCGTTAATGTGTATTTATTTTTGTTGACAGTATTTTAATAATATTTAATGATTTATTAAATATTTAGCATTATAAATCTAATTAATAATATACCATCGATGAAACACAACAGTAATAGTGCAGTCAAATGATTAATTGCACACAAAATACGTTTTTGTTTACATAATGCATGTATATGTATTTATTATGCATATATAAATACACACACACACACATGCATGTATATATTTCAGAAAAAAATGATGTTTATTTATATATCATATACATTATATGAATATATAGACGTGTAATATTTTCAAAATATACTGTATGTGTGTATTTATATATACATAATAAATATACACAGAACACACATATATTTATATGAACACAAACTTCGTATGCTATTAATCACAATTAATCGTTTGACAGCACAAATTAAAATATAAAGTAGTTTTGAGTGTTATTGCTATTAATAATATTTTCTAAAATAAGGTGGATGTAATATAACACTACATATGTGACGAAACGGCTCCAAGTCTCTCGCGCAGTGTATCTACACGTCACCGTCTGAATCTAATATAGTGCACTCAACTATATAGGGATTAGTGAACGAGTGAGCGATTTCAGACAGTGTTTGATCAGCACTGGCAGGGCTGCTGTTTGTCGCGCTCGCCGTGTGTTAGCGCCGGGCCGCTGATGACGGTGCGGGAGTTAGTACGCAGCAGCACGTGATCGTCAGTGTCCGGTGTGACGCTCAGGCCGTTCTGCAGCAGCAGCTGGCGCGCCATCATAACGAACGCCTCCTCCACGCTCCGCGCCTCCCGTGCAGACGTCTCCAGCGCCGTTAGCATGCCCTGCTCCTCCGCGAGCTTACAGGCATCTGTGAACAGCACTTGCCGCTCCGCCTCCAGGTCACGCTTGTTCCCTGAGGACACACAGAAGAGCTTAGGGAGCAGACTGGAGCTGGATCTCAGTGCGGAGGAGGTGGTTAGCTGTTACCTATGAGCGCGGTGACCAGGTTAGCGGCTCCGAAGCGCTGCAGCTCGTGGAGCCAGCGCTGCACCGAGTCGAAGGTGTCCCTGCGGCTGATGTCGTAGGTGATCATGGCCCCATGAGCGCTGCGGTAGTAGCTCTGCGTGATGGTGCGGAAACGCTCCTGCCCCGCCGTGTCCCACACCTGCATCTGTACACACACACACACACACACACACACACACACACATCACTCCTCTGAGAGACACCAAACACACCTGTATCTGCACACACAGATCACTCCTCTGAGAGACACCAAACACACCTGCATCTGCGCACACACACACACACACACACACACACACATCACTCCTCTGAGAGACACCAAACACACCTGCATCTGCACACACACACACACACACACACACACACACACACACACATCACTCCTCTGAGAGACACCAAACACACTGCATCTGCACACACACACATCACTTCTCTGAGAGACACCAAACACACCTGAATCTGCACACACACACACACACACACACACACTGATCACTCATCTGAGAGACACCAAACACACCTGCATCTGCACACACACACACACACACACACACACACTGATCACTCCTCTGAGATACACCAAACACACCTGCATCTGCACAAAACACACATCATTCTGAGAGACACCAAACACACCTGCATCTGCACACACACACACACACACACACACACACACACTGATCACTCCTGAAAGACACCAAACACATCTGCATCTGCACACACACACACACACACACATCACTCCTCTGAGAGACACCAAACACACCTGTTTGCTCACCACACACACACATCACTCCTCTGAGAGACACCAAACACACCTGCATCTGCACACACATACACACACACATCACTCCTCTGAGAGACACCAAACACACCTCCATCTGCACACACACACATCACTCCTCTGAGAGACACCAAACACACCTGCATCTGCACACACACATCACTCCTCTGAGAGACACCAAACACACACATCACTCCTCTGAGAGACACCAAACACACCTGCATCTGTACACACACACACTGATCACTCCTCTGAGAGACACCAAACACACCTGCATCTGCACACACACACACACACACATCACTCCTCTGAGAGACACCAAACACACCTGCATCTGTACACACACACACACACACATCACTCCTCTGAGACACCAAACACACTTGCATCTGCACACACACACACACACACATCACTCCTCTGAGAGACACCAAACACACCTGCATCTGCACACACATACACACACACACACATCACTCCTCTGAGAGACACCAAACACACCTCCATCTGCACACACACACACACATCACTCCTCTGAGAGACACCAAACACACCTGCATCTGCACACACACACATCACTCCTCTGAGAGACACCAAACACACACATCACTCCTCTGAGAGACACCAAACACACCTGCATCTGTACACACACACACTGATCACTCCTCTGAGAGACACCAAACACACCTGCATCTGCACACACACACACACACACACACACATCACTCCTCTGAGAGACACCAAACACACCTGCATCTGTACACACACACACACACACACACACACATCACTCCTCTGAGACACCAAACACACTTGCATCTGCACACACACACACACACACACAGATCACTCCTCTGAGAGACACCAAACACACCTGCATCTGCACACACACACAGATCACTCCTCTGAGAGACACCAAACACACCTGCATCTGCACACACACACAGATCACTCTGAGAGACACCAAACACACCTGCATCTGCACACACACACACACACACACAGACACTGATCACTCCTCTGAGAGACACCAAACACACCTGCATCTGCACACACACATACTGATCACTCCTCTGAGAGACACCAAACACACATGCATCTGCACACACACACACACACACACACACACACACACATCACTCCTCTGAGAGACACCAAACACACCTGCATCTGCACACACACACACATACTGATCACTCCTCTGAGAGACACCAAACACACCTGCATCTGCACACACACACACACACACACACACACACATCACTCCTCTGAGAGACACCAAACACACCTGCATCTGCACACACACATATCACTCCTCTGAGACACCAAACACACCTGCATCTGTACACACACACACACACACACACTGATCACTCCTCTGAGAGACACCAAACACACCTGCATCTGCACACACACACACACACACACATCACTCCTCTGAGACACCAAACACACCTGCATCTGTACACACACACACACTCCTCTGAGAGACACCAAACACACCTGCATCTGCACACACACACACACACACAGATCACTCCTCTGAGAGACACCAAACACACCTGCATCTGCACACACACACACACACATCACTCCTCTGAGAGACACCAAACACACCTGCATCTGCACACACACACACACACACACACACTGATCACTCCTCTGAGACACCAAACACACCTGCATCTGCACACACACACACACACACACACACACACTGATCACTCCTCTGAGAGACACCAAACACACACTGATCACTCCTCTGAGACACCAAACACACCTGCATCTGCACACACACACACACACACACACACACACACACACACTGATCACTCCTCTGAGAGACACCAAACACACCTGCATCTGCACACACACACACACACATATCACTCCTCTGAGACACCAAACACACCTGCATCTGCACACACACACACACACACACACACATCACTCCTCTGAGAGACACCAAACACACCTATGTGCTCACCACACACACACACACACATCACTCCTCTGAGAGACACCAAACACACCTGTGTGCTCACCACACACACCAGAGACAGAGAGCAACACCGGCTCACTGCATACTCAACACTAAACACTACATACTAAATACTGAACACTGCATTACATACTGCCTACTGAACATTGCATACTGCATACTAAACATACTGTACACTGCATACTACGTACTAAACACTGTCTGCTGTACATTGTCTAATGAACTCTGTCTACTAGAGATGTGCATCTCCATAACTGAGGCCGATGCGATACGCATCTCGATGCATAGCCAACGATACGATACATTGAAGATACATATGAAGCAGCTAGCGATGCGATGTGATACGATTCACCACTATTACGATGCAGTGCGATTCGATAGAATGAGATTCGATGCAATACGATGCAATGTGGAAAATATGATCGCTTTTATTTCTTTGGTTCAGACAGACAGCAAATCATAAATTAACTTATGTGTCTAACGCCTCGAGACCGGTTTCATAAAACAAGTTTACCAAATAGGCCAGGCTTATTCCAGTTAGTCTGACTCACTGTCAAATGATTTGGGTCCATAAAGCTAATTAAACAGATCAACCTCAGTGACTGTGGATACTTATGCTGGAAAGATAACCTGGTTCAGGCTAAGCTGAGCTCCTCTAACACTGACCAATATAAATGCAATGATATTAACACAGACTCTCTCACACACTATCATAGCCATGCAGCCTTTCTCTCTGGTTTTATAACCATCACTAAACTAAAAGTTAAAATCACTGAATTAAAACTACATTTTAACTGCTATAAGATACACATTAACTCATCTGAGCTTAGTAATTAAGACTGTATTAGCTTACATTTTATTCACCCATTACAATAGTCCCTTTACAGTTACTGCTATCATAAATGCATATTTGACTCAGAATTATCAATTCAACGTCTCAAATTTGTTAGGTTATTTCAGGTCAGGTTTTGGACTTTAATCCCCGGTTTTCCTCAGGTCTCCGTGTTGTTGTGATTCATCATATTCACGCGCAGCAAGGAAACATGCTTGAGACACAGTTTCGAGAGGAGAAATCAATCTACATATAAAATATTGGTCACTTTCTAAACAATAAAAGTGTTCTGCATTCTCTAGTAATTATAAAGTAATTATACTTAGGGGTGTACTCACTTTTGTGGCACGCGGTTTAGACATAACACACAGCCAGTTGAGTTATTTTAAGGGGACAGTAAATGTACACTGTTATACACGCTGTAAACTCACTACTTTACATTGTAGCAAAGTGACATTTCCTCAGTGTTGTCACATTAAAAGATACTTATTGTACACTATATATCACAATTTGCAGTGTACATTATGTTCTACCTTACAATGTCCACTACATACTTTTGAGTCTGCGCTATATACTGCAGTGTACTACAATCTCCACACACCATATGCATAATTGAAACCTGCGTTATCCCCATAAACACTAGAAACAGTAGTACGGTAAGCTGTCATCACTTGACCTCATCCTGTAAGTGACCTCCAGTCATCTTTTGTTTCTATAATACAAATTTGTGTCAAAACATGCCATTTTTGTGAATCTGATAAAGAGAAACATCACTTTCTGTTAATGCTTTGCACAGTAAATCGAAGGTCGGGTCATCCGGGTGTTGTATGTATGCAGTAAGCATACTGCAGCAGTAGTATGAGTAGTATGCAGTGTGCTGTCTTTGACTTCATCTGTGAGGGACAACCGAAAACAGTATATCTCAAACAGCACAGGGCAGATGTATTCCTGCACACTGAGCTTTTACATTAAGTTTGTATTTATTTGAAATGTATTTTAGTTTGTTTACTTTAGGCTATTTCTCCAAGTGAACAACCCCCTAACAAACAAATATAAATACCAAACAAATATAAAACTGTGTTTGTCAGATTTGTTACACGTCAGCATCTGTAAATTCATCTCACACACATAAACAATCTGTGCTGCAGGAAGCAGCGTGTTTATCAGGATCATCACTTCCTGTTTGAGTGTGTAGAAGTCAGACCTGCTGATCTGGTTCTGCTGCTTGAACTGGTTCGGTGTGAGAGTGGCACGTGCGGCAGGAGGATCACACTGAACTCCTCTCACACATCATTTATTTCTTTATTTTCAAACAGACAATACAATCTAAATGTGCCAGATTTAGCCGTTCAGGCTAGTTTTCATCTGCAGATTGAGCGGTGGTGACCTCTGACCTTGACTCTGCGTCCGTCGATGCTGAGCGTGCGGACGGTGAAGTCCACGCCGATGGTGTTCTGCTGCCTCTCGGAGAACAGGCCGCTCTTGAAGCTCTGCACCAGGCAGGTCTTGCCCACGTTGGTGTCTCCGATGAGGATGATCTTGAAGAGGAAGTCGAAGGAGTCGTCCTCTGGCTCCATGAGTTAATCGATCAGGAGCCCATGCTTCAGTGTCTCGTCTCTGCTGCACTCTCACACCTTCCCCCCTAACCTGGACAAACAGGTGAAACCGCCACCTGCACTGCTGCATTGTGGGTAATGTAGTGCAGCAGCTCAACTACAAACACGCACAACATGCCATTTAACAACTTCTGTTGTGAAAAACTACAACAGAGCCATTGCACCTGAGGTTTTGTGGTTTTGTTTTCTCAATAAATGGTGCTTCACCTCCACAAAATGTTGATCATTAACCTCAAAGTAAACATTATATGAGCTATGAGGATTGCAACACTTTCAAACCTGTTATGACACTTGGGACACTGGGTTGAATTAGGTGTTTTTTGTTTTCTTTTTGTAAGAATCACTGAAAAACAAGCTCAAAAACATATGTGTGACCCTGGAGCACAAAACCAGTCTTACGTCACTGGGGTATATTTGTAACAATAGCCAAGAATACTTCGTATGGGTCAGAAAAATGTTTATGCCAAAAATCATTAGGATATTAAGATCATGTTCCATGAAGATATTTAGTAAATGTTTAACCAGAAATATATACAAACTTAATTTTTGATTAGTAATATGCATTGCTAAGTACTTCATTTGGACAACTTTAAAGATGATTTTCTCAATATTTAGATTTTTTTGCACCCTCAGATTCCAGATTTTCAAATATTGTCTGATCATAACTAACCATACATCAATGGAAAGATTATTAATTTAGCTTTCAGGGGATGTATAAGTATCAATTTTGACAAATTAAGACTGGTTTTGTGGTCCTGGGTCACATATTATGTTAATGTGTGTGAACAGGGCGGCACATTTAGCTTAAATTCAGCTGACACTCATTGGTTGGTTAGTTTAGGGTCCGTGTACGTTGCATGTTCATTCGTTTTTTGATTTCATGTTGAAAACAGAAACATAAAAGGACAAAACTAAAACATAAAAGGACAAAAAATGTATCTTAATTTTTAGTTTTTACATTCGGGAGTAGAAAATGAATAAACAGCTTGAATGTTCGATTTCCGTGTGTGTGTGTGTGTGTGTGTGTGTGTGTGTTTTGTATGTGTGAGTGTGTGTGTGTGTGTGTGTGGGGTGAGGGGGTGGAATTAAACGCCCCTTTTCACCGATTGGTCAAGCAAAAATTAAACTGCCTTTGCATTACCCTTTTAGTCTATTTCTTTGGCGCACCACACATTTTATTTAGCTGCCCAGTTATCAAATCTGTGGCAAACCTGCGTGACATTTTTACATAGAGAAGTTTATATGATACTGTCATTATCATATGGCCAAAGAAATAGACTAAAGGGGTAACGTGGCTGCAGATCTGAGGTACATGCATATGCAATACGCACCTGCTATTTGCCATAGAGAGTCTATGCCTAGACAGAAGTAAGCCCTGCCCCGTATGGTTTGTGTCAAGCCATTTGTTAGTCTGGTTGTTTGATGAGCGGGAGAAGAACGCGGGAGCTGCAATAAAAGCTTTAACAGCAGAGGACTCTTATTCTGTTGCACAAAACTGAGGACCACATGATGAGCATATCCGGCAGCTATATCCCCCTGCAGCCCAAGACCGGTTCCCACTGAAGCTAAGCAGGGTTGAGCTGGTCAGTACCTGGATGGGAGACCTCCTGGGAAAACTAGGTTGCTGCTGGAAGAGGTGTTAGTGAGGCCAGCAGGGGGTGCTCACCCTACAGTCTGTGTGGGTCCTAACGCCCCAGTATAGTTACGGGGACACTATACTGTCAACAAGCACCGTCTTTCGGATGAGACGTTAAACTGATGTCCTGACTCTGTGGTCATTAAAAATCCCATGGCACTTCTCGTAAAGAGTAGGGGTATAACCCCGGTGTCCTGGCCAAATTCCCCCCCTGACCCTCGTTAATCATCGCTTCTTAATCATCCCACTTGAAGCCGTCGCATCATCTAAGTGGATGCTGCACACTGGTGGTGATTGAGGAGACCCCCCACACACACACATGATGTGAAGCCTTCATTAAATACATTTATCATGTAGCGGTAACAGTCACTGCAGTCAGTATTTTAATAAGTGGCCTGTGCTCCGGTGTTTTGCATTAAATAAGGGACCCGTACTCATGCCGAGAGCAAAACAGATCAGTGCTCACAACACATAAAAACACAGCATCTCTTTGTTATTTTTCTCTACGCTACACGCGCTGCTTTCTTTCCTGGCAACAAATAAAAACAAAACAATTCCAGAGAGCTTGCCATTTCATCGCTTGCACCCCTTGCATTTCCAACAGGTTTTGTACCCTTGATTTCTCTTGTCTAACACAGACAAGGTTGCATGTAGAGAAACCAAAGGCAGTGGGCCCTTGAGTAATACTACTCCTCAAATGCTCTCGCTACACGGCTTCAACAACCCGAGGTGAAATGCATCTCCAAGTCGACTGCTGCCAAATCGATCACTTGGTGAAAATCACTGATGGGATGAAGAGCGCTGCCCAGCTGAAGTATGCGAGTAAAGGAGCTTGTCTAGATTCTGATTTACATACAGGGAATAATCAAATCATCCTGAAAAGAATAGAAAACGTGTCACAAAGACCTATGCGAATGTTGTGTGTATCGCGATGAATGACAACCCTGCACTGATCTCATTACAGAGATGACCTAGTCAAGGCCCAATTCAACTGATACTGCGAGAAATTAAATAGCAGCAGCTCGGGATGTGAAACCCCTTCGGCTGTTCATGACAGTGTTGTAGTACTTGAGACCGGACTTGGTTTTCAGTCTCGAGTCAAAGTCCATATTATAATGTACTCAAGAGCATTTGGACTTAATCTTGAGTACTACAGTAGATACATATTTGTAACACTGATGTGAAACCAGGACTTAAAGGAAAGCACTTTCACACTCTCTTTAGCTCTTTCTCTTGTTTTAGGCTCGAAATGGACCTCAGTCCACCCAGATAGCATGCATACACATACATCAAGGGTTGCCAGTTGTTCCATACAATATAGAATCATCTATATTGAATAATAATCAATTATTTAAGGCATCAAAGAAGCGTTTCATTCCATCAGCTGGAGTAACTGCGGTTCTGCCCACCGAGGCGCTAAAAGAATGGTTTTCAGCGTGAACGCTACATGATTGTAAAGCGCTTTGGGTGTACAACAATACACAATAAAGCGCTATATAAATGCATTCGGTGAAAAGGGGCGTTTAATTCACTACCACACGTGGAAATAAACATTCAAACTGTTTATCCATTTTCTACCCCTGAATGTAAACACGGAAAATCAAGGCGAATTCTTGTTTTGAACAAACGAAAATGGTATGGTAAACATTTTTGTAACATTAAAAATAGTTTGTGTCTCAATTATAACAATTACATTTGGTTTTAATTGCTGGATACAGTTAAGAACAAGTCAAGTTTACGTTTCTAGCTTATTAAACTAGATACTTTATCTGTTAGGTTAATGTGTATTTGATATTATCCTTATTTATATTCTCGTTGCTACTTAAAAATAAGATGATGCGTCCAATGCGTAAATAAAAGTCACGGGACACCAAAGTGGGCTTGATTCCGCAAAACTAATATAATGAGAGTAGGTTGGTTTAGTTATTATTAGGTTACTGAACAATGATAATGTATAACTAGTTTAATTTTAAATTCGTTTATATCGCTCATTCTGATAAACTGCGCAAGAGCACCGCAGAGACTTTTAATTTGAAGAGCGTTCGCACCGAAGCTCGTCACAGGAAGCAGTTGATCTGTCGCGCCCTTCCTCAGTCCCTTCTTCCGGTCGCGTGCGCGTATCCTCAACACATCTTGTAATCATGGTGAGCAGTGAAGAGTTTAAATCATAATTAATGAGCGTGTAATGAGTGAAAAACGCATGTAGCGGTTAATGTTAGTGTGTGTGTGATTCTGCGGCGTGACTCGCGATGTATTCCGGCGGAGCGAGGTTTTGTGCGCTGCGTGCGTCTGAACAATGAGCTCCGCCGGCTTCATCAGTAACAGCATCAGACGTTCAGATTCATACCGTGTGTGTGTGTGTGTGTGTGTGTGTGTGTGTGTGAGAGAGAAGCGGCTAGCTTCTAGAGTTTTCTGAGGAGGGCGGAGTCACATCATTAATTCTGATCTTAATCAAACACCTTTAATCTGATCTGTGTAACGTTATTGTGTTCATATTAGTCATGGTAATATCAGCGAAATATTGCATTGTGTACTAGTAACGTTAGTAGATTTATATTATAGTAATAATTGAAGATTTCAGGTTTGTTCAAACTTCAAATAAGGGCCTTACACTATTATAAGTGTTTATATATATTATGTAGTGTCTAGAAAATAATATTCATATTACAAATAATTTGTTTATTACCCTAATATTAGTTAAAATTATATTTTAGACGGTATAATCATTATGCATTTTAAAATGATAATTGAAATATCTTTGATTTTAAATATTAATAAATTATGATTATTATAATAACAGCTATTTTGTATAGTTATACGTAATAAAATCTCAATCAACCTTTCTCATATATTTGTCGAGACAAACAATATATTATATTATCAATAAGCAGGGTTCCTACGCGGTTTGGAAAAGTATGGAATTTGATTTGAGTAATTTCCAGGTCTGGAAAAGTATGGAAAAAATAAATCAGAGTATGGAAAAATATTTATGTTTCCAGACTATTGTTCCTAGAGTTTTCTAAAATATAAAATTAAGAATTTCTAAATATAAATCATACAATCAGAGTTTTTTCAAGGTGTTTGGAGGCCCAAGCTGCCTGCGCTGCCAAAAGATTGGTTCTCTTTCATAGGTGAACTCAACGCTGCGTTGAACGCATCGGAAACGCCCACTGCGTGACCGATGTCTGAACCCATATAGAATCACGCCAATTCATTGGCTGATGGCGCGACGCCGTCTCTGACGCAATCACGTCGTCAGCTCATACTGGCGAACGTGCCATCCACTCCTCAGATTTCTCTGCCTTCACGAAGCGGTCACATTACCCTTCGTTGTTGCGATTTTCTGGCCCAACTTATCTTCTGCGATCATCCATCTGCACTTCGGCGACTGCCTCAGTGGAACTTTGTTCTCCTCGCGGTGAAGTGCCATGGAGTTTTGCCGCTGTCAACTGCCGTGTGCGCGTTTCATCGCTCGCGAAGACCCACATAGTAAGTGCATTAAGTGCTTGGGGTTTTCGCATGCACGTGACGCGGTTTACAGGACCTCGAAATGCAAGATTTGCGAGGATTTCCGTCTCATAACCCTCCGCTTGAGGATTGTGAGAGGGAATCCTCCATTTTTCCCCGTCGCGCATCGAGCACCTCCGCGGCCCCTCGTGAGATCGCGGCCTCTCGTGAGTCCACAACCTGGGGTTCGGATGTCGAGCTCGAGGAGATGAAGAGTGAGCAGACAGGCCTCGCCCTTCCCCCACTACGGTTTGGGGAGCCCGTGGCCGGTCTTTTCCCCGCCAACCCCTTTACAGCTCGTCCATTCGCCGCCTGCGGGCCGCATGTTAGGAGACAGCTGTTTCTCTCCTGCAGTGTACGGAACCCGTGCCGGCCACCCGTCAGTCCAGCACTTCTCTCTCCATCATCGTGAACAAGGACGCCAAGGGCTCTCCTTCACGGTGGAGGGTGCCGCTGCTTCCAGGCCTTCTCGACACCCCATCTCAGGTATGTCTTCCCTTACACGACACTCTGCTTCCTCTATCGCACTTCCTACACGAATGGGAGCGTCTACCGGGGGTATCGCTGTGGGTTCTCTGCACAATTCGGTCCGGCTACACTCTTCAGTTTGGGAGAAATCCCCCCCGCTTCGACGGGGTTCACCTGACAGTAGTAAACAGCGCCTCCAAGGCCTCTGTTCTACAACAGGAACTTTCCTCCCTCCTACAGAAAGGAGCAATAGAGGAAGTACCGCAGTTGGACGTCGACGAGGGTTCTTCAGCCACTACTTCCTTGTTCCAAAGAGGGACGGCTTGAGGCCTATTCTGGATCTCTGACGTTTGAATTTTCCCTCTACAAAGGGAAGTTCAAGATGCTGACGATAAAACCATCATGTCTCAGGTCCAGGAGGGGACTGGTTTGTCACCATCGACCTAAAGGATGCGTATTTTCACATCCAGGTCGTTCAAAGACACAGGAGGTTCCTTCGGTTTGCCTTTGGAGGAAGGCTTACCAATACAAGGTCCTGCCCTTGACCTGGCTTTGGCACCGAGAACGTTCTGAAATGCATAGATGCTGCACTGGCCCTTTGAGGCTCCAGGGCATTCGTGTACTGAACTATCTGGACGATTGGCTCATTCTGGCTCACTCCAGGGAGCTAGTGAGTCGTCACAGGGATATTGTTCTCGGCCACATCCATTCTCTTGGCCTCAGGATGAACGCCAAGAAGAGTGTGCTCCTCCCATCTCAGCGAACCGTGTTTCTGGGGGTTCGTTTGGATTCCGTTCAGATGCAGGCCCGTTTGGCTCCTGCCCGGATACCCGATCTTACAGCATGTCTGGCCCGCTTCAAGCTAGGCCATCATGTCTCTGTAGGTACCTGCCGCAGGCTGTTGGGCCTCATGGCAGCGGCCTCCCCTGTGTTGCCCCTAGGGTTGCTTCACATGAGGCCGTTCCTTTGGTGGATGAAGGAGCTTAGGTTACACCCCACTGTACCAGCAACTCGCCTTATCAGGGTGTCGCGCAGTTGCTGTCGGCCCCTTTTAATGTGGCGAGACCCCGTTTTTCTCCGGAGCGGGGTGAGAATGGGTGCGATCCACCGTCGCCATATGATCACGACGGACGCATCAATGACAGGCTGGGCGCGGTCTTGAGCAGACCGGCGGCGGGAGTGGAAGGAAGAGTTCCTCTCTTGGCATATAAACTGCCTGGAACTCAGGGCTGTCTTCCTGGCTTTGAAGTATTTTCTCCCCGTTCTCGGGGGGTATCATATCATAGTCAGGATGGACAATATGGCGGTTGTGTCCCACATAAACCGTCAAGGAGGTTCATGGTCACGCACCCTGGACAGGCTTGCGCGCCATCTTCTCCTTTGGTCCCAAGACAAGTTCCTCTCTTTGAGGGCGGTTCACGTTTTGGGAATGCTGAACCTTGCGGCCGATTTTCTGTCGAGACAGAAGCTCAGGCCGGGGGAATGGATGTTGAACCGTCAGACGGTGTCCCAGATCTGGGATCTGTTTGGCAAAGCGGAGGTGGACCTCTTTGCTTCTCAATCTGAGAGATTTCAGTCCCTTACATATCCTTTAAATATCTTAATTTGTGTTTTGAAGCTAAAAGTCTTATGAGTTTGGAATGACATGAGGGTAAGTAAATCATTAAGTTTTTGAGTAAACTAATCCTTTAATTTTTTTTTGACTGATTTTGCAATTTTGCAGTCACAAAAGGCATAATTTTAATGTAGCATTGCTAAATATTTTATTTAGAATTATTTGTTAAACAGTGTTTACGAGTATGCTTTACCTAACAGCCAATGAAGCAGTCAAAGGACTTTAGCTCTATTTTCTAGTTGCCTGGTAATTTGTACATGAACATTCCTTCTGTTTTTGTAGGGGTTGAAGGTTTACAGTTATTTACCTGACAAGAATGAATAACATTGCACTGTTTTAGCATTGCAGTTTTAATAAAATGCTGTGCTTTGAACTTGACTGGGTTTGGTGTTAATTGACTTGTATGAGGTACAGTAGCTAATTTTTTTCTGCAATTATTTGGCAACATAATAGCATACATAGAGATTCTGTAAAATACATGTTAGCAGTTGAATTTTAAAACCATTTATCAGAAGTTAATTATGGTAGGAAAAGTCTGGAAATTTGAGTCTGGAAAAGTATGGAATTTTGAAATGGAAATTGTGTAGGAACCCTGAATAAGTAAATCTGTGGTTGATTTGTTACTCCGTAATGCTTCATAATTTCCACAATTATCACTTATTTCTATTAATATTTTGTGTGTTTTCAGGGACAGGCCAGTAGATGCAGATTCATATTTATTAATATCTCTTAAATAATACACAATGTTGAATAATAGGTTATAGAAAACATTATTAGCTAAATATATACAATTACTACAGTTATTTTTGAATGCCTGTTA
This sequence comes from Gymnocypris eckloni scoliostomus, assembly GCA_027564155.1. Classification (NCBI taxonomy): domain Eukaryota; kingdom Metazoa; phylum Chordata; class Actinopteri; order Cypriniformes; family Cyprinidae; genus Gymnocypris; species Gymnocypris eckloni. The sequence goes on from CM050417.1 coordinate 36,804,247, forward strand.
ATATTTTTGCTAACATGTTTTTTTAATGTACATATGATTTATATGATATATGTAATAAAGGTGGTGTTTGTGCTGCACGTGCTGGTTCTGATGATTGTTGTTGCCGCAGGCGTCTTTATCGATGGCTCCGGTCAGTATCTTCAGTCACGGTGCGGACGAGGAGAAGGCAGAGACTGCGCGTCTGGTGAGTCACGCTTTACGCTCCTATTACACAAGATCATAACCCGTCATCAGTCTGACTCTCTCTCTGTGTGTGTCTCAGTCATCCTTCATCGGCGCCATCGCTATCGGAGATCTGGTGAAGAGCACTCTGGGACCCAAGGGCATGGTACGACTCGCTCTCACAGCTCACATACACTCATCTCAGTGACCCTGATCAATGACCTCTGACCCCTCAGGACAAGATCCTGATGGGCGGCGGCAGGGACAGCAGCGTGACCGTCACCAACGACGGGGCCACCATCCTGAAGGCCATCGGCGTCGACAACCCCGCCGCCAAAGTGCTTGTGGGTCAGTTCCCGTCTCTTTAGGATTCACAGACCAGAAGGACATTAGAAATGTCTGCAGTAGCCAGAGGGCATATTACTGAATGTTTCTTATCTTCGGTCTTAACTTAAGCAGTTATACATTAAATTAGGAGTTTTCGCAAATCAGTATTACAGAAGCCAATCTTAACTAAATTTGGGAATCTTATCCTATCTTTAAAAATCATATCTTATCTCTAGATAGGAAATATCAAATTGCATCATCATGTTTGACAATCCACTCAACCAAGTTCTTCTGTAATACTCCCTATCTGTAGTTAAAATAGGATAACGCACTTAGGAAATGTGGTCCTAGCAGAAATTACCATGGTTACCAAACAGATCAGATTTTAAAGTTGGGGTCTTTCTGTAACACGCCCCCAGGTTTCCATGCAAAGGTCCAAATGTAACTTATGCGTAAAATTTGAATATAGCGTACAAAATTTGAATATAGCGAACAAAATTTGAATATAGCATACAAAATTTGAATATAGCGTTCAAAATTAGCTAATATAGCGTACACGATTTTAATATAGCATTCAAAATGTGAATATAGCGTTCAAAATTAGCGAATATAGTGTACAAAATGTGAATATAGCATTCAAAATTAGCTAATATAGCGTACACAATTTGAATATAGCATTCAAAATTAGCTAATATAGCGTTCAAAATGTGAATATAGCGTACACAATTTGAATATAGCGTTCAAAATTAGCGAATATAGCATACACAATTTGAATATAGTGTTCAAAATTTGTGAATATAGCATACACAATTTGAATATAGTGTTCAAAATTAGCGAATATTGCGTACACAATTTGAATATAACGTTCAAAATTAGCCAATATAGCGTACACAATTTGAATATAATGTTCAAAATGAGCGAATATAGCGTACACAATTTGAATATAGCATTCAAAATTAGCGAATATAGCGTACGCAATTTGAATAACGCACACAATTTGAATATAACGTTCAAAATTAGCCAATATAGCGTACACAATTAGCGAATATAGCGTACACAATTTGAATATAGCATTCAAAATTAGCCAATATAGCGTACACAATTTGAATATAGCGTTCAAAATTAGCAAATATAGCGTACACAATTTGAATATAACGTTCAAAATTAGCCAATATAGCGTACACAATTAGCGAATATAGCGTACAAAATGTGAATATAGTGCACACAATGTGAATATAGCGCAAACAATGTGAATATAGCGTACAAAATGTGAATATAGTGCACACAATGTGAATATAGCGCACACAATGTTAATATAGCGTACAAAATGTGAATATAGCGTACAAAATGTGAATATAGGGTACAAAATGTGAATATAGTGTACAAAATTAATGAATATAACGTACACAATTTGAATATAGCGTTCAAAATTTGCGAATATAGCGTTCAAAATGTGAATATAGCGTTCAAAATGTGAATATAGGGTACAAATTGTGAATATAGTATTCAAAATTAGCGAATATAGTGCACACAATTTGAATATAGCGTTCAAAATTAGTGAATATAGCGTACAAAATTTGAATATAGCGTTAAAAATTAGCGAATATAGCATACACAATTTGAATATAGCATTCAAAATTAGCTAATATAGCGTTCAAAATGTGAATATAGCGTACACAATTTGAATATAGCGTTCAAAATTAGCAAATATAGCGTACAAAATATGAATATAGCGTGCACAATTTGAATATAACGTTCAAAATTAGCTAATATAGCATACACAATTTGAATATAACGTTCAAAATGAGCAAATATAGCGTACAAAATTTGAATATAGCGTTCAAAATTAGCGAATATAGCGTACACAATTTGAATATAGCGCACACAATTTGAATATAATGTTCAAAATTAGCCAATATAGCGTACACAATTAGCGAATATAGCGTACACAATTTGAATATAGCGTTCAAAATGAGCAAATATAGCGTACACAATTTGAATATAGCATTCAAAATGTGAATATAGCGTTCAAAATGTGAATATAGCGTTCAAAATGTGAATATAGCGTTCAAAATGTGAATATAACGTTCAAAATTAGCCAATATAGCGTACACAATTTGAATATAGCGTTCAAAATTAGCGAATATAGCATACACAATTTGAATATCACGTTCAAAATTAGCGAATATAGCGTACACAATTTGAATATAGCGTTCAAAATGAGTGAATATAGCATACAAAATTTGAATATAGCGTTCAAAATTAGCTAATATAACGTACACAATTTGAATATAGCATTCAAAATTAGCGAATATAGCGTACACAATTTGAATATAGCGTTCAAAATTAACGAATATAGCATTCAAAATTAGCGAATATAGCGTTCAAAATTAGCGAATATAGCGTACAAAATTATAATGTAGCGTTCAAAAGCAGCGAATATAGCGTACACAATTTGAATATAGCGTTCAAAATTAACGAATATAACGTACACAATTTGAATATAGCGTTCAAAATTAGCGAATATGGCGTACACAATTTGAATATAGCGCACACAATTTGAATATAACGTTCAAAATTAGCCATTATAACATACACAATTAGCGAATATAGCGTACACAATTTGAATATAGCGTTCAAAATTAGCCAATATAGCGTACACAATTTGAATATAGCATACAAAATTTGCGAATATAGCGTACACAATTTAAATATAGCGTTCAAAATGTGAACATAGCGTACACAATTTGAATATAGCGTTCAAAATGTGAATATAGCGTACACAATGTGAATAAAGCATTCAAAATGTGAACATAGCGTACACAATTTGAATATAGCGTTCAAAATGTGAATATAGCGTTCACAATGTGAATATAGCGAAGAAAATGTGAATATAGCGTACATAATTTGAAAATAGCGTACAAAATGTGCATATATCGTACAAAATGTGCATATAGCGTTCAAAATATGAATATAGCGTTCAAAATTTGCGAATATAGCATACATAATTTGAATATAGTATACACAATTTGAACATAGCGTTCAAAATTAGCGGATATAGCATTCAAAATTAGCGAATATAGCGTAGACAATTTGAATATAGCGTACAACATTTTTATATAGCGTACAAAATTAGCGTATATAGCGTAGACAATTTGAATATAGTGTACAACATTTTTATATAGCGTACAAAATTTGCGAATAAGCACGGATTCCAGTAGAAGTCATTGAATATAATATTTTCATATATAATAAATTACTTGCGCCTCAGAGCAAGAAGATTAAATGCAATAATTCGGTCAGTGCTTGACGACAGTTCTGGGAGGAAAAATGAAATTCGTTTTTATCTCCTATTATTCGGCTTTAAAGCCTTTTTTGCCACTAGTCAAAAACCACCTCAAGTGAGCGTAAATACTTTTTTGTGAATTAAGGGATTTTTATTTGCAATATTCGATGTTTCAAAATGCGCTCAAAAACAGGGTGATGGCAGCAACTGCCTCCTTTAATGTGTACTTGATGAATAAAAGTGTTAGTTTTCTTTTGAAAAACGTATTTTGAAGGGAAATGCATCACAGTTTCCACAAGAATATTGTGCAGCACAACTGTTTTCAACATTGATAATAATCAGAAATGTTTCTTGAGCAGTAAATCTGCATATTATTATGATTTCAGAAGATCATGTGACACTGAAGACTGGAGTAATGATGCTGAAAATACAGCTTCGCATCACAGAAATAAATTAGATTAACAGATTTTCCACATTAATTACTTTGTTATAATATTTCACTGTTATTACGGTATGTTTAATCAAATAAATGCAGCCTCAGTGAGCAGAAGAGAGTTGTTTATCAGGCCTTTTCTCTTCCAGACATGTCTAAGGTCCAGGATGACGAGGTGGGTGACGGGACGACGTCGGTCACAGTGCTGGCGGCGGAGCTGCTGCGGGTACGAACTCTTGCACCTCCTCCGCGTCTGAACGCAGTCGTGAGTGATGTCTAATGAGTGACTGTTGTGCCGCAGGAAGCAGAGCTGCTGATCTCCAAGAAGATCCACCCTCAGATCATTATCTCTGGCTGGAGGAAGGCCACGCAGGCGGCGCGGGACGCGCTCAGAGAGGCAGCGGTGGATCATGGGTAACGAGCGGAGCGTGTTTGTGTGTGTGAGTCTCAGAGATGAAAGTTAAAGCCGAGTGTGTGTGTGTCCCCGCAGGAGCGACGAGCTGAAGTTCCAGCTGGATCTGATGAACATCGCGCGCACCACGCTCTCCTCCAAGCTGGTGACGCACCACAAGGATCACTTCTCCAAGCTGGCGGTGGAGGCCGTGCTCAGACTCAGAGGATCTGGCAACCTGGAGGCCATCCACGTCATCAAGAAGCTGGGCGGCAGCCTCACCGACTCCTACCTGGACGAAGGTCTGCACCATACACTCACACACACACACACACACACACACACACACACACACACAATTGTGAAACAATGATCATCTGATCAGTAGCGGCCAGAATTGAAATTCTGAAAAACATTTAGAAGACAAGCGTGTGTTTTGTACGATGGATCAGTAATTGTTTAACAGTGTGTTGATGAGTCAGTCGGTGATGTTAGCGAGCGTTAGTGCACACTAATGTTAGTGGCTTCTCACAGGTTTCCTGTTGGACAAGAGCATCGGCGTGAATCAGCCCAAGAGGATCGAGAACGCCAACATCTTGATCGCCAACACCGGCATGGACACGGACAAGATCAAGGTACGCCGGTCTCTGAGCGAGCAGGCGTGATTAGCGGTGTAGCCTAACGCTAGCGTGTGTGTCCACAGATCTTCGGCTCCAGAGTGCGTGTGGACTCCACCGCTAAAGTAGCTGAGATCGAGACGGCCGAGAAGGAGAAGATGAAGGAGAAGGTGGAGCGCATCCTCAAGCATGGTATCAACTGCTTCATCAACAGGTGCGCTTGGGTCACGTGACTCGTGATCATGTGGTGCATGCGTGAGCGGTCATGTGACACAGTTGTTCTGTTGCTCCTCCTCAGGCAGCTGATCTATAACTACCCCGAGCAGATGTTTGCGGCCGCCGGCGTCATGGCCATCGAACACGCTGATTTCGTGGGAGTCGAGCGCTTGGCTCTCGTCACAGGTACACAAACACTCTCTGGTGCACACCCTGAGATCTGTATCCCAGCATGCACTGCTGCGCTCATTCACGGCTCGAAGTTAAGCATCGGCATTCAAAATTGCCCAAAGTGTCATTTATTTGTGTAAATGTAGTATATTGTGAAGCAGTATTCTCATCAGCACTCTATCAGCTGGTACTTAAATCTTAAAACTTAATATTATTAAACGTATACATCATTGTTCATATCAAATTCTTAAATATTAATATAATATGACGTTATAGGGCTGCTACCAATCAAATTAAATCACTACATTGGCATTTAAGTTCGTTTATACACTGGTTAATGGAGCTGAAATATAGCATTAATGCATTCAAACTGCAACATTAAAACAGCATGAATAATCTTATGAGCTTATTGATTTACATCAGTTTTTATATATATATAAAATTAAATATTGGGAAAAATGCAATCATAGACTACTTTTAAATATAAAAGTAAGCCTCCAGTAGGTGGCAGCAAATGATTGTCTTAATGAGTGAATCGTTCATTCAAATGAGTCGTTCAGACAGCCGATTCATTCAAAAATGAATCAAGTGCCTGTGTTTATGAATGGATTATTGAATAACTGACTCGTTCATTTGATTCAGAAACGCTGGATTATTCAGTCAGGAAACACGCACAACTGTTTTGCTGGGATCATTGGTTGGAAATATTCGTGTTAAACAAATATTGACAATATTGTGTCCAAGTTGTAAGTCACTTAATATAAACTACTCATTTATTGAACTAGTTTATTAAATCAATGTCAAATGTTCAATCGTACTGTTTTCAGGGCAAACTGCACTCTGTTGGTCGTGTCATGTTGCTCAAGTAGTCTATATCATGTTATAAAAATAAAAACTACCTGTTTACCGCAGTATGTTTGTTCTGTGTGCGATTTGTTTTGATTGGTCCACGAGATTAACTCACACACACGTGCTGTGTGAGCCTCAACTGACACGACCTTGTTACTGTCCATACATTACAATATTACAATCGCCGTTTACACCGATTATAAGATCAGAATCATTTTCGCCAACGTTTCAGTGTTTTAACCAGGTTAGTTAAAATCACTTTCACTCGCCCCTTCAAGAAATCCCCTTTCCCCGGACTAAGAAAAGCTCACAAAATGGAGTTAAAAAGGACTAAATCTGCTGTAAGTGTTTAGATATGTGTGTCGGACGGTTTGCCGCAGTGGTCGTGTGCTGGTGTTGATTCTGCTGGTTTGTGTCGCTCAGGCGGTGAGATCACCTCGACCTTTGACCACCCTGAGCTGGTGAAGATTGGCCACTGCAAGCTGATCGAGGAGGTCATGATCGGAGAGGACACGCTCATACACTTCTCTGGAGTGGACATGGGTAAGTGCTGCCCAAACAAACATGCTCCAGCTTGGCTCTGATTGTTTGTGGACAATGCTGTGATGTGTATATATGAGCATAGCTATATAATAACAGTGCTGATTGTGTGTTTGTGTGCGCAGGTGAGGCGTGCACCATCGTCCTGCGCGGGGCGACGCAGCAGATCCTGGACGAGGCCGAGCGCTCGCTGCACGACGCTCTGTGTGTGCTGGCGCAGACGATCAAAGAGACGCGCACCGTGTTCGGCGGAGGTATGTGCGCCAGCGACTCTCTGACACACACACACACACACACACTATCTCACTGACGCCTCTGTCTGTGCTCCAGGCTGCTCCGAGATGCTGATGGCCAAAGCAGTGTCAGATCTGGCCAACCGCACGCCAGGAAAAGAGGCCGTGGCCATGGAGTCCTTCGCTAAAGCCCTGAGGATGGTACGCCACACATAGAAACCAGTCCACTGACATATCAACAGTGCAGTGACACAATAAGAGACATCGTTTCCATACACTAGACTGATTTCCAGGGCATTTTTACCTTCATGAGGGCAGTTTTTCTTATTAAATGTGTGCATCTTTTGGCCACTGCAATTACAATTTCTTATGCATAAGTGGAGAAAATATGAAGCCAGCAATAGGTGTAAGCAATTCATTCAAAAGCATGTTTATATGAGCATCATGCACTCAGTTTGAGCGTCAGGAGTCTTGTAAAGACGCAGGGCTGTTTGTGTTGCAGTTGCCCACCATCATCGCTGATAACGCGGGGTACGACAGCGCAGAGCTGGTGTCTCAACTGAGAGCCGCTCACCAGGACAACAAGAGCACCTTCGGCCTGGGTAAGACACGCCGCACACACATGCACATCAGCCCTGAGTGAGTCTGACCTCTGACCCCTGTGCTTCAGACATGACCCAGGGCGCGGTGGGAGACATGGTGGCTCTGGGCATCACCGAGAGCTTCCAGGTGAAGAGGCAGGTACTGCTGAGCGCGGCCGAGGCTGCTGAGATGATCCTGCGCGTCGACAATATCATCAAAGCCGCTCCCAGGTCAGCCTTCACTGCTCTTTAGTGGCTCACCGGTTCTGTCTGTGACGCTGTGTTGTGTTTTTAACGCGTGTTTGTGGTCCTGTGTTTCAGGAAGCGTGTGCCAGATCATCACCCCTGCTGAACACCCAGAGCAGCAGTCGGTGTATTTATTAACAGCAAGTTGATGCTCTTTTTCATAGCGTGTCCCAAGCGCCGGTTGTGTATGTATGTTACTGCTCTACACGATGACCTTTTTGTTTGCTCAATAAAACATCATGACTGATTGTTGAGTGTGATGTGACACTGATTGGACCAGTTAGATGGTAACAAGGTCAAACGAAGTAAAACTGCCAGATTTAGCATTAGGATTTTTCGTTTTGTTTTTTGGTTAAAGCCTAAAAAAAATGTATAAGCCTAATTCAAAGGGAAAACCAATCTAACTACATTGTATTTTATTCTTGATTCTTGTTTTAAACTAATATTTGATACTTTATAGGGGTGCTCCGATCACTATTGGCCGATAATCGCTTGGGGATGTTTGATCTGCGGTCTCTATAAAGGCCGATCTCAGAGGATTTACAGGACATGCAGTGGCACCGTCTACCGACAAGTACATAGAAAAAAGAAAGCTAGTGTTAGTTTTTCAAGAAAAGCTAGCAGTTAGAGAATATATAGGCAACTGATAGTCAAGTGTGTTTTTATAAAAAGACAGATAATAGAATTAGAATAGAGCGTGCTAGAGTTAGAGGGTCAAATAAAGATGGTTTTTAGCCATTTCTTGAAGATGCTGCTCGGATTGAGTTACTGCTCGGTCATTTCAACACATAAAAGATCACCAATCATCATAATTTAGGACAGCAGAAGAATGGCTTAGGTTTTCAAAAACCTGCAGTACTTTTCAAAAACGTTTGCTCACGTGACAGCACTTTCCCACGTCAAAGACCGTTTTATGAGCGCTGGCGTGGATTTAAGCGTACGCACACTCTATGGTCAAATCTGAGTCTATTCAAAAAGCATGTGTACGCTCAGATTTGACCATAGAGTGAGCGTACTCATGCTTTATAAATGAGGCCCCAGGAGCAGTGCAGAGATCGTTTCAAAGTCTATTTTTGCTGCGCTGCACGCGCTGAATTAAAGTGACAGCGCATTGTTTGTGGTAAATACGAACATGGATTGACACAAAAATTTAGTAATTACACCATTGATGCATATAAATAAAATCTAGTATGTTTCACAGTCAACATAGGCTATGGCTTTTTTTTTCTTTAAGGGAAAGAGCACTTTTAGATACATAAGGCAATAATAGATGGCACTCGTGGAGGTAGTAAAACATGTGCTTTATGAACCGCAGGATTGCTTGTAATAAAGATTTAAATGCAAAAGGAAAGGTAGTAGAGCTGACTGTTTCTGTCAATGTTAAGTTTGATGTAACATAAGAAAAGTCGTTTAAATGTATATTTAAAATATAAATCTAGAAGTGCTAAAGTAAAAAACATTGAATAATGTGTTTCTTATATTTATTGCATTTAAGCACGTGTATGAAAGATTGTATTTCTGTTTAAAATATCATTTTTTTTGTTGATCTTATGTAATCTAGTTTTCTGAGACACTGAATTTTGGGTTTTGATTAACTGTAAGCCATAATCATCAAACTTTCAAGACATAAAGGCTTGAAATATTTCACTATATGTTATGAATCTATATAATATATAGGGTTCACTTTCTGAAATGAGTGACAAAAAATATTGACCTTTTTCATGATTTTCATTTTTTTTTTAGATGTAATAGATGTAGCAATCTTTGGATTTGAAACCTAAATAATGGATAAATGTTGTTTTTGTGGTCCCTTGCAGACTTGTATGTGAAAGCACAGTACTGCAAACGCACTGCAGACGGATTAAGTGTGTGAACCTGGTGTAAAAGGTTTTCTCACATACAGCTCGTGAAATCAGGCTTGTGCTGTGCGTAAGCTATTGTGCCACAATTGCAGGATAGTCTAAACAAAAATGCAATGCATGATCAAACGTTTAGGTGAGATAAATATATATTTTTGAAAAAGGTCAAAAAAATGCCCTCCTTCACCCCTCAAACTGAAAAATCATCTTTCACAAGTCACACTGTAAAAAAACGGTAATGTGCTGGCAGCAGAGTTGCCAGCAATCTACTGTAATTTTACAGTATTCGTACTGTGACATTATTTTGCCGTTTATTACCGTAAAAATTAAATACAGTATAATTCTGTTTTTTTATTTACAGTAAAATACTGGTGTCGCCAGCAATCTACTGTAATTTTACAGTATTGTAAATACTGTACCGGTATTTGTTGACAATATTTCGATGGCTGGCAGATGTGATGGACTACAATGACTTGGAGTGCCTGATTAAGGCTCTGAAGCTGACGAAGTACTACTCAGTGGTGAAGAGGGTGGATCTCTGTCTCTAAACAAAATAAAAATGCATAGTGTCAATGCAGTGACATTACATTTTCTGTTACAGACATGCCATGTAAATATCTAATATCAAGTACTGACTTGACCTATAATAAACACAAACAAATGAGATAAAATATAAGAAGCATCTTATAAAAAATGTCTGTGATGAATCCACAAAATAAACTCAGTCTGGTTTTGTTGTTAAACACTTAGTATCAAAATGTTTATGATTAAATTATATTGAAGTTATCTGTGCTTACCATATTTCAACATGTTATTAATTACCTTGTTTAAACGCATCCATGAGTTTTTGGAGATGAATGATGGGTAACATCGCAATATCTTCCTTCTGTACATATCTTAGATCTTCTTTAGACTCCAAGCCAGAACTCTGAAGTGTAGAAATGATCTGTAACTGAATCTCTTCTGGGAGATTTGGCAAGGTCTTGTGGATGATCCCCTTGATTTCTTCACTCAAATGAGTCATTATTCTGGAGTAAAGGGAAAGAATGGTGAAGAATTATCTCTGGCGTGCCATGGACAGAGTACTCCGGTAAGGGGTAGTAATCTAGCAGATTATCACGATTAACACAACTGTAGCTTTTCTGCATCAGTGTAAAACTATAGACACCCATGTCAGAATAACGCATACATGTTATTTTTCAGCAATAAAATATACTGCTGAATACTTGTGAATGACAATTCTAATTACCAATCCCTTATCCTCATCATGATCATGTTTTTCTTGTATTTAGTCCCCTTCACCGCCACCTCATGTGCTGTTAGAGTGTTTACAGCCTCAAAATGATGTGCAACTGCCTCTCTGATATCAAACATTGTTTAATATATGTATGTTTGCGCTCGGATCTTAAAGTCTATAGATGAATAAGTGGCCCAAACTGGACAATGAGCTCTGGGTAATGACTGACATAATGATGTTTGGGCTTCAGTGGGTGATTAGGAAAGGCTTGCTTTCGGCAATGCAAATATTCATCGATAATAACTCTTAAGTAGGCTATCTGACCAGTTGAAAGACTGGTGCACAAATGAGCTCTACAATTTCTCTAAGTTGTAATGCCAACTGCCATATTTCATTATCACCTGGATTTTCTATTTTGTCTCCAATCAAGACAGGCAACAGGTAACCCTGGCTGACATATATGGAAGTATGTGAGTGTATTAAATAAATAGTTGAATTTAACACCTCCACTGGATGAAGACTGTCCATCACTGGTCTGAACATGATCACTGTATGACTGTTTTGTGTATTCATTGCCTTGATTAAGAGGATCTGCATTTAATTAATCTCTGGTGATCTCACAAAGTGTGAACTCTTGCTAAAATACTCAACAAAGCCTCCTATGCTATGTGACCCTAGGTTGTCCCCTGCAATGGCACACGAAGTTCCCTTATAGACGTTTCCATCTGACAGGGTAACGCCATTGAGCTCAAGATCTTTAAGGTCTTTGACCAGGGAGCCCATAACCAAGTCCTGACCAAAATACGTTAAGTCTTGTTCTCTACATAGAAGAGCAAGCTGCATGTGAGCAGTGCTTGATCTATTATGTGGCATTAAATCAGCAAGAGTGAGATACACTGCAAGTATCTTGTGTTTTGTCTTCCCAGATCCCAGTGGATTGACCACTTCAAATGCATCCTGATATAGGATTAAGCTCAATGATGTGCTCTCTGTCTGAAATAACATTCTCAGCAGTATTTCTGCCATCCCACACATCCCGAAAAATATCCTTAGATCCAATACTGGAGTGTACTTATTTATATTGATCCCACACTGACTCACAATGAAAAAGAGATAGGGTTTGTTTAATGGGAATATACTGAGTTAAAACACTCTTTGCCTGCCTCATTCTGACCAAGACAGATCTGAACTGGCTCAATATAATTGAAGCTATTCTTGAAAATATTTTTTCTTCTCTGGTCAGTTTGCAATGACTGAGTGTTGCAGGTCCTAAAGAGATCCTCAGTTTTCAGGACATTGCTTGTGTCAGCTTCTGAAAGCCCAAGTCAGAGGTGGAAAGAGTACAAAAATATTCTACTCAGTACCATTACATTACTGAAATTTTACTTAAGTACAAGTAAAAGTACCAGTCTAAAAATATACCCAAGTAAAAAGTAGCTCATTTAAAATTTACTCTGAGTAAAAAGTACTTAGTTACATTTAACAATGGGAGGGAGGAAAAAATGGGATAGACCAAAGGTGTCAAACTCAGTACCTGGAGGGCCACAGCCCTACACAGTGTAGATATAACCCTAATTAAACACATCTGATACAGCTAAACTAATCATTTAGGCTTATTTGAAAACTACATGGTGTGTGTATTGGAGCAGGGTTGGAACTAAACTCTTTAGGGCTGTGGCCCTCTAGTAACACCCTCCAGAGTTTGACACACCTGGGATATGGGCCTATAAATCTCAAACTAGGTGTTTTTAATTAAAGGAATCAGTTATTTAGAATAATAACACATTTAGGCTGTTACCAGGGAAATTAAATCAGTATCAACAAAATTCATCTTTGCAATGCAGAGGAAACGCAGAAGCTTCATCTGAAGTGGCGTAGATGTATTACACACTGACATGAATGCATTTAGCCTGCAGTTACAAATGCAGAAATAATGTTTTGATAAATAAGACATAAAATGTGACCCTGAACCACAAAACCATAAGGGTCCATTTTCCTAAATTGCGATTTATACATCATCTGAAAGCTGAATAAATAATATTTCCATTGATGTATGGTTTGTTATGATCAGACAATATTTGAAAATCTGGAATCTGAGTGTGCAAAAAATCCAAATATTGAGAAAATCTCCTTTAAAGTTGTTCAAATTAAGCTCTTAGTTTTGATATATTTACAGTAGGAAATTTACAAAATATATTAATGGAACATGATCTTTACTTAATATGCTAATGATTTTTGGCATAAAAGAAAAATTTATAATTTTGACCCATACAATGTATTGTTGGCTATTGCTACAAATATACCCCAGCGACTTAAGACTGGTTTTGTGCTCCAGGCCAGGGTCACAAATGTTAAATAGTCATTTGAAATTAAAAAATAAATAAATCAAAAGATACTTTAAAAGTTAAATTAGAACCACCAGTAGGTGTCAGCAAGTCACTGATAAGAGAGTCATTGCGATTGAACAGAATCATTTAAACGGTTAATACATTCAGGAACAAAACACGTCATTGCTCAGAGTCAGAGATGCAAAACTGTGCTATGGTGGCTGTGTTTGGTATTATTTTTGTTGTCGAAATAGAGCAAAAACAGGCAATATGGTGTCTAAAACGTCTCTTAATTAACTTATTGTTTTTTGAACTGTGTAAAAAGAAAAACTACAGGCCTATGTAATCATGGTGATTTTTTGAGAAAAACGGCATTCTTCATGTGATGTTGACTTACTATATTAAATTATATAAATATATACATTTTCTGCTTCATTCTAAACGCATTTTAACAGACTGAATCACGCAGTGAAAGAAAGCACTCCATATGCACGTGGATTAGTCTAATCTAACGTTACTAGATTTCACGGCACACTGTTTAGAGTGTTTTATTAGTTTTTTGGCAAAATACTGATAATGCCAAATCGCACATCGTTAAAACAACAATTATTATATTATCGCAGATGATATCGCACAACCTGCACCACTGTCTTTTTGGCTCATTTGTGCAAAACCTTTTGCTAAACCGTCAAAGCTTCATTTTAACCACCAATGCAATGATGTAAGTATTTACCTTATTTCTACATGCTTGCGACGGGCGATGTCGATATATTTATAAGCTGCTAGTTCGGTCTCCCGAGGCAAACACAGCTTACACTGCATAATAGAGCATGAATATGGCCAGGGGTTCACTTCATTTCCTTCGAGTTCAACTTCAGCAGAGTACGACGGGGTTTGGTTTTCAGCTGGGTCTGCACCATTAACGCCTGTCTTGTCCGTCTGCATCTTTCTTGTGATTTTAGCGCCAGTTTCTTCTTCTGCCCATTATTTGCTGCAGTTGTTTCCACGGAGCGATTTTTTACTCAGTAACGAATGTGTTTTAAAATGTAGCGAAGTACAATACTTCACACAAAATATACTTAAGTAAAAGTAAAATTACAGATTAAAAAAATTACTTAAAAAAGTACAAGTACACAAAAAAGCTACTCAATTACAGTAACGCGAGTAAATGTAATTCGTTACTTTCCACCTCTGGCCCAAGTGTAACCAGCTTCTCTTTCAGTTTATTAAGCAGATGTGATTGGCTTATGTCATGTATTTCCTGAATATCTTCGATAATTGTTTCACGATTTCACACTTACATCTACTAGCACGATAAACGTAATGCGTATTTGGCGAGTATGATAATACGTTGTAGGCGTGCTGTCCTGGGGGAGGGCTCTGAGCTCGGGAAGGGCCCGAACCCAGAGTACCCCCAAAAAGCAATAGAGCGTAGGACAGCCGCCAGACTAAGATTCCCCCCAAAATACGCGTTTGAGATCTGGCGGGAGCTAGTTCCGATGAGTAATTGTGAGGCGGGCCGGGGGGGCCTACTTGCTCTGAGGGAGCGGTTTGGTATGTATGGTTAGGCCCCACCGACTGCCAGAGTGGACTTCGTGGTTTTGGGGCGACCGGTCGGGGAGGGCTCAACCGAGGCCCAGCGATGGCTCACCGCTTGGGACGGGTGAGCCCTGCCCGCCGATGGAGGAGCAGCGTGGTTGAAGCCCTGGCCAGGAGGACCCGAGTTGCCTGCAGTGGGATAGGTCACGGAGTCGGCGTACCGGCCCTACTGGCCGTCAGCCCCTGCTAATCAGAGGACAGAGGGCGGTATCTGGCCGAGAGGGCCCATGAAGCCTCCGCCTAGGGCACTTTACCTCTTCATCGGACGAGTGGGTCCTATTGGCTGGCAGGTAAAAAGAGTTTGGGACGCCCGACAAGGAGGCTCTCACAACATCCGACGGAGATCGAGACTCACGGCATCGAATGGATGAGCCGCATGCGGACGGCAAGCATAGGAGCCCACCGGGAGGCCTGCGTCAACGTCATGACATGAGACCATGCTACGCTGCCAGACGGATAGCCTCGCCGACGAGTAGGGAGAAGAGAAAACCCGGAACTGGGAGGGCTCTCGCTGCATTCGATGGAGATTGAGATTAGGACATCGAACGGGTAAGCCTCGCCAGGCGGGGGGAAAAGGTGTGAAGGTTTTTGAGAGACTCTTAAAGAAACACATTTGCTCCTCCATTCCTGCTACTCTGGACCCTCTTCAGTTTGCCTATCGGCCAAATAGGTCTACTGATGATACCATCTCCCAGGTACTGCACTCCTCCCTCACTCACATTGACAGCAAGAATGGCAACTATGTCAGGCTGCTATTCATAGACTATAGCTCAGCTTTCAACACTATAGTCCCCACCAAGCTAGCTGTCAAACTCTCAGACCTCGGCCTAAACACTTCACTCTGTGACTGGATTCAAGATTTCCTCACCGCCAGACCACAAGTGGTGAAAGTCGGCCAGTTCACCTCCAACTCCATAACCCTGAACGGGGAGCTCCACAGGGCTGTGTCCTGAGCCCTTGCTATACTCTCTACACACACGACTGCGTGTCCTCACACAGCTCCACTTCTATCATTAAATTTGCGGATGATACTGTGGTTCTGGGCCTCGTTTCCAACAACGATGAGGCCGCATACTTGGATGAGGTGGAGAGACTCACATCATGGTGCCAGGACAACTGCCTCTCTTTGAACGTGAGCAAAACCAAAGAGCTGATTGTAGACTTCAGGAAGAGACAGCAGCGGCCCTACACTCCTCTTATGATCAGTGGGACCCCTGTGGAGAGGGTGAGCAGCTTCAAGTACCTCGGTGTAAACATCTCAGAGGACCTGACTTGGATTGCACACATCCAAACACAGGTCAAGAAAGCCAGGCAAAGACTGTACCATGTGCGTCAGCTGAGGAAATTCAGGGTCTCACCAGCAATCCTGAAAACTTTCTATTCAGGGGCCATAGAAAGTGTTCTGACTCAGTGCATCTCAGTGTGGTATAATAATGCCACAAACCAGGACTGCAAAGCTCTGCAGAGAGTCGTGCGTTTAGCTGAACGCATCTCAGGGTCTGCTCTCCCCTCTCTGCAGGACATCTACCTCAAACGCTGC
Organism: Gymnocypris eckloni scoliostomus; assembly: GCA_027564155.1. Taxonomy (NCBI): domain Eukaryota; kingdom Metazoa; phylum Chordata; class Actinopteri; order Cypriniformes; family Cyprinidae; genus Gymnocypris; species Gymnocypris eckloni. The sequence goes on from CM050417.1 coordinate 36,820,861, forward strand.
AAAAGCAGAGCTGCTAAAATCATCAAGGACTCAACTCACCCCGGTAACCATCATTTCTGTTTACTGCCATCTGGCAAGCGCTTCAGGAGCATGATGGCAAAGACTGAAAGACTGCGGAGGAGTTTCTTCCCTCAGGCCATCAGGCTCCTAAACTCAGTCTCATAACACCATCACATCCACAGGACTCAATTTAATAAACTGTAAACACATCCATTATTCTCCATCATCCATCATCCACACTGCTGTTTACATACCCGGTACAACCTATTTGCACATTCTCTTGCACATCCGTGTTTATTATTTATATTTATTATCCACAGTATACTGTATTGCACATTTTATCTCATTGCACATCCTCCACTTTTTATTTTATTATTTGTTCCCTTTTTCATTCTCACCTATATTTATATATATATTCTCTTGTGTTATGTTTCATTGTTTTATTGCTTATGTTATTTTTATTTTCTATTTTATTATTATTATTATTATTTTTTTGCACTTTCCATTGAGCGGACCTGTCCCGACCTACATTTCACTACTGATTATACCCTGTATGATTGTGTATGTGACAAATAATAAAGAACCTTTTTTTTTTTTTTTTTTTTTAAATTAAAATTTAAAAAAACCTTGAACCCTAAGTTCCCTCTCATTCTGAGTAATGAGATCTCCACTCTCCAGAGCTCCTTGCTGGTCGAGCTAGCACTGCTCCCCTCACCATAGAGGGTCACCTATGAGCATGCTGCTCCCTTCTGAGCATCGGAGTTAGTGTTATGAGTCTTTTGCTATGAGTTTTAGGCAAGTACCCAGTTTAAGCTACAGCGATATATCAGGCCACATAAAAGGTATTTATTGCTTGAATTTCCTAATAAAATTGACAGAATTTAAAGTCGGATAATTTTTCATATCAAAAGTAACAACGCTATTTATTGGATGGAAGGTGCACTAGTTGTACTGTTCATTCATCAACTGAAAACCGCATCGATTTGGATTTAATAATCGTTATTGGTTCATAAAAATTTGAATCTATTCAAATTGAGTAATATATATAAATATATCATTTTTTTACCCAGCCCTAGCATATTTTGCTGTTTATAGTGGCCTCTGTTGTCATTGTGGTGTTGAACATGAAAAGTGATGCACAGTCAGTTCATCTGTTCTCATCATAAATAACTAAATCCATAAACCTATATGCTCATCCTGTAGATTCATTATTAAAAATGAAAATGAGAATAAAACTAGAAGCAATTAAATGTGTTATATTTAAAATACTAAAATGACGGGTAATATTAGATTATGATGGAAATTTTGCGACACTGTCCATCAAAATGACGGAAAATTTTAAAGTCTAATGCAACCTCTGATATACATACACATTTATAAAAATATATATATATATATATATATATATATATATTTATGCACACACATATATATATATATATATATATATATATATATATATATGATTTCATTTTCATTTGGTTTAAGTATTAAAATAACTAAAATTAAATAAAACGGATGATGTGACGGCAGCCATATTGCGCCAGAACGCCCACCACACACCAGCTTAATGGTGGAGAGGAGACAGAGTGATGCAGCCAATCAGAATATGGGGATGATTAGGAGGCCATGATGGTCAGAGGCCAGTGGGCAAATTTGGCCAGGATGCCGGGGTTACACCCCTACTCTTTTTCAAAGGACATCCTGGGATTTTTAATGTCCACAGAGAGTCAGAACCTCGGTTTAACATCTCATCCGAAGGACGGAGACCTATAAAAGACCTAAAAGACATCATAAATTCAAACATAATTAACTCAAATTAAAATAGATAATAAATACAAATCAAACGACAGTAGTTTATCAGTAATCCTAAAAAATAACACTGCCAAAAACGCATGCTAACAAAGAACAACTTAAACATAGTAAGAAAATGGTTATAAAACTGAAACGGAAGTGAAACAAGTAGTAGGAAAGAGGATAAATAAAAAGCTAACCTATGCCGGTGTCCCTGTCCGGTGGAGTCGCACGGTAAAGTCGATGGTCTTTACACTCTTTGGTCTGCACACGAGGAGGCCTTCACGTGACGGCTGCCGCTACCACGGTAAACTAAGTGTGGTGGGACAGTAAGGCAAAGCATTGGATCAAGGGAAAAGAGACAGCAACCTTGATTTAAAATGTGCAATAGTAGCCAATTACGCCATGCAGGGACTTCCACCCCAGGATATGAACAAACACTCGACCATACAGGTTCAGTCTATGCAGACAGGATGGAGACGTTTCTGCCAGTTAAGACCAATGTTTTATAAATGTAAAAAACCACTGCACGCGCTACTTTCAACATGAAGCAATCACATTAATCATTAACCAGCCGGTGAAGACCATAACTAAACCTCTAGTGTGCTCTTCCTATTCTCCAGAAGAGGGGGTTATAGTAACAACATCCATCCTATCACATAAGTTATTTTTATACCCGTCAAACAAACTACTAGTTGAATTCAGCTGGACACACTTTCCTTATTTTTTCCACAACAAATGGCCAAGCAAGCGCAGACACAGACAAGATACAGCAATACAGAACGAGACCAAACACAAATATTTACAACTGATCCCATAAACTGCCATTATAAAAGGCCCAGATGGATATGTTTAGATCACAGTGTCACAGAGATATGAGGGTGGGCTCATTTGATTCGGGGCAGCAACCAATCAATCATGAATCACATCACTTTCCTAGCCATACCTCAGCAACCCAAACCCAAAAGTGTATCTTCAAAATGGAATGTCATAGGAATGAGGGTTGGTTTATATAATTCATACTTTCAAGCAACCTTTGGAGTATCATCACTGGCAGCTGCCAAGCCACTTCCTAACAACCAAACAGAGTACCCTAGCAAACATTTAGCAAGCCCTATATCTTTGCAGCAGATTATATTGAGATGGGAGTTGGTTCCTTTGACTGCTAGCAAATAGGACTCCCTACATGCCAACAGGGATTAGCTACATGCTACAAGCTTCTGATTAGCTAAGTGCTAAAATGCAAAATATTATAAGTACATTTACATTTAGTAATTTAGCAGATGCTTTTATCCAAATCAAATTACAAATGAGGACAATGGAAGCAATCAAAATCAACAAAAGAGCAATGATATGCAAGTGCTATAACTCAGTTCAAGTCTCGGTTAGCTTAACACAGTACACATAGCAAGGTTTTTTATTATATAATAAATAAAAATAAAACAGATAGAATAGAAAAATAATAGAACACGCTAGTGTTAGAGGCCTTTTATGCTTTTGTTAATTGTAAAATAAATAAAAAGAAAACAAATAGATAGAATATCAAAATGAGTAGAAAATCTAGTGTTAGTTTTTTTTTTAAAGAATATAATTAGAATAGAGAGTGCTAGAGTTGGAGGGTCAAATAAGGATAGAAGAGATGTGTTTTTAGCTGATTCTTGAATATGGCCAAGGACTCGGATTGAGATAGGCAAGTCATTCCAACAGGAAGGAACATTTAATTTTAAAGTCCGTGAAAGTGATTTTGTGCTTCTTTGGGATGGCACAATAAAGCTATGTTCACTTGCAGAATGCAAACTTCTAGAGGGCACATACGTATGAAGTAATGCATTTAGGTAAAGGGATGCAGAGCCAGTGCTGGTTTTGTAGGCAAACATTAATGCATTGTATTTTATGCAAGCAGCTATTGGTAGCCAGTACAAATTGATAAACAGAGGAGTGACATGCATTCTTTTCGGCTTATTGAAAATGTATCTGGATGCCACGTTCTGGATTAATTGTAAAGGCTTGATAGAACTGGCTGGAAGACCTGCTAAAAGAGCATTGCAATAGTCCAGTCTGGACAGAACAAGAGCTTGAACAAGGAGTTGTGAAGCATGTTTTTGATGTTAAATTAAGCAAATCTGCCGGACCGGGCAGTTTTAGCAATGTGGTCTAAGAAAGTCAGCTGATCATCAATCATAACTCTGTTTTTGAAGGAGTAATGATTGATGTGCCTAAATGGATGGTGAAATTGTGATAAAACCACAAGCAGTTCTGTCTTGGCAAGGTTGAGTTAATGGTGATGGTCCTTCATCCAGCAAGAAATGTCTGTTAGACAAGCTGAGATGCGAGCAGCTATCATAAGATCATCAGGATGAAATGAGAGGTAGAGTTGAGTGTCATCAACATAGCAATGATATGAAAAGCCATGTTTCTTAATGACAGAACCCAGTGATACCATGTAGACAGAGAAGAGAAGTGGTCTAAGAACTGAGCCCTGACGTTCCCCATTAGTTAGATGTTGCAACTTGGACACCTCACCTCTTCAAAATACCTTGAAGGACCTATCGGAGAGGTAAGACTCAAACCTCTGGAGTGCGGTTCCTGAGATGCCCTTTGCCAATAAGGTTGACAGGAGCATCTGGTGGTTAACCATGTCAAAAGCAGTGGACAAATCCAGCAAGATAAGTAATGAAGATTTGGAATCCGCTCTTACCAGTCTTAGGACTTCAACAACTGAGAGCAATGCAGTCTCGGTTGAATGTCCATCTCGGAAATTAATGTAATTTAATTTTTGCATAATTGCTAAAACATTAACATGTCAAAATTAGCTAGCATCATATTAACATTATGCTATAAAATGCTATCCTCGTCTAGCTAAGTGCTAAAACATGCTAAATACACACTTGAAGTGTTTATACATGCCAATAGCATGCTAACAACATGTTAATAATGTTAATCTTGTAAACATCTTGTTAAAAACATTATGCTAGGAACATGCAAATAATGCAAATTTAAAGTCAACAACATGCTAATCATGCTAGTTTCATTTCATCATCATGCTAAACATGTTACCTTCTTGTTACAAGATTGATAGCAGCATATTAGTAATGCTAACTTCATCCTAACAACATGGTAATCATCTTAGCATATTGTTAGCATCAAGCTAATCGTTATAGCAACTTGCTAAAAACATGTAAGCATAATGCTATGAACATGTTCATTTCATGTTAACATGTTACGTGTTAAAATGTTGCTTGCTTAATGCTAACAAAATCATCATGATGTTAATATGATGCTAATGTGAATAGAGATTATATTAGTGCCTAGTGCCGAGTTTTGCCACGGTAAGCACCACTCACATTTTCTTCAAATGTACCTTTCGTTTAGTTATTCATTTTATTCCAAGCATAGGTGTTTTATTTACAGCAGACAATCATGGGACTGGCCATGTGAGAAGTGTGTTCCCAGTTTTATAGGGTCACAGAACTCGCTCCACCACTGTGAATAAATTGCTATCGGAATCCAACCATGAGTTTTATCACTGAGGTAACATGTTAATTTTTTTTACAAACATCCAAAATAATTACAGTCTGAAGTAGGGTTAAGAAGTTTTTATAAGCAAGCAGCCTTGGGAAAGCATAATCAAATAGTGTATAATTGTATGGACATAATTACACCACTCATCTAATAAAACTAGAAGAGAGATGTAGCCACAATCAGATGGCAAAAATAGGTCATTTGTAACTTTAATAAGCAGTTTCTGCCATTTCCAGAAGAGGCCTGTGCTTGTACAATAGGCTGACCATATGTCCCCTTTTTCTCGGACATGTCCTCTTTTTGAAAAAAAAAAATTGCTTCCAGCCAGGATTTCTAAATCGCCCAAAATATCCTGAGTTTGGCTTTTGCTTTCTACAGTCGCCATTCATTGTGTGGGTTTTTGCAATGCTTTGATCCTTTCTCTTTAGGTCCTGCATTCTTGCATGCCTTCATTGGTTGGTCATGTATACAAACATTGATAAAACTTCATCTCAATCATCTTCAATTTTTATTTGTCTTTTTCTCATCTTAGACCTGATGGTGCTGAAAGAGGAGAGTCAAGAACTAAATTAAATAGAAGAGAAGACTCAATATAAGGATCAACCCGATTTTATCAACAAAAATCTTTAAGTTGCTCCCAGACTGAAATAACTTCCTCATGAAAAATAGATCAAAAGACAGGGAGGAGTAATTATTGCACCTGCCAACAGTGTGGAAAGTGTTTCAGTAAAACAGGTATTAAAATACACAGGAGAGAAGCCTTATGCCTGCCAACAGTGCAGAAAATGTTTCAGCTCTCCAACTCTTAAAAGGCACAATAGAATTCACTCTGGAGAAAGGCCTTACACATGCCCTCGGTGTGGAATTATTGTCACTCATGCTGGAAGCCTTGGAGCCCACATGAGAGTTCACACTGGAGAGAAGCCTTATGCCTGCCAACACTGTAGAAAGTGTTTCAGTCAAAAAGCAACTTTTAAAAGACATATTAGAATTCACACTGGAGAGAGGTCTTACACATGCCCTCACTGTGGAAAGAGTTTCATTTATCCTAGAAACCTTGGAGGCCACATGCCCGTTCACACTGGAGAGAAACCTAATGTCTGCCAACAGTGTGGAAGAAGTTTCAACCGGAAAATAAGACTTAATTGCCATATGACAATTCACGCTGGACAGAATCCTTTCACTTGCCAACAGTGTGGAATAAGTTTCGATCAAAAAGGAAGCTTTAACAGACATATGCGAATTCACATTGGAGGGCAGCTTTACACATGTGATCAGTGTGGTAAGAGTTTTGAACAACATGAACCTTGAGGTCCATATGAGAACTCATAGCGAGAAACCATACACCCGGTTTAACCACATACGCCCTCTCTGTGGTCAGTCAGTGGGTAGACACCCCTAGCTATATATTCTTCAAGGCTGAGGCCTCCGCCAGAGATCTAATGTTATGTGGTCGATCAGGATGCTATTCCATAGCCTCGAGTCCTCTGCTCTCCTTTCTTGGGGATCAAGACTCACTCCTCAGAAGTTGGCGAGACCCTGCCCAATTTAGCCACTCATGGCACCTTTTTTATCTCGCACTAGCTGTGCTCCATTCACACTAGGCAGGGATTTGAAAGTCTGGCAGCGTGGGCATTTTCGGAAGCGTTTTCCGACGCAGCTCAAGTTCCTGGAAGGGAACGTCTCAGGTTATGTATGTAACCATAGTTCCCTGAAGGGAACGGGACACTGCGATGAGACACTGCGTACTTCCGGCATCCCTGCGAGCGGTTGCTTAATTCCTGGAACTGACGCCGGTTCCACTGCACGTGCTTTTAAGCTCCTGGTCGATTACGTCACCTGCCCGTGATGTTTTGCCCATCCTCTGGACAGATTACACATGTGATTTAGAGCGCGGTCACGCTGAGGGCATTCCCATAGCGTGTTCCAACGCAGCATCTTGTTCCCTTCAGGGAACTATGTTTACATACGTAACCTGAGACGTTTTCCCACACAGCTCTTACAAGCTGGCCTGGATAAAAGCGTCTGCTAAATGTAAATGTAAACTAAGCAAGCCAGAGGCGACAGCGGCAAGGAACCAAAACTCCATCGGTGTCAGAATGGAGAAAAAAACCTTGAGAGAAACCAGGCTTAGTCGGGGGGCCAGAAGAACCAGGAGATTGTTCCAACTGCAGCAAAGTCAGATTGTAAGGGCTTAACTCGTTCCAGTGGTCTTTTCCCGATGGCTGTATAGGAGACGGGGACTTCACTGGGGATCTGTCTCTGGGACTCATCTAGGTGTCATAGACTCAGGGCTGTAGAGGTTGTCTCCAGGTGCTGATCAACCATCTGATCTGGATAAGGACTGGATCTGGTGACTGCAGTGACCATCTGGGCTGAAAAAGGACCGGATCGGGTGGCTACAGTGACCTCAGAATAAGAAAGAAACAGATTAATATTAGCGTAGATGTCAATCTTCTTACGATGTAACAAGTACATTGTGTTTTATTGGAAGTGACCCAAGTTCCAATTGACCTAATTAATGCAGCCTAACAATCCTTTAATGGATTTGAATATTAGAAGTGTATTAGTGTGTTATGGTTATGTCAGGTTAAAGAGATGGGTCTTTAATCTAGATTTAAACTGACAGAGTGTGTCTGCCTCCCTGACATTGTTAGGTAGATTGTTACAGAGTTTGGGTGCTAAATAGAAAAAGGACCTGCCGCCCGCAGTTGATTTTGATATTCTGTGTATTATCAAATACATTTTTCAGTTGTTGAACATCAATTAAGTTGTTACTTCTAAATTGGTTTGGACGTTTTTTTGTATTTTCTAGTTCGGGGAACAGACACAGTCTCTATAGTGTGATATCTAGGTGAAAGGGTCTCTATGTGCTGAGAATTAACTGACTTCTGTGACGTGAGGTGGCTAGCAGACGGTCGGTTTAGCCAGTCTGTCTGCTTCCTGACCTGGGTCCCAGTTAGTCAAGTACAAACTCTAAGACTATGTGCCATATTTCTAGAGAGAAGTGCGGCACCACCCCAGGAGGGATGAAGACCATCTCTTCTCAATATTTTTTGCAAATAGTCACCTGTTTTTGTGTATTTTTAGAGTATGATTTGTTTGAGTGTTATCGTTGCTTTGAGTCATTAGTGAATAATCCAATATATCACAATCATTTAACTTAAGCTGATCAGAATCAGAAATAGCTTTATTGCCAAGTGTGTCAACACACACAAGGAATTTGTCTTGGTGTTAGGAGCTTCCTGGTACAGAAATACAAACATAGTGCAAACATACACAAAGTTAAGGTAAATCACAATATTAAAGAGAATCTGTTAAAGAGAATCTGATCTGTTTCTCCTTCGATCTATTTCTGTAATAATACACAGTTGATTTTAGTAAAGTGCTATTGTAATTAATAAAAGATAATTAATCAAACAAAAGTTAAGAGTCAAATGCTGTATTTCATAGCTCTCAGCTTTTGTGTAGGCCATTACGTCAAGTTGTTGTTGTTAATGTTTCATTCTGCTCATTAAAAAAGTCAAGTGCTCAACTAAAGCAAACACCAACAACCATAATGGTGACTTCAAATGAAACATTCAAAACATCACCTATCTAAACCTCTCTTTATTCTCAAGTACTTTTATAGACGTATGAAAGCAAAAAGTCAAACTGTAATAATGCTGCATTTACGTGCTATCGGAATTATTGTAAATACAAGTTTCTTAGTCACAAATTGGCCATATAAGGTCTCTCTAAGGCCGTTAATGTCCATTTCCGATTAGGAAGTTCGTATTTATGATAATACGCGTTGGATGCAGGGAGGTAGGGCGTCCAGTTCTTGGCCACCTAGAAGACTCAGTAAAGGTTTGTGGCCAGTTTCCATCACAAAGTGTTGGCCGATCAAACAGTCACGAAATCTCTCACATGCCCAGGTCAGCCCGAGAGCCTCCTTTTCTACCTCCACATATCTTTGCTCGACAGAAGTTAGAAACCGCAACGCATAGGCAACAGTTCTCCAGTCATCACCCTCTTGTTACACCAGGACTGCGCCCTTCTTCTCTGGCACTCAACGGAGGCGGTCGCATTTTTCACTCCCCGTCCTCGCCCTTATTTTCCCTGCTTGCTCTTGTCTCGTCTCATCTATTGAGAGACTCTCTCTGCACGGCTCTCCAAACTGAAAGATTATGGATTTGGTCAACTGGTCTCTCAACGCAATTGACACCATCTTCTCGACGAGAAGCTTGGGTTCGGGGGAACCTGTCTGCCCTGACGGAACGTTCGCAGCTGGCTACACGATGGACGCGTGGGAGAGATGGCGAATCGTGTGTCTAGCGGCTCTTTCCGTGGAGGACATTGAAGATATCTACCTATTCGGAACCATGATAACAGGTCTTCTGCTGATTGGATTAGGCTTTGCCCTGGGTTATCGAAGAATTCAGAAAACGGGAAAAGCTGTCCAAAGCCTCACAAGGCTGCCCGTCATGATTGAAGCAGTGGGAAGAGCGGTCAGCATTGAGACTGAGACTATTAACCGCAATATGGATTCTATCATGGAGAAGCTCACGGCTTTGCAAAGGAAAATTGATGGTATTGGAGACCATAATGGACAGAGAGAGTAGCAGTGGAATTGGAATGCGGTTACTCGCCCCAAGACTAAACAATTGCAGTCTTATCTTTTTTGGCTCCCCTGTACCAGCACTGGCCTCGGCCAAGGTCGCTGCTGGAAAATTAACCCTGGGAAGAGCACTGCAGTGAGACGCTCTTGCGTTCCTCCCCCTCAAAATTACACTTGAGGCCATATCTCTGCAATGCTTTGGCATATTGACACCAAACTTTGTGTGTGCCATTGTCACCTCACACAGAAAACACCACATCGATTTGATAAAGGTGCCACCTGTTGGTCAAAAGGTCATATTACTAGTAGTTTTAAATGATTTTTCAGCCATTTGGACTACAATAATGTTAAAATGACTTCAATTACTCATTTCTGCAGTTATTCTGATGCTCCATGCTATGCTTAGCTCCTCACTTTGCCGCTGATGTGCTTGAAAAGCAAAAAATGTACAAAACTTTAAAATGTTTACTGTCCAAAAATGTTTAATTGGTTGTGCATATGTTGATATTTTAAATGATAGTTAAGAAAATGCTTACTGTAAATCTTCTGTTTATAACATATATTTTAGGTTTAAATGTAATCATAATGTGTTATAATTGCAAAATATATGTTCATATTGTCAGACTTTGTCTCCCTCTGCCTTGTGTTTCCTTACCCTTATGTGCCCATATTTGGTCCATCCTGTTCCCCATCATTAGTTAATTAGTCTCCGTCTGTGTCTTGATTATGTCCCAGGAGTTTCCAGTTATGTCTCCCTATATATAGTCTGTTCTGCCCCATGTTTCCTGTGGATTATTGTTAATGTTATATGTGTCAAGCTAGTATAGATGTCCTTACCTGTGTTCCTGTGTCTCCTCCGTCTGTTCTGAATTAAATACCCCGTTTGTTATAATCCTCGTCTCCTCGTTCCTGGATCCCCGTGTGCACCGTGACAGAATAATCCACCAGAAAGATGAACGGATTCTCCTTCACGGCGATGGAGTTTGCAGCCTGCGCCTTCGCCCTTAGCCGGCGGAATCTCCCCTTCGTGGAGTTCACCGGAGAATTCTGCGGGCTCACCGCGGTGTCGGAGCTCCACGACGCGGCAATCCTCCATCTGTTTCGGCTCGGAGCAAATTACCAGCGCCCTATGGATCTCCCAGACACCACAGGATTGTGTTGGAGAGAGGGGATCTACCGGTGTCTGGGAAGTTACCGGTCCCGAGTCGAAACCAGCCCACGAGTGTCTCCGCTGGCCCCGCCCAGCTCATCTTCATCTCCGCTGGTCCCGTCCAGCTCATTTTCTTCTTCGCTGGTCCCGTCCAGCTCATCTTCGTCTTCGCTGGTTCCGCCCAGCTCATCTTCGTCTCCGCTGGTCCCGTCCAGCTCATCTTCATCTCCGCTGGTCCTGCCCAGCGCATCTTCGTCTCCGCTGGTCCCGCCCAGCTCGTCTTCATCTCCGCTGGTTCCGCCCAGCTCGTCTTCGTCTCCGCTGGTTATGCCCAGTTCCACGCTGCCCGAGCGCCCCCAGGTACCCCTGGGCTTGTTAGTGGATTATGAGGGGATGGTTTGGAGCCCAGCCCCAGAGCCTGCTCCTCACCAGCACCCTCCAGTGCCTGCTCATCGCCAGCGCCCTCCGGTGCCTGTTCCTCGCCAGCGCCCTCCAGTGCCTACTCCTCGCCAGCGCCCTCCAGTGCCTGCTCCTCGCCAGCGCCCTCCGGTGCCTACTCCTCACCAGCGCCCTCCAGTGCCGACTCCACGCAAGTGCTCTCAAGTTCCTCCGCTGGTCCTGCCCAGGTCAACTTCGTCGCCGCTGGTTCCGTCCAGCTCTCCAGAGCGCCCACGAGAGTCAGAGCCGCCCGAGCGCCCACGAGAGTCAGAGCCGCCCGAGCGCCCACGAGAGTCAGAGCCGCCAAAGCGCCCACGAGGGTCAGCGCTTCCAGAGCGCCCCCAAGAGTTGATCCTGTCCAGCTCACCTTTGCCTCCGCTGGTCCCGTCCAGCTCACCCTTGCCTCCGCTGGTCCCGTCCAGCTCACCCTTGCCTCCGCTGGTCCCGTCCAGCTCACCTTAGCCTCCGTTGGTCCTGTCCAGCTCGCCTTCTGCGCTTCCCGAGCGCCCCCGAGACTCAGCGCTACCCGAGCGCCCACGAGAGTCTGTGCTTCCCGAGCGCCCCAGAGACTCAGCACTACCCGAGTGCCCACGAGACTCAGCACTACCCGAGCGCCCACGAGAGTCAGTGCTTCCAGAGCGCCCCAGAGACTCAGCACTACCCGAGTGCCCACGAGAGTCAGCGTTTCCAGAGCACCCCCAAGAGTTGGTCCAGTCCAGCTCACCTTTGCCTCCGCTGGTCCCGTCCAGCTCACCTTGGCCTCCGCTGGCTCTGTCCAGCTAGCCTGCGACGCCTCCTGAGCGCCCCCCAGAGAGGATGAGCTTCCCCAAGACATTTTTTTGGGGGGGATACCCTCCATGGCCGCCGGAGTCCCCGGATCCGCCATGGCCGCCTGAGATCCATGATCCACTATGGCCGCCGGAGTGCCCGGATCCGCTGTGGCCGCCTGAGTCCCCGGATCCGCCATGGCCGCCTGAGTCCCATGATCCGCCATGGCTGCCTGAGTCCCCTGATCCGCCATGGCTGCCTGAGTCCCCTGATCTGCCATGGCCGCCTGGGTCCCGGAATGGGCACCGCCCTGGAGGCCACCTGCCCTGCCTCCAGGTCCCTTGAGGGGCCACCAGAGCGCCCACACCCCCTCCCCTCTGGATGTTATACGGCGCGGGACGCGCCTATTGAGAAATAATGTCGAACTTTGTCTCCCTCTGCCTTGTGTTTCCTTACCCTTATGTGCCCATATTTGGTCCGTCCTGTTCCCCATCATTAGTTAATTAGTCTCCGTCTGTGTCTTGATTATGTCACAGGTGTTTCCAGTTATGTCTCCCTATATATAGTTCTGCCCCATGTTTCCTGTGGATTATTGTTAATGTCATATGTGTCAAGCTAGTATAGATGTCCTTACCTGTGTTCCTGTGTCTCCTCCGTCTGTTCTGAATTAAATACCCCGTTTGTTATAATCCTCGTCTCCTCGTTCCTGGATCCCCGTGTGCACTGTGACACATATAAATGCATTGATAAAATGTAACTAAATTCTATTTGACATATAATAATAATAATGATTTTATGAAGTAAGTTTATTAGTGAGTTAATTTTGATAATGAATGATGCATTTTTGGGATGTAGTGGTTTTAATCTAATTTTTAGTACATTGTACATAGAGGTAGTGTTTTTAAGGTAAATTTTGTACAATTTCCATAAAAGTTTGAATGTTTGTTTGGTATTATATATAAGTTAATTTAATAATTTTTTTGTAAATGTATGTATTTGTTTATTTATTTAGTTAGTTAATTTGTGGTTGTTGTTTTTGCATTACTTAAAAATATTATTACGTTTTTAAATAATTAGAAAAAATGTAGTGAGGTGGGAGTTTTTTTTAAATATGGCATTATCCAATTAAATTTGAGTTGTCACGTGTGAAGAACACGAGTTAGAGGGATTTGGTGAGGGTGACTGAATCATGGCGTTGCCAGCGAAAAGAGCAAATTATGCAAGAAAAAGAAGAACAAATTGACGATTCTATTTGTGGGTTCTTACATAACGTAAGTTGTGTAAGGACATCAACAAGAAATAGGTCCACATTTTCAATGCTTTGTTGCAAACAACTCGCAACAAATACTGCAGGGTCGCAGTGTTCTCTGTTGACAAACGATAGACATTTGTTCAAGCAGAAAAAAATCGAAGCCCTGTGAAACTTAAGGGTATCAAAAGATGCGTCAGTAAGTGTATTTATAGTGTTGTATTAAAATTGAACATACATTGAAAATGTGATAACTAATTGATGACTTTAAAAGATTCACAGGGCGAAGATTTTGATGTCCAGTGCTCCAGAACAACAGATCTTAGCATCGTTAAAGATCTTGGTTTTTCCTTCAAAAGAACAGTGGCCGAGATTAAGGCGATGGCACCAAGAGTACAGGTGAGAATTTTTGTTTTTTAAATTTAAGTTTAACATTGAATTGTGGTTATTTGAAGTTTTTGATTAATATTTTAGATATAGAGTAGGAATATAAAAGGTTATAAGAGATTTCCGTTAGTTGCAGTAAGTCTACGATGGATTTCCGTCAATTGAAGGGTTCCCGCCTGTCTTAAATTCACTTTTCATAATTTTAAGACCATAAATAGGCTTACATTTCTAAAATAATGTTATAAATATCTTGATTTTAGCTTGAATGGGTCTTAATTTCCCTCACACACCCCCTTCCCTCACACACTCTCCTTTGCTATCCTCTGTCCTTCCACCATCATGTGTTTCAAAACCATTCCGGTTGTCTCTCGACCACGCTCTAACATCCGGCAAAGTAATCCATCTCTACATCTTCTACTACACCTCTCTCTTTCTCTATGGCTCTCTGGAATTGTCAGTCAGCTGTCAACAAAGCAGACTTCATTTCCGCTTTTTCTTAAGAAAATAACTCTTTAACTTTTAGAGTCTTCTAAACTTTTTCTTTAGAAGACTCTCAGCATCTTGGGCTTGACTGAGACCTGGATTCGTCCAGAAGACTCAGCAACTCCAGCTGCCCTCTCTAACAATTTCTCTTTCTCTCACACCCCACGTCAGGTTGGCCGGGGTGGGGGCACTGATCTGCACATTTCAAATAATTGGAAATACTCAACCCACTTGCCCGTATGCAATTACAACTCATTTGAATCTCATGCGATTACTGTAATGGCTCCTATAAAACTCCAGATTGTGGTAATCTACCGTCCCCATGGCCAAATTCTAGCCCCCTTCCTTGAGGAGCTGGATGGGTTGCTGTCCTCTTTCAAGGAGGATGGAACTCCACTCTTAGTTTTTGGCGATTTCAACATTCATCTAGAAAAGCCTTATGCTACAGACTTTCATTCGCTCTTAGCTTCATTTGATCTCAAACGCCTTACTAGCACTCACAAATCAGGCAACCAACTTGATTTAATTTACACACGCGATTGTACTGCAGATAACATTCTGGTACAACCACTACATATCTCTGACCATTTCTTCATTAAATTCACATTACACTTTGCTACCCGGTGCCACCAACCCCTTACCGGTTACTTTTAGATGAAACCCACGCCCCTTTCTCCCTCACATCTTTCCTCTGTATCCTCCTCTCTTCCCTCACCTACACATTTCTCATCTCTGGATGTGAATGCTGCTACTGATACTTTATGCTCTACTTTAACCACTTATCTAGATGACATTTGTCCTCTCCTCCAGGCCAGCACGGACTGCCCCTTCTAACCCTGGTTATCTGATGTTCTTCGTGAACATCGGACCAGACTGGCAGAGAGAAAATGGCGAAAATCAAGCGAGCCGTCGGACCTGAGTATGTATCAATCGTTTCTTTCATCTTTCTCCGCTGAAGTCCACACTGCCAAATAATCACATTTCCATAACAAGATCAACAATGCTCCAGATATGCGTAATCTCTTCAGAACATTTAATTCTCCTCTGTCCCCCTTCACCACCTCCCACCACGTCTATAACAGCTGATGACTTTGCAACTTTTTTTACAAACAAAACTAAAACAATCAGTAGTCAGTTTTCACCTCCACTCACACAGGACCCCCAACCAACTAGATCCACTGCTCAAACTCCCATCTTCTCCTTCTGTCCCTCACTGAGGCGGAAGTATCCAAACTTCTCTCCAGCCATCCTACAACATGTCCTCTAGACCCTATCCCCTCACACCTTCTCCAAGCAATCTCTCCCGCACTCTTACCAGCACTCACACACATTATCAACACATCTCTCCTCACAGGCATCTTCCCCACTGCATTCAAGCAGGCTCGGGATTTATTCGCATGAAACATTGGAAGTTTCTAATATTAGAACTTTTGGGGAAATAAATATTTAGAAAGTTTATTTATATTTATAGAATTATATGATTTTTTTAATGACTTGGAAGTAGAGGTGGTTTGTTTATTTTAAAAAATGTCTTGTATATTTTCCCGATGCAATATAAAATAGAAATGTTGGTTTTGTGCAAGGTTTTATTTATTTTGGGGTTATTTTGGATTGTTAGATTAATAACATCTTAGAAATATAAAGTAATTACATTTTACTATAAAAAACTAAATACATACATTTCTGTAACATTCAAAAAACCTCTCCAACCTTCCAAAAAAAAACAATTGGAATTTTGAAAATTAAAAAACTAAAATCAATAAAATAAAATAATTTATAAAATGTGTGATTATTTTTCTTAAGCTAGAAATTAAATATTGTTAAATATAGTTTTTGGTGTGGATGGTAGGTTTATTATTACAGGTGTTTTTGAGGTGTTGTATAGGTTGTCGTGTTTTTTGATAGTAAGTTTTGTTTGTAATAGAGAGGTAAT
Organism: Gymnocypris eckloni scoliostomus; assembly: GCA_027564155.1. NCBI lineage: Eukaryota > Metazoa > Chordata > Actinopteri > Cypriniformes > Cyprinidae > Gymnocypris > Gymnocypris eckloni. The sequence goes on from CM050417.1 coordinate 36,837,185, forward strand.
ATTTTAATAGATTGATTCATTAAGACAATGTTGTATTTATTGTAGTTTTAAATATCATTTTAAAATTTGATTAATTAGTTATGTAAACATTGTGTAAACATTATACTTAGAAAATGTAAATAATGTGTTTGAAATATGAAATATGTAGCGTTCATAGAGTTATAGTATAATAGTGTTGTCATCATAATTGTAGGCTATATATATGACAGTCGTAGTGTTAGTTATTATGTTGTTATTATGTTAAAATCTGTATATATATACACACAGGTGCTGGTCATATAATTAGAATATCATCAAAAAGTTGATTTATTTCACTAATTCCATTCAAAAAGTGAAACATTCATTCCACACAGACTGATATATTTCAAGTGTTTATTTCTTTTAATTTTGATGATTATAACTGACAACTAATGAAAACCCCAAATTCAGTATCTCAGAAAATTAGAATATTACTTAAGACCAATACGTGGCATGGAGTCGATCAGTCTGTGGCACTGCTCAGGTGTTATGAGAGCCCAGGTTGCTCTGATAGTGGCCTTCAGCTCTTCTGCATTGTTGGGTCTGGCATATCGCATCTTCCTCTTCACAATACCCCATAGATTTTCTATGGGGTTAAGGTCAGGCGAGTTTGCTGGCCAATTAAGAACAGGGATACCATGGTCCTTAAACCAGGTACTGGTAGCTTTGGCACTGTGTGCAGGTGTCAAGTCCTGTTGGAAAATGAAATCTGCATCTCCATAAAGTTGGTCAGCAGCAGGAAGCATGAAACTTCCTGGTATACAGCTGTGTTGACCTTGGACCTCAGAAAACACAGTGGACCAACACCAGCAGATGACATGGCACCCCAAACCATCACTGACTGTGGAAACTTTACACTGTACCTCAAGCAACGTGGATTCTGTGCCTCTCCTCTCTTCCTCCAGACTCTGGGACCCTGGTTTCCAAAGGAAATGCAAAATTTACTTTCATCAAAGAACATAACTTTGGACCACTCAGCAGCAGTCCAGTCCTTTTTGTCTTTAGCCCAGGCGAGGCGCTTCTGACGCTGTCTGTTGTTCAAGAGTGGCTTGACACAAGGAATGCGACAGCTGAAACCCATGTCTTGCATCGTCTGTCCGTAGTGGTTCTTGAAGCACTGACTCCAGCTGCAGTCCACTCTTGTGAATATCCCCACATTTTTGAATGGGTTTTGTTTCACAATCCTCTCCAGGGTGCGTTATCCCTATTGCTTGTACACTTTTTCTACCACATCTTTTCCTTCCCTTCGCCTCTCTATTAATATGCTTGGACACAGAGCTCTGTGAACTGCCAGCCTTTTTGCAATGACCTTTTGTGTCTTGCCCTCCTTGTGCAAGGTGTCAATGGTCGTCTTTTGACAACTGTCAAGTCAGCAGTCTTCCCCATGATTGTGTAGCCTACAGAACTAGACTGAGAGACCATTTAAAGGCCTTTGCAGGTGTTTTGAGTTAATTAGCTGATTAGAGTGTGGCACCAGGTGTCTTCAATATTGAACCTTTTTACAATATTCAAATTTTCTGAGATACTGAATTTGGGGTTTTCATTAGTTGTCACTTATAATCATCAAAATTAAAAGAAATAAACACTTGAAATATATCAGTCTGTGTGGAATGAATGTATACATTATACAAGTTTCACTTTTTGAACGGAATTAGTGAAATAAATCTACTTTTTGATGATATTCTAATTATATGAACAGCACCTGTATATATAATAGTGGAATCTTGAGGGGTAGGTTATTACCAAAGTGTGGGTTGTTTCACAAATCAAATCCAGACAGAGATCAAGCCACCAGTTTCTTTTTAATCATCAGATCAAAACTCCAAACTTATAGCAGAGAAAGATAAATTGTTCTATCGTTTCTCTAGACACACACTAACAAAACAAACTAGTCTGTCTTTGTTGGTAGCTCCTCATCAGCTTTTCTAATTCACTGACAACAGCTGTGTCTCCATTACTGAGGAATCTGGTAATTGTGGTTCGGGACTGGTTGGCCATCTTGGCTAAATGAGGCTAAAAACAGAAGATGGGTTGGGAGGTTAATTAGGAGATTGTAGGTAGAGTGTCAATGGTCCATTTCAGAGATAAGTGGTGGTAATTAATGCACTTATAAGTCTATAAGCTGCCATAAAGCTAGAAGAAGAAGAAGGTGAAGGCGGCGAAGACTAAAAAGAGGTGGAGTATTTTTTTCTGTGTTCTGAGAGCAGGTAAGGTTGACTTAGAATATGTGGTCAAAATGGCTGCTCCTTTGTTTGTTTTATAGATATTTAATTAAACATTTTCAGATTTGAACTGTTGGACTTGTGAATATTGCTTTGTGTACATTTAGCAAAACTTTAATGAAATGTGTAATAGTAATAAAACACTGAATGATATTTAGGTTATTGTAACTTCAAATTAAAAATGAAGATATTAATTGTAAGCATGTGTATGTTCATAGTAAAAAGGAGTGTTTACTATCAATTTAACCAACATTAAGTTAATTAAATTAAACACGATGGGATTTACATGATTATGTCTTCAAAATGGATGTAAAGTAAGATTTTCATAGCGCTATACATTTTGATAATTTCAGCAGTTTAGTAAAGTGGGGTATTGATAAATTACATAAATTTTATGGAAATGTTAATGTATATGTGATAAGGATAATTTTTTTTCTTAATGTGATGAAGAATTGGTAAAGAGTGTAAGCAGATGTTATTTATTTATTTGTTAATTTACTTTTTTGCAAAGGTGTTAATTTAGAAAGTATTGAGTTAATGAATCATTAATATTTCTGTCTTGACAATGAGTTATGTAACATTTTTATTGATGGTTGTATGTCTTCATTTGCATTATTATAATCATTTTGTAATGTATGAATGTCTAGAGTGTTGTTTGAAGGTGTCTCAAATTTTAACATTTTAGTCTCAGCTTATGTAATTTTTTTTCTGTTTTTGAGATTACAGATGCCACGACCAAAAAAGAGAGCACGCATAGCAAAAATGCTGTGTGCACTGAGATGTGCAAGGAGAGAGTTAGAGGCTGCAGAGCTTCCTGTTAAATTAAGTCAAACAGGTTTGTCTGACTGTATGAAGCTGAAGGAAAATTAAATGAAACTAATACAAAATCAAGACCCAATGGAACTCATAGAAAGCCAAAACCCTGTGAAACTCATGGAAATGCAAAATCCTATAAGACACATGCAAAATGAAAACTCTGTAAAATGCATGAAAAATCTAAATTCTACAAAACCCATGCAAAATGCTATGAATAATCATAATAGTCCTTCAAATTTACTTGACAATGATTTGAATACTTTAAATGCATGTCTTGAATTCCCACAGAAACCAGTGCTGAAAGGTTATTTTCATCAAGCTGATGTCTGCTTTGGAGCTTCACGTAACCGACAGTGTGGAGCCATTTGTCTGACAGCGGTTTTGAAAAGCAAGTTGAAGAACGTGCTGACATGGAATGCACAGGATCTCGACAGTGTCTTGGTTGCAGCAACACACCTTTACGAGTATTTAAGAAACCAGGGCAACATAAAAGACCGGCAAGTCAAGTGTAGGAATTACATTGCGGTCCATGAATTACCAAGGAGACATGTGCTGGATAATACTGTTTTTTTTCCATGGAGTACACTCCGTCTCTCACTGGTTTTGTTAATGTCAATGACTACAGTGAGTACGATGAAGCCATAAGTGGTGTGGCCATGCCACTTGATGTTGCGCTTAAGCAAGCTCTACTGAGTGCTAATGCTCTCCTTTTAACTATTTGTGCCAATACATCTGCAGTTATTAAGCAGGGGTCATGGTATGCAGTTGTTGACTCTCATGCAATCAAAACAGATACAATTGCATTGTTTATCACAGTACCATAGAGTCTTTGTACAACTATATTAATGATATAGCACAGTTATTTGGGGAACCTGAGCCATCATTTGAGATAACTGGAGTTTTAGTTAATGCAGATGCAGAAGTTTCTGATCCGTTGGAAGAAGCAGGCAGCAGCAGTATTCCATACTCTTTTGGTAAAGCCCTTTACAGTGAAGTCTTAAAACGCACACCCAAGGTATGTGAATCTGTGAAGACTGAGCCAAGGACATCTGATTATGAAGTACCTGTGGATGAGGTTGCAAACACTAACCTTCCAACGCAAATAGCCTGTAACGTGTTGCCAAGTAAAGGTAAAAGGGGGAGAAAAAGAAAGCAGAATGAACTCTCAGATCAACAGTTTATAAAATCACATGCTGAAAATGTCGTAACGGATGACATAATTATCACTGATGTTTCAGTTCCAGACATATTTTTTCTCCTTTAACTCCTAATGATCGGGAAGCTTTATGTGAGCTCATTCTTCTGACAAATGATAACATTGATTAGTGTCATAAACTTTGGTCCCATTGCAGGTCCATGTCATACAAAGACCAAACGGTAACTGCTTTTTCAGATCATTGGCACATGTGATTTGTGGAAGTGAAGACAAAGCACTTGAAGATTCACTGTGCAGCTGTCAAACATCTGAAAGTGAATATTTTGCTATTTGAGAGGTATGTGAGAAGTGAATATTCTTCAGTAGAGGATTATTTGACCCAATCTAGAATGTTTTATTCTGCCACATGGGTGACCGAAATTGACATATTTGTTTCGGCTGATCTTTTCAAAACTTCCATAATTACTTTTAATGATGGCCGATGGAATGCACACAAACCTACTGGAGAGGTATTTACACAGAATGTGATTTATTTGAAACACTGTAATAGTAATCATTATGAAGTTGTGACGTGTTAAGCATAGAGATCGAGATGGTGTTTGTGCAGGAGCATGTGGATATTCAGTATCAAATGAGGTCAGCAAGCCATGTCTGTGTAAAAGAAAGGTAAGCGATGCTGCAGAATGTCCTCCAAATAAGAGGCATCGGGAGAGATATTGCAACGACAATGAGTACAGACAAAAACGTCTGAAGTACGAGAAGTCAAAATATGGTAATGACCCCAATTACAGGCAGAATAAAATTGAGTATGCCAAAACTAAATATTGTGATAGCTCGGTTTAAAAGAAGAATAAAATTCAGTATGCCAAAACAAAACATTATGACGACACTGATTACAGGCAAAATAAAATTAACTATGCCAGAAAAAAATGGAAATTCTTTGAGAAAAAGTTTGTTTATCAAAGTGTGAATGTTCTAAGGCTAAGTACTCAAGCAATATTAAGTTTCAAAAACGTGTTTGTCAGTATTCACAATTAAAATATAAATATAAAATCTCTTTTCAGGCAGATATACGTGAATATTCAAAGAAAAAATATCTGCAAAACCTGGCCTTTAAAGCAAGAGTGCATGAGTATTCTGTGATGAAATACCATAAATATTTGCACTTTAGTGTGAGTAAAATACAAAAAGGTTGTGAAATATATGCAAGAAAGAATAAACTAAAATATATTGATGTTGCTATTGATAATTTTAGACAAGAAGTCAGTAGTGGTCCAGAGTTTGTGTGCTCTGTCTGCCACAGTTTAATTTTCAGAAAGCAGGTTATTGAATGCAAAACAGAATGCTATGAAGAAAAAAGAGAAAAAATTGCTGCTTTGGGTAGATGTATCACAACCAGATATGTAAATGGTTGTGGTGATAAAGTGCGACCCGTCTTCTGCTTATTCCTCAGGGTAAAAATTATGGATTTGTCTAACGTGTCATTGAAAAATCCTTTGTGGAAAATTGCCAGAAGAGTGTTGCCAACAACATGCATTTGGTAGACATTCCAAATCAACTGAAACGTCTCAACTCATTGGAACAACATCTCATTGCATGTAACATTCATTTTATGAAGTTACTCTGCCTTCCCCGTGGTACACAACATGGATGCCATGGACCTGTAGTCTGCATCCCAGTAAATACCACAGATGTGTCAAATATCCTTCCACAAAATGAATGTGATGACAAGATGATAAGGATCAAACTTAAACGTACTCATAATGCCCTTTGTAAGTATGTACACACTGATCATGTTAGAAATGCTATGAAATATTTGATCAGGTTCAATAAGTGGTTCGGTGATGTGGAGATTAATGAGCAGTGGATTAACTCTTTGAATGAATCTGAAGAGAATTTTGCTGATGAAAAGGAGGAACAAGATGTAGTTGAAAAGATGGATGATGAAAATGACCCTGATGAACAGCAAGAAGAAGACTTGACCTACATCAAAGAGCAAAGTGGTCTTTTGTCAGACACATCATTGCAACCTGTGGACATCGGTTCAGAAGTAATTGATCAGCATTTCCAGGATGTATTAAATCTGGCACCAGCTGAAGGTAACAGTCCTATTAAGTTGTTATCTGATAGGTCCAATGAAGCAAAATGTTTCCCTGTTCTCTATCCAACTGGTAGTCCAACCTTTCATTATAGGAGGGAGGTAAGAATTACATTGAGGATTCTTGCATTCAAGTATATTGACAATGCAGATGGACGTTTTGCATGGAGCACAGACTTCATTTTCTATGCACAGTATTTGTCAGAGCTTGATCAAGTTGTATCTAATGTTTCAATTACTTTACGCAAAGGATCGAACAAAAGTTTGTTGACGCAAGTGACATCAGATATGCTAACAAACCCAGATTCGTTGTCTAAAATATAAAAATTTTACGAAGGATACAAGTTTTTGAGACCAATCCGTGGAACACCACCATATTGGCAATCTACTCAAAAATATATTTTTGCCCTCATAAGACAGCTAGGTATTCTGACTTTCTTTGCATCCTTTAGTTCTGCGGATCTCAGATGGCCTGAAATGATTAGTACCATTCTTAAACAAGAAGGGACAAGTCTAAATGCAGATTAACTTGACTGGTCTGAAAAATGTGGACTGATTAGACAAAACCCAGTTACTGCAGCAAGGATGTTTAATTATAGATAGCATTGTTTTCTGAGAAATGTAATCATGTCTTCTGCACAACCGATTGTGAAGGTAATAGATTACTTTTATTGTGTAGAGTTTCAACAGCGTGAATCTCCTCACGTTCATCGAGATGATTTGAAAAACAGTGATGGAAAAATGCTGCAAGTTCAATTTTATAGAAAGTTAAAAAAAAGGCATTAACACATTATGATACGACTTATGATTCAATAGATGTATTTTTTGAGTCCATTGGCATTAATCAGGCTCTCTTTGAAAAAGCATACAAACAGTGTAACAAAAAGAAAACCGTTTTCCTAAAAAGAAGTCCAAAAGACGTCTGGGTGGACCAGTATAATAAACATTTACTGCGTGCCTGGCAAGTCAACATGGATATCCAGTATAACACAGATGCTTACTCTGTAGTGGTTTACATTATTAGTTACATCACAAAAGCAGAACCAGAAATGGGACTGTTGCTGCAACGTGCACAAAATGAAGCCATGAATGGAAGTCTTGAAGCAAGATTGTCACTAAAAATGCTTGGGAGTGTATAGCTTCACAACAGGGAATTTTCTGCTCAAGAAGCAATGTATCGACTGACAGGTATGCACTTAAAGGAATGTTCTCGTGAAGTACAATTTATTCCAATTGGATTGAATCCTGTAAAGATGAGTTTGCCTCTTCGTGTTCTCCAAAACAATGATGATCAGTCTGGTGAAGAAACTAACTTTTGGATGACTAGTCTTGTTGACAGGTACAAGAATAGGCAAAACACACAAGAGTTTGAAATTCAGAGTCTTGCAAGTTTTTGCTCTGAAAACAGGATATTGTCAAAATGGTGACATTTTTTCAAAGGTTTATTCACAAAAAAGGCCTCAGAAGACAAGGTGATTAAGTCTAAATATAACCGTGGCTATATGATGAAGAGAACTCAAACTGAACCTGCAGTTGTCAGGTATCCAAGATTTTCTCCAAAAAAGATCCTGAAAAGTACTTCCATTCATTGTTACAGCTTTTCTTACCACATTACGAAGACTGACAACTTAAGCCTGAGAATTGTACCACTTATGAGGAATTCTACAATAATGGTACTGTGAAATGTGGAAGTAATGTGATGGAAGTAAAATGTATTTTTGATGCTAACCGAGCACTGTTTGAAAAGGAAAGTGACCAAATAGATTGGGCTCAACAGCTTTTGGAGCAGGGTGTTGATTTGGAAGATGCTTGGGCTGCTTTATGTCCTGAAACAGAAAAGGAACGTCCTGAATGCGTAGAACTAAGAAAGTGTAATGTAATTCCCGATGAAGATGATCCTTAGTCTTCTATTCCAGATCTTGTAGCTAACCCTCAAATTCCATACTGTATTGAAAGCAACCATGTTGGAATGTCTAGAGACGAGGCGTTATGTTTACTAAGATCATGAAATGCACAACAATCTGCAATCTTTTACAAAGTGCAGAAATGGTGTCTAAAGAAACTTCTTGGAGAAAACCCTGAATAGTTTCAATTGTTTGTTACTGATGGAGCAGGCACAGGGAAAAGCCATTTAATCAAAGCAATATACTACGAGACTTCCAGACTTTTATCTTAATTGTCTGACAACCCTGATGATAGAAATGTGATTTTAACTGCATCAACTGGAATCGCTGCCTACCACATTGGTGCTTCCACAGTCCATAATGCTCTTTCCATAGGTGCTAATGCCAAACTGCCATATCAGCCACTGAGTGATGACAAAATCAATTCACTCTGTGCTAAAATGGGAGGTTTACAGATTCTGATCATCGATGAGGTGTCCATGGTTGACCATCACCTTTTGTCATATGTAAATGGGAGATTGAGACAAATTAAGCAAACTGGTGACTACTCTATTTTTGGAAAAGTCAGTTTGGTCTGCGTTGGAGATTTTTACCAGCTTTCGCCTGTCAAGGGAATTCCCCTGTATGTTGATTCAAAAGGAGTGAATCTTTGGGATAACTTTGAAATTGCCAAACTAACACAAGTTAGAAATGTTAAATCGTCTTCGAGTTCATAAAAAGAAGGAAACTCTAAGCCCAGGCGACATTAACATGTTGAAGCAACGTGAAACGGGTGAAGAATGTGATGCTATTCATATATTTCCTACAAATGCTCAGGTTGATGAATACAACGTTCAGAAACTCCATGAGCTGTGTCCTGAGACAATCACTATTCGAGCTAGAGATTTTGTGAGAAATCCAGAAACTGGAAGAATAGAAGCTAAAGCTGGATTTCATGCTAAATATTTCAACTCCTGTTTGGACAAATGTGTTTCCTTGGGTGTTGGATCGAGTGTAATGCTAAAGATAAATATAGATGTTTCTGATGGACTTGTCAATGGAGCCTTTGGCACGGTTGTCCACATAAGCAAAAAACAAAAATGTGACGATGATGACTTTCCATCAGCTATTCATGTGGAATTTGATAATCCAAATGTTGGTAAAATTCAGAGATCGAAGCAACGACAGAAATATTCCCCAAATTCTACTGTTATTGAAGTGGAAGAAGATCAAGTCACAAACGATGGTGGTTTAAGATGTCAGTTTCCACTAAAATTGGCATGGGCATGCACCGTTCACAAAGTGCAAGGACTGACAGTAGACAAAGCGGTCGTCTCACTTGACAAGGTATTTTGTCCGGGACAAGCTTATGAGTCATGTGAGAACCCTCGATGGACTAATAATAAATGACTTCAAAGAGTCTGTCATATACTGTACTGAGAAAATCGACTCTGCTATGTGCCTCTTATTTGCAGTTTAAAACTGTAAATTATTGAACATATTAATTTTAATGGTATCCCACGGCCACAAAAAAGTAAAAATACGGAAAAATGAAACAAGAACGTGCAGCAGCTAAAAATGAATTATAAAAACACAATTAAATCAAGGTAAAGCTTTAAGCATGAAAGGTTTATTTGTGTGGGCTTAATGACTTTACAAACATTTGACATTAAATATCATTCAATGTCTATTTCAATGCGCTGCAGCTTTTTCCACATAGTCAAACACTCTTTTCACATAGTTAAATATTCTCTAATCCAACCTGTTGCATTTCTTAATTAGAGTAATACATTAACTACTGACTTGACGACAGCAAGAAGGCAGAGGAGAACCAGCACCACTGACAGATGAAGAGGAGGTGGTCAAGTATTGGAAGAATTCTCAAATCCAAAAGTAAAAAGAATAAATTTTGCTTTTGTATTAGGAAATAAAGATGATAAAAAAGTGAATAATTTGTTTATTTAACAGCAGTGGAGGTGGTTACGGCTTGTACTACCCCTCCATCTGGCATCCTTCCATTCCATACAGTAATTAGTTTCATTTTCAGAAGGTGCGATGATGGTGGAGATATGCTTGTCATCAATGCATCCAACCACATTACTTCCAGCCCGATCTCACGGCAATCCGTACATATTTTACGAGGTGGCTAATTCAGCGTTACTTCCAGATGTCACAGAAAGATGTTATCATGTGAACATCATTTATCAGATTAGCCTCATTTAAACCGATTTTTTCACCACTGACCTACTCCTCTGTGAAACTCCTCTTTGACGGATTTGTGCCCAGGACAAATGATCAGAATGAGTATGAGAGCGATGCACACTTTCCTTAAAATCTGCATACAGGACTCATATAATGTGCTCTGCATCTCCGATGTTTTAAAGTGCATTTTTCCTATTTTGCTAATTGTCTTCCAATGGGGTAAGACATTAAACATATTCTTGTTTCCGTTTGCATTAAGATTATTTTTCTTACCTAATGGCGGACAATTTTACTTGTTTTATGTAAAATGCACTTAAAAAAGAAAATCCCCCAGGAAACAAGACTAAATATTGACAATTTTTTCATATATAATTTTACATTTTTAGATATTTGTACTTGAAATAAGACAAAAAATACTCAGTAAGAAAATCAATTTTGCAGTTTGAATTAGGCATTTAAACCTCGCTAAAACTATAAAAAGGGAGAGGAGACCGAAAGGAACTCCGGGTTTACCGAAGAAAACCTGCTCCCGACCAGGTTAGGTTCACGGAGTAAGTTACCACGGTAATTGACTCTGAGTATAAGTTATCTCTCTTTCAGAAACGGGCTTGACTTACCCTGCTTTCTCGGGTTTGACAAACCTCCCATTTTGAAACGGAAAACCCAGAGTTTCCCTCATTTCAGGGTTAACATACTCAGAGTTTTCACTTAACCTCCTTTCTGAAACGGGCCCCTGGACTTGAAACACTACACTATGAAAAACATGCTCTTGCTTACTTTAGAAAATCACAGTTTCATAAAGACAACTGATAGGTTTACAATTGCTCTTCATAATGTACAGAGTCTTCAAGCTCATGTACAAGATATTCAAGTTCACAGACAGCTAATGAATGCGGATTGTATCTGTTTAACTGAAACTTGGCTAAAAGTTGAAGACGATGTGCCGATACCAGGATTTGCTTTTAAGAGCAATCCGAGAGCTAAGTGTTATGACGAGCACTCCACTTTTCACTGATTTAAAACGACAAAGAGGTGGTGGAGTCGGAGTATTCTGTTGTGAAGGCATTCATTTTAACATCATTATTCCAGAACCTTGCAACTTGGAATGTCTATACTTTCAAGTTCCACATATAACTTTGAATGCTGCTTTGCTGTACAGGGCTAATTCATATCCACTTGACATGTTTCGACGAAATATGTTGCATGTTATTGATTAGCTTGGGAAACATTTAGGCAAGAAACTAGTTATGGGAGACTTCAATGAGGACATCTTGACATCATCTACAACTGGAACATTAATGGAATTACATGGATACAGTAAACATGTGCAACATCCTACAACTGAGAAAGGAACGCTGATAGACCATGTCTATGTAAAAGATGCAGAAAACGTTTCAGTCAAAATTGTGCAAACCTATTACAGTTACTATCAGGCAGTGCTGATACAGGCAGGCAGGGAATGACTGTGAAAAATTATTATAACTGCATTCTCTTCTTTTCTGTACCCTTACTGTGTAATGTTCATTCTGAGATTCCAATGGGCATACAACTGGAGAATAAGTGTGTAACTTGAGACGATATGTTCTTAGACTATATCTAAATGACTCTTATCATAATCCATCAGTTGAATCTGTACAGATGTTGCATGTTATCAATGAAGGTCTATATGAAGGCAATCTTTTTTTTTGTGAAACACAATGAAATTAGAAAATTGTATCACTGTAATGTCTGTTCTATATTTGTGTCCATTCAATCCAGCCTCAAATTCAAACTAGTGATCGTCATTCAGTCGTTGTTCAAAATCCTATAATTGCTCTTCCTTCTTGAGCTAATACGTTTTATCCAGCCATGGTAATTGTAGTATTTAATTTGTATTCAGCTTTATATGCTTAAATTATTTTTAAATTCTGTTTATTTTTCTAGTTTTTAACTGACATCAATTATATTACATTACTGAAGTATTTTGTTATTAATCTAATTTCAGGTAAATCTTAAGCCATCTAAACACTACTGGATGCTTCCCAACATCATAGGATACATCTACAAAGACAGCCTGCATCCATCCAGTTGTCTCCTATCACATTTAAATTAAGAGAACAACATACAAATAGTCAAGATTTACTAAAATGCACAAAGGTAAGTTGACTCAGGTGTGCCTGGTTATATAAAGATTTTCTGTTTGAAATGTAGTAAACTGAGTTGAAGGCATTGCTAAATTATCTATAGGCAAGTAACCACACCCACTTTCACCTACTAACAATATATTTTCAGATTTATGCCTCAAAGCTCAATATCTACTGCCCACTGCTCTAAAAATGTGAGTGTAGAGACACACCGTTAACTACATTAGTTGCAAAAAGTTTTTGTAAAATCAGTTAATGTTCTATTAATGTATTTTCAGATTTCTGCAATACGCAACACTTGTAACTTCCTCCTTATTCATTATGATTCTCTTCCCCATGAGCTGTTGTTTATAAAGAAGCACACAACCGATAAAAAGGTACCACTTATCTTATAATTTCTGCAAAACTTAACCACTCTAATTACATATTCTATGAGGGGCAGGAGTGAATTATTTTATAAAATCTGGGACCCATTTGTGAATTATATAAAAACAGTACCACATCATTTGATTTGATAAGAACTGATTGTTAAACTGTATCTTTGTTTTTGTTTTATTTCTCTGTTATGTTTGTCTGTTGTTTGTTGTTATTATGTTTGAAAAAAGTAATAAAAAAAAAATAACAAAAGAAAAAGAAAACAACCACTCTTCTTAAAGCATTAATTAATGTATTAACTATACACTTTCAGACTTGTGACACAATTTGGTATCCACTGGTGATATTCTCAGATCCACAAAGTCTTATAGAAATATTCACTACTGACAAAAAGGTAAACTAAGAGTGTCTGTATTAATCACAATGTTTTTGTTCAATCCTCCACTTTATCAAGCATTTCATGTTACATTTTTTTTTCTTTCAGATTTCTGAAATGCCCCGAAGTCATAACTTCCTCCATATTGGCATTCTTTGCTCCATGAACTCCTATAAAGAAGCCACACATCTGATATAAAGGTACATTTAAAAGTTAGTTTAATTTTTGATATGCTTGACGTGCTTCCCTTCAAGGATTAATTAACTTATGAACAGTACAATTTCAGATTTGTGCTACAACTCTACAACTCCAGTCATAATCAGAGCTCCACCAACTACTATGCAAATGTCAAATTCTGACAAAACAGTAAGCTAATAGTATATTAATTTGTTGCAAACTGGTTTAATTGTGTAAAGTTTGAAATTTGATCAAGCAGTTGACCCTCCATGAATGCCCCCCCCCCCCCCAAATTTCTAAAATACATTGCAGTCATAGCTACAAAGAAGCAGTGCATATTCAATGTAATGTTTCTGGAGTTTTCATGCACTTACTTTTATGTAAAGCACTTTGAATTACCATGGAGTATGAAATGTGCTATATAAATAAACTTTCCTTGCCTTCCCAAGATGCTGCTGTTCGTTAATTTAGGGAGTTTTTCCTTGCCACTGTCCATTTGGCTTGCTCGCTGAGTATTAAGACACAATATTTTCAATGTAAACTGATTAACGTCTTTGTAAAGCATTTATTAAATACATGATGGATTAAAATGTACTTTTTGTCCTTGTCCATTTACTCTATCAATGTTCTGTTTATGTTGAATTGATCTACATTAGAAATTATATGTAATGTGTTAGTTTTGTTACCCACACAATAATTTGGGTTCTTAAAAAAAAAACAGACCTCATCTGTAAGAGCACAATTCGTATCACACTGTGCCACAGAGGATACATGACACTGGACAAAAATAATTTAAAAGTAATTATTTTAACATACTATTATTCAAAATCTAAATATACATCTTTATCTTCGCTTTCAGTTTATTTATTAATTGTTGTACCATTAAACCTGGAAATGGTTAAAATTATTATTTAGTGACTTAAATGGTGATCCCACTTGAGTGAAATTGAAAGTTCAACTAAAAGCACTTTTGAAATATTTTTATTCCAGTGATACTCTGGTGCATGGAACAGACAAAAATGAAATGTTTGCTAAAGTGTACAATCGCAGTAGCTAACCCACTCAATACACATTGGTATATTGCTTTAAAACTGTCATTTTAACAATAAAAATCATAGAAAAAACATTTGCTGTATTGCTGCAGAGATGAAGACACTGTACACATGCTCTATTATAATGTCACCACACAAGAATCAAACCTGTGACCTCATCTGTGAGAGCACAATTCTTATCACACTATGCCACATAGGGCACAGAGTCACTGTAATGTTGAAGATGAGTTTTAATATAAATAAGAAAACAAACGAGCAAGCACTAACTTGCAAGCCAAGCCAAGAATGTTCATGAAGTGTAGTTGCAGAATTATACATGGGAACGAACCCAGAATTAATAGAAGTTCAAATAAAAATGAACATAGTATGGATAAAAAATTATATTTCTAATCCAGGAGCAATACATATTTGTAAAGTGCTTGTCTGGATAACAAATGATTCAAAAGAGCACAGCATTACACACATTTTTATAAAGTTGCTCCATGTGGTATTCGAACCTACAACACAGACAGCCTTTGAGCTTCAAATGAATTTTTGGTGCACATTCAACAAGCTCCAGAAGAGAAGTTTAAGAGTGAGGATGACCTCACAAAAGTGTTACTTCGCCTTTAAGACAGATTAGCATGCTAAGCCAACTAAATAATAAAGTAGCTTATGGTTAACCTGATAGCTGAAGTGTCACATTAGAATGAATGGCAACTGGTTAGCATGTTAACCGATTAGCATGCTAAGCTAACTAGCATAAATCCACAAGCACAGGCACGCTCTAGTTTGCCGAAGTAGTTCTCAGGAATGGAAGTGAATGTCAAAAATCTGTTCTGTAATTTCTGTGCAGCTCAGTCCAAAGATCGTATGATCAGATTGTGGACAAAATTGAACAAAATTTGTAGGACAAATAGCAAAAAAAAAAACGTTTTAATTTACTTCAATATGGCTGACAAGTACATTCATGGAAAATGACAACTGAGACATTGTCAGAATTGGCTTTACCCAGGGAACAAAACAACATAAAAAATGACAAATTTTAGACAAGATTTTCAAAACTTATAAGCATTTTTGCAATTATATCTCTGGAACACTAGGTGGTGCTGTCTTCATTCTTCCGGGGTACCTCCGGGACATTGTGTTCATGATCCCTACTTATTTTTGTGCAGATATGTCCAATGGTTCAAAAGATATAACAATTTATGACTAATTTAAAAATGGCGGACGAGTGGTTCAGCCAGTCGTTGCATTGACATCCACTGATTCGGCATGACCCAAGTAATCCATGGACACAAAAACTAAAAAACTAAATTTTTGGTATCTCACAACCCATAGGTTTTTCCTAACTTTGGCATGGGACCTCAAATCATGGTGTTGATGAAGCGTACTAAGTTTCGTTTCGATTGATCAAAGTTTGGCCGAGATAAAGCCTCCGAACCAATTTTGGGTCGACTTTGTCATTCACAACCTCATAACTTTTGAAAAGAGATAAATAAAAAAATCTGTTTAGCAAGTTCTGTTTGGCTTAATCCAAAGATCATCAGAGCCAATTTTGGGAAGAATATGATCACTTTTGAAGGAGGAGTAGCGAAAAGACATAAAACATTGTAACAAGACATAAGACATTGTACTATTCAAAATGGCCGCTACGGTAATGTGTGGAGTCTTAATGTAAGCCTTTTTTCTATTCTATCTACTTTATTCTTTAAAAGAAACTATGTTTCTTTATTTATTATGTATATGTGTATATGTATATATATATATATATATATATATATACACATACATACATACATACAGGTGCTGGTCATATAATTAGAATATCATCAAAAAGTTGATTTATTTCACTAATTCCATTCAAAAAGTGAAACTTCTATAATGTATACATTCATTCCACACAGACTGATATATTTCAAGTGTTTATTTCTTTTAATTTTGATGATTATAACTGACAACTAATGAAAACCCCAAATTCAGTATCTCAGAAAATTTGAATATTACTTAAGACCAATACAAAGAAAGGATTTTTTGAAATCTTGGCCAACTGAAAAGTATGAACATGAAAAGTATGAGCATGTACAGCACTCAATACTTAGTTGGGGCTCCTTTTGCCTGAATTACTACAGCAATGCGGCGTGGCATGGAGTCGATCAGTCTGTGGCACTGCTCAGGTGTTATGAGAGCCCAGGTTGCTCTGATAGTGGCCTTCAGCTCTTCTGCATTGTTGGGTCTGGCATATTGCATCTTCCTCTTCACAATACCCCATAGATTTTCTATGGGGTTAAGGTCAGGCGAGTTTGCAGGCCAATTGAGAACAGGGATACCATGGTCCTTAAACCAGGTACTGGTAGCTTTGGCACTGTGTGCAGGTGCCAAGTCCTGTTGGAAAATGAAATCTGCATCTCCATAAAGTTGGTCAGCAGCAGGAAGCATGAAGTGCTCTAAAACTTCCTGGTATACGGCTATGTTGACCTTGGACCTCAGAAAACACAGTGGGCCAACACCAGCAGATGACATGGCACCCCAAACCATAACTGACTGTGGAAACTTTACACTAGACCTCAAGCAACGTGGATTCTGTGCCTCTCCTCTCTTCCTCCAGACTCTGGGACCCTGATTTCCAAAGGAAATGCTAAATTTACTTTCATCAGAGAACATAACTTTAACCACTCAGCAGCAGTCCAGTCCGTTTTGTCTTTAGCCCAGGCGAGACGCTTCTGACGCTGTCTGTTGTTCAAGAGTGGCTTGACACAAGGAATGCGACAGCTGAAACCCATGTCTTGCATACGTCTGTGCGTAGTGGTTATTGAAGCACTGACTCCAGCTGCAGTCCACTCTTTGTGAATCTCCCCCACATTTTTGAATGGGTTTTGTTTCACAATCCTCTCCAGGGTGCGGTTATCCCTATTGCTTGTACACTTTTTTTCTACCACATCTTTTCCTTCCCTTCGCCTCTCTATTAATGTGCTTGGACACAGAGCTCTGTGAACAGCCAGCCTCTTTTGCAACACCTTTTGTGTCTTGCCCTCCTTGTGCAAGGTGTCAATGGTCATCTTTTGGACAACTGTCAAGTCAGCAGTCTTCCCCATGATTGTGTAGCCTACAGAACTAGACTGAGAGACCAATTAAAGGCCTTTGCAGGTGTTTTGAGTTAATTAGCTGATTAGAGTGTGGCACCAGGTGTCTTCAATATTGAACCTTTTCACAATATTCTAATTTTCTGAGATACTGAATTTTGGGTTTTCATTCGTTGTCAGTTATAATCATCAAAATTAAAAGAAATAAACACTTGAAATATATCAGTCTGTGTGGAATGAATGTATACATTATACAAGTTTCACTTTTTGAATGGAATTAGTGAAATAAATCAACATTTTGATGATATTCTAATTATATGACCAGCACCTGTATATTCCATCTACCCATTTTCTTAAAAAACAAACAAACTAAAAATAACTTGCTACATGGTAAGTCCAAGCGAGACTTGTCATAACACTTGCATGTTGATATTTTGTTTATTTTTATTGATTCTATTGTCCTCATTTGTAAGTTGCTTTGGATAAAAATGTCTGCTAAATGACTAAATGTAAATAAAATCAAGCCGGTTCAATGATTTTTAAATTCAACTTTTTCATGGTTTATTGTACAGTTAACTATATTAACCAAAAAAATACTAAAATATTTGTAATACGTTTGAATAAAATAAAAAAAATGATTGTGTTAATTTTAAAATAGTAATTATAAATATCTATTTATTTAAAAAAAAAAAAAATTATATTAGAAATGTGATTCATGATTGTAAAATACTGCTAAAATAAATATTGCTATTATTCTGCACTTAACTTTTAGTTTATATAATGATCATTATAAAAATAGTACAATGTTTTACATACTATAAATGTTTTAGGCCTATGTATTACAAATATTATATTAATTAAAAATAAGTATTATTCTTCCCATTTCTACTTATCAAATAATTCTGATTTGAAACATTGTATTGCAGTTTCTAAACTACAATAAGCAGCACTGTTTTCAGCAGCAAGGGACTTAATAAAACATAATATAAGAAATATCTTTGAGCAGAAAATAAGTATATTAAAATTATTTCTAAATTGTGGATCATATGACACTAAAGATTTGAGAAATTATTCTGAAAATGTAAATTTGCATTACAAGAATGAACAAAATTGATTGTACAATAAAGTGACAATTGTGCTTTTCATTTTATTCAAAGTATATTGATTCTACAACAACAAATGAAAAACATGATTTTCCATGTAGTCTTTTGAATACTATTTACATATGCAAAAATTAATACATTTTGAGCAAGGAAAAATATGTAACAAGTATTAAATGAAATACAAACTATACATTCAGTGGAAATAAGAACACTATTTTTAGCTGTACGGAGCATACCTTTGTTTGTTTTTGAACTTGGACATGGGCTGAGTTGGAAGGTTGCTTTATGGGTGTGTCAGTTGGTGTTTCCTGGATCACAACAGGATATGTTTCTGTGGGTGTAGGATGTGTTGTGTGTGGTGGTGTATGTACTTCCAGAAAAGTTTGATCACACTCCAGATTTTCTATGTCTTGTGTAGTGTCTCTAACAGTTTCAGTACATGTTCCATCTGTAGTGTCATGGTCAGTGATTACTGTTATGTCAGTGTCTAATGAAGCAATATTCATGTGTTCTATGTTGATGACAGTCATGTATTCAAGCAGAGCATCAACTATGTCATTTTCAGATCTGTAGCATTTTACATCTACAAATTTCCCAACAATCCTGTTGCCTATCTTTGCTTTAAACATTTTGACAGATTTTAGTGTTAGATTTCCGTTTGTTTTCACTTCTATTGCAGTTGATTTGAATGTCGTTTGACATTGTGGACACAGTATTTTTGTACTGGTTAGTGACATGTTCCCAATAAGGTGTTTTAACGGGAAAATGTGATTGCTATTTATTTGTGCGCCAATTATTTCAGAATCTTCAGTGATGTTTGATGCTGAGTGGAGAAAGATTGCAGTGCCTTGAGATGGGATAGCTGTAATCTCAGTGTCTCTTGTCGTGGTTAGACATGGTTTATGGTCAAATTCTCTCACTGAGATATTGGTCATAATGTACCATTGTCCAATGTTGATGTAATGCTCCCCCCAGACTGTTGATTTCTGCTGAAGATGTTTAGTCAGTTACGGTGTATAGGGTTTTCTCAAGAAAAGTTCCGTCCATCATGATGTTGTGACACTCACCGTTTTGCCAGGCAATTTTTACTTGCATTGAAACCTATTGAAATACAGACATTTACACAGATTAGTATAGTAGAATACATTAAAGCTGTTCTTTTCAATTTCAGTAAGACTAGGTTTAAGACATGTATGGATATTTAAATGTTATATTATTTTTTTAAATATATAAATAGACATATACTAAGATATTTCTCCAAATGTATATTGTGTAGACATCATGTTCATTTAAAAATCATGTTCTCTTTCATAGGTGAACTCAACGCTGCGTTGAACGCATCGGGAACGCCCACTGCGTGACCGATGTCTGAACCCATATAGAATCATGCCAATTCATTGTCTGATGGCGCGACGCCGTCTCTGACGCAATCACGTCGTCAGCTCATACTGGCGAACGCGCCATCCACTCCTCAGATTTCTCTGCCTTCACGAAGCGGTCACATTACCCTTCGTTGTTGCGATTTTCTGGCCCAACTTATCTTCTGCGATCATCCATCTGCACTTCGGCGACTGCCTCAGTGGAACTTTGTTCTCCTCGCGGTGAAGTGCCATGGAGTTTCGCTGCTGTCAACTGCCGTGCGCGCGTTTCATCGCTCGCGAAGACCCACACAGTAAGTGCATCTAGTGCTTGGGGTTTTCGCATGCACGTGACGCGGTTTACGGGACCTCGAAATGCAAGATTTGCGAGGATTTCTGTCTCATAACCCTCCGCTCTTGGCTTGAGGATTGCGAGAGGGAATCCTCCATTTTTCCCCGTTGCGCATCGAGCACCTCCACGGCCCCTCGTGAGGCCACGACCTGGGGTTCGGATGTCGAGCTCGAGGAGATGGAGAGTGAGCAGACAGGCCTCGCCTTTTCTCTCCCTCCCTCTCCCGAGCGCGTGCGCGCGAATTCGCCAGTCGTATTCTTGCATGATTTTCTGTTTCCTAGGCTGAGGGCACGTGATACCGTTTCCTTCGGGCTAGATGATATTCTGCACACACCAGCCTCCGACTCCGAGGATTTCGGGCCTGCTTTAGCAGATGCGCTCCCGCCTAGCGGCCAGGAGGCGCGGCCTTCAGCGGCCTACTCTGAGCTTGTGGACGTGCTTTCCACCGCCACGAAGCTCGCTGGATTGGCCCGATGAGCCCCGCGAGTCCCGAGCTTCGAAACTCGACGAGCGGTTCCTCAGTGGTGCACATTCCAAGCCTGAAAGGAGGAAGCTGCCATTTTTCAGCGATCTGCATTGAGAGATCTCCGGATCCTGGAAGCAGCCATTTTCCTCCTGAAGGAGATGGATGAAGGGACCGGCTTGACTCCTGAAGCCGTGAAGGAGCTACGCAGAGCCACTGACTTGGCTCTGAGAGCCACCAAGCACACCGCACGTGCCGTGGGGCGCTCTATGGTGGCTCAATTTGACCGAGATCCGTGAGAGGGAGAAGGTGTTTTTGATGGACGCACCCATCTCACAATCTGGGTTATTTGGGGAGGCGGTTAGCGCTGTAGTGGATAAGTTCCAACGCAGTCGGCTGCTCTCAAGCAATTCATGCCGAGGAGATCGAGGGACTATTCTACTCCCTCCTCCTCTTTGTCTAGGGAGCAGTCGCTCCCCAGAAAGGAGCCCTCTGGCGGTGGAGCCCAGGCCCTTCCCCCACTACGGTTTGGGGAGCCCGTGGCCGGTCTTTTCCCCGCCAACAACCACGCAAGCGGGTTAACTTGAAGCGGCCCAACAGGCCTGCCACTTCGGCTAATCCGGGTCGTTCCGGACCTTCGGGTCGGAATGAGGAGAGCCGTTTCACCGTTACGGGGCGAGGTCAGACCGCGGAAGCATTTCTGCCTGCCCCGAACGCACTCTCCTCACTTAAATCTGTCACAGCCACCCTTCGAGCCTTGGTGTGCAGATCTAGTTCACCCCCATTTTTACTCGGGCTGGCAGTTGGGGGACGCGTCCGTCTTTCCCCCTTGACAGCTCGTCCATTCGCCGCCAGCGGGCCGCATGTTAGGAGACACAGGTGTTCCTTTCCTGCAGTGTACGGAACCCGTGCCGGCCACCTGTCAGTCCAGCACTTCTCTCTCCATCATCCTGAACAAGGACGCCGAGGGCTTTCCTTCACGGTGGAGGGTGCCGCTGCTTCCAGGCCTTCTCGACACCCCATCTCAGGTATGTCTTCCCTTACACGACACTCTGCTTCCTCTATTGCACTTTCTTCACGAATGGGAGCGTCTACCTGGGGTATCGCTGTGGGTTCTCTGCACAATTCGGTCCGGCTACACTCTTCAGTTTGGGAGAAATCCCCCCCGCTTCGACGGGGTTCACCTGACAGTAGTAAACAGCGCCTCCAAGGCCTCTGTTCTACAACAGGAACTTTCCTCCCTCCTACAGAAAAGAGCAATAGAGGAAGTACCGCAGTCGGACGTCGAACGAAGGTTCTTCAGCCGCTACTTCCTCGTTCCAAAGAGGGACGGCGGTTTGAGGCCTATTCTGGATCTACAGCGTTTGAATTTTTCCCTCTACAAAGGGAAGTTCAAGATGCTGACGATAAAAACCATCATGTCTCAGGTCCAGGAGGGGGACTGGTTTGTCACCATCGACCTAAAGGATGTAGATTTTCACATCCAGGTCTTTCAAAGACACAGGAGGTTCCTTCGGTTTGCCTTTGGAGGAAGGCTTACCAATACAAGGTCCTGCCCTTCGGCCTGGCTTTGGCGCCGAGCGTTCTGAAATGCATGGATGCTGCACTGGCCCCTTTGAGGCTCCAGGGCATTCGTGTACTGAACTATCTGGACAATTGGCTCATTCTGGCTCACTCCAGGGAGCTAGTGAGTCGTCACAGGGATATTGTTCTCGGCCACATCCATTCTCTTGGCCTCAGGATGAACGCCAAGAAGAGTGTGCTCCTCCCATCTCAGCGAACCGTGTTTCTGGGGGTTCGTTTGGATTCCGTTCAGATGCAGGCCCGTTTGGCTCCTGCCCGGATACCCGATCTTACAGCATGTCTGACCCGCTTCAAGCTAGGCCATCATGTCTCTGTAGGTACCTGCCGCAGGCTGTTGGGCCTCATGGCAGCGGCCTCCCCTGTGTTGCTTCACATGAGGCCGTTCCTTTGGTGGATGAAGGAGCTGAGGTTACACCCCACTGTACCAGCTACTTGCCTTATCAGGGTGTCGCGTAGTTGCTGTTGCCCCCTTTTAATGTGGCGAGACCCCGTTTTTCTCCGGAGCGGGGTGATAATGGGTGCGATCTACCCTCACCATATGATCACGACGGACGCATCAATGACAGGCTGGGGCGCGGTCTTCGAAGGCAGACTGGCGAGCGGGGAGTGGAAGGAAGAGTTCCTCTCTTGGCATATAAACTGCCTGGAACTCAGGGCTGTCTTCCTGGCTTTGAAGTATTTTCTCCCCGTTCTCGGGGGGTATCATATCATAGTCAGGACGGACAATATGGCGGTTGTGTCCCACATAAACCGTCAAGGAGGTTCACGGTCGCGCACCCTGGACAGGCTTGCGTGCCATCTTCTCCTTTGGTCCCAAGACAAGTTCCTCTCTTTGAGGGCGGTTCACGTTCCGGGAATACTGAACCCTGCGGCCGATTTTCTGTCGAAACAGAAGCTCAGGCCGGGGGAATGGATGTTGAACTGTCAGACGGTATCCCAGATCTGGGATCTGTTTGGCAAAGCGGAGGTGGACCTCTTTGCTTCTCAAGAGTCATCTCAGTGCCCGCTCTGGTTCTCCCTGAGTTTCCCGACGACTCTGGGCATAGATGCGTTCGCCCACCCATTGCCGAATGTCAGTCTGTACGCGTTTCCGCCAATAAAGCTGATTCCGGCAGTACTATGCAGAGTGAAGGTGAGCGGTGCCCGTCTCCTTCTCATAGCCCCATTCTGGCCCTCCCAGACCTGGTTCTCGGAGCTAACTCCCCTCTTGTATCGGTCTCCTTGGGAGATTCCGATCAGGCGGGACTTACTGTCCCAGCTTCAGGGCAAGATCTGGCATCCTCAACCAGAGCTCTTGCAAAAACTCCAGCACTGGACCAACAGGGCAGTTAACTGGGTCAATTGCACGAGTCAAACACCAGGATTCAAAGATGCCCCACTTGGTAGAGTACAGCTTCCTAGTAGCGGGGGCTCTGGCACTCTGTACTCTTCCAAGTGGGGTGTCTTTGAATCCTGGTTCCTGCGTTCAACGCAGCGTTGAGTTCACCTATGAAAGAGAACGTCTCGGGTTACTCGCGTAACCGTTGTTCTCTGAATAGGGAACGAGACGCTGCGTTTGCTGCCAAGCTCCTCACGCTGCCGACAGGGTTCTTTTCGGCAGAGAAATCTGAGGAGTGGATGGTGCATTCGCCAGTATGAGCTGACGACGTGATTGCTTCATAGACGGCGTCGCGCCATCAGCCAATGAATTGGCGTGATTCTATATGGGTTCAGACATCGGTCACGCAGTGGGCGTTCCCGATGCGTTCAACGCAGCGTCTCGTTCCCTATTCAGAGAACAAGGGTTACGCGAGTAACCCGAGACGTTATTGTGCATCCCACTCACACCCCAGGTTTGAAAGACAGTGGTGTGTACTGCAGCTTTAGTTCACTGCTCTGTAAAAGTGTGAAATCTGACACCAGCATTGCAAGTTGGAGGTGTTTAGCCATTAGATAGATAGATGCACATTTCCATCAATTCATAATTAGTTGTTCATTAAATTGTTTTACCCACAAAGTTTCTTTATCAGGTAATGGTTAATGTTTAAGTAATGCATGTAGAAATATATATATATATATATAAAATAGATAAACATACAAAAATACATTCAAATACATAATTTTGTTATAAAATATACTTACCCTTTTTTTTCGCTCCAAGGGCACCACTTTTTGGTTGTCTTTTTTGATGTTGTTGTACGAGAATCCTACATCAGCAGCACACAGTATTTTTGACCGGAATGTGAAGATGACGTTCTTATTAGTATGCAATTGTGAAGGTTTTACTTCCACATTTTCAAGCTTAATTGGTTTCCTAGGAGTTGTATGAATAAAACACATAGTTACTCTTCTGTTCTACAGTTTAAAGAGTAAAGTCATACTTTACTAAAACATAAGGTTATATTTTATTGTTTTTTTACATGTAGTAACAGTTCTATTTTTAATTGTATGATCCTCCTCTTGGTGAGGTTGTTAGAACTAAATTACAAAACATGCTGCTTTTTGTAATTCAAATTGAAGTTAGGCATTATTATAACACCTGGCCAACAGAGAGGTAAAAAACAATACTACATTTAAAATTATAAAGAATATTAAATATTAATATATAGATATTTGCATTAATAAAAATAAATGAACATAATAAAAACATTATTTATATCAACATGGGTTCTATGTAAAGGGCTTTAGCACAGAATAGTTCTAGTAAATCAGTTATAAATTCTCTTTTGGATTGTGTTTCTAGTTGCATTTGCACTTGCAATAGGAATTTTGAAGTGACTGACAGCCCCGACTTTAAGCATAGTGTTTACAAATGCTAATAACTGCTAATTGTTGGAGGATGCCATGATTGGAGCGGTATTGTGTGTCATGGTTATATCGTCCTTTCATTACAAAAATGGTTTTATTTAGAACTAAAAAAGCTTATACTGTTGTCCAAAAATCTTAATTTGGTACTGTTTAGAACATTATTTATTAAGAGTTTAGAACTACTGCAGAGCTTAAAGTCAATTTTAAAGTGTACTTTTCAAAAGAATAATATTTGTGACAGACTTACCGCTCATTTTCTGAAGCTTTGAACTGGCCATGTAGTTCAGGCCTGAAGATTCGTAGTGTGCAAAATGTGTCTTTCTGTTGAAGTTGAGCATCAAACATTTTTTTGGGGGGGGCCCTGTTTCAATGAGCTTAAATTATGGATATATCCAGTAACGGACTGCAATTCACTGGTACTTGTACTTGCCATATCTATAAGAAATAAAAAAAAATCGTATGTACAGAGACATGTATATAATAAATATGCAAAGTAAGTTTGTATTGATTCAATATCATTTTGGTATAATTATCAGACATATGTTTTGTGAGGTACATTTTAAAATACACCAAAAGTCATCAGGAAAATATTAAAAGCATACTGTGAATATAAAATCATTACAAATGGATATAAACCAACCTCTGATACTATAATCTTGCAGAAAATGAAAGGGAAAGAAACACAATTTCCAGTGACTTTTAAAGTGGTTGATAATATGATTCACCTGATTGTTAACTAATTATAAAGCCATTAATCTTAATGTGTAAAATATTATTTTGTTATTTTATACTTGATTCGTTTATTAGATAGATTGATTAGTGTAATGTTCCACTAGTTATTAATTATGTGAGGTTTTATAAAGTAGGCCAACAAGGCAGAGGCCTTTCTGTGTTTCTTGATATGGTGAGTTTGTGATTTATGGTTTTGTCATTGTGTACTTCTGTTTTTTTAATTGACATGAAAAGCACAGTGTCTGATCTGAACATTTTGTTTTTAACTGCTGTTACAAGTGCAATGTACAAATCTGGACAATTTACAAGGCTGACTTGTTATTAGTTTAGCATAATAATTAGAGCTTGTGTGTGCTGATTCTCAGGTCACCCTAAATATCTTTAAAAAAATCGATTTGATCAACAGAGGATACCTTAAATTCAGACAAACTGTTTATCTTATTAATTATAGTTAACATAAATCAGTATGTTAATTGGAACTTGTGTGTGTGCTGACTCTCATTTTCGTATGTGGCTTTGGCCTAGAATGGGAAATCTGATTAATTTGAGTGAGTTAAATCAGTCAGATGGTTTATTTTAATGAGCTGCTTAAAAAAACCTATTCTCTGATTAATTTTATTAATTTGCATTACATTTTCCATCTTTCATTTAGTTAAATAATATTATTGGACACCATTGTTATTTATTATTTTATATGAATATATATTCATTTAAGTTGTAAAAGTTAGTGTACAGTTTGTTTATTACATATTGCATGTATTGAGAATGTACTAGGTTTAAACTTGCTGAAAAAAACTCAAAGTTTGTTGTTTAAATCAAGGTGATTATTTTTGGACTGATAAACTAGTGTCAATTTAAAGTATCCTATGTTTGTCAAATAGACTTTTAAAGATATTTAATGTGTGAAGTTTTCCCCATGTATGTTAAAAGGTACTATTACTTCATTGTTGCAATTATTAGTATGTTTATATGTAGTCATGAGTGATATGTAAGATAGAGAAATTAGGCGGAGTCATTTCTCTCTGTTCCTTTAGCAGGTGAGTTTGGCCTTGACATAGATTAAGAAATTTCATTTGAAATATTGTCATTATACTTTTACAAATCTTGTGTATATAACTTAAAGTAGTTATGTAGTTAAGTGTTTTGGGCATCTTAATTGTATTGGCTGTTTTCAATGAATGTTGACAAAATGGCTACCCCTCATGGGCATACTTGTAAACAAACATTTATTTAAACATCAGTTCAGAAGTAATTGATCAGCATTTCCAGAATGTATAAAATCTGGCACCAGCTGAAGGTAACTGTAACGGTGCCGACAAGACGAGAGGCGTGCGGATCCATGTGCAAGCTTTTATTATGAGGCATGGTCAAAAACACAGGCAGGGTCGAACAAATGGCAAACCGGTATATAGAGGGCAAGGCAGATGAGTACTCAAGTAAACGGGCGTGGTCTACGATCGGCGAACAATTTCCAGAGGGCAAGGCAAAGAGAAATACAGGTAACGAGCAGAAGGTCAGGAACCAGACAGCAAGGCAACACAAAAAGACTAGACTAACTAAAACTAGAAACGGAAACTAGGAAAGGCTCTGTAAAGCAGCTCACACTTGGAGAGTGAAAAACGCAGAACAATACAGGAGACTGAACACAAAAACAAAACATGGAAAGGCTTGGTAAGTAGTTCACATTTGGAGAATGCTAAACGCTAAACAATACTTGGCAGGGAGGAAGAGAAAATTCATGTATTTTGTATGGTGTGTGTAATGGCTCTCAGGTGAGCGTGTGATTGGAGACAGCTGTGTGATCAGTGCAGCGTGTGATTATGACAGTTGGGTGATCAGTGCAATGGGTTATGAGAAATGCAGTCCAGTATGAAGCAACAGTCTGTGTGGTGCAAGAGTCAATGAGATGGAAGAGCAACCAGATTCGTGACAGTAACAGTCCTGTTAGATTGTTATCTGATATGTCCAATTTTGCTAATTGTTTCCCTGTTCTCTATCCAACTGGTGGTCCAACCTTTCATGATAGGAGGAAAGTAAGAATTACATTGTCACGATACTTGAATGCAAGAATCCTCAATGCAGATGGGTGTTTTGCACGGAGCACAGGAGAGTGCACTCACCTCTTCTGCACTGAGGCACTGATTAGAGAATCCAGCGTCCAGATATAATTATTTTCCTGGGTCTGGGTAGCAAGGCACGGATCAGAGCGCAGGCACTCACTGTGTCCTGGGCTTTCGTCCAAACGAAGGGTTCATCGTTTTTTTAGGAGGGAAGTTAGTGGTCGTGCGATATCAACGTAGTTTTCGATGAACTGTTGTGAGTAATTGCACACTCCCAGAAAGCTTCGCAGCTCAGAGACGTTAGTTGGTGTCTCTATGCTTTGGATTGCTTGGATACGGTTAGATTGTGCCTCGATGCCGTTTCTTCCGACAAACAGTCTGACATAGTTCACCTTGGTTTTGCACCATTGTCCTTTGTTAAGGGGCGATTTTAGCTCCTGCTGTTGTCAGCTGGTTTAGGACGTGATCGATTTCCTTGAGGTGGTATTCCACACTTGAGTTTTTCATTAAGACATTGTCTACGTAAACGAGGTTGCCTCTGAATCTGGTGTCATGGCATGATTTGTTAAGGAAAATTTTGAATTCTGCTGGTGAGTTGGCATAGCTGAAGAGGCACCATGTGAAGGTGTACCGTCGGTTGCCAAAGGTGAATGCCTACTTATGTTGGTCATCGGGGTGGACAGGAATTGTCCAGAACCCGGAGGCAACGTCCAATGTGGACAGGATCGCCGAGCCTTTGATTTTTGGAATTTCTTGGTCCAACTGGGTCATAGCCCATCGTGACAATGGTACTTGCTGATTCAACTTGCGATAGTCTATGGTGGGCCGCCATTTGCCATTGGGTTTTAGGACTGGCCATATCGGGGCAGAGTATGTGCTGTTACAGGGCCGGATGACCCCCTTTTCCAGCATGAAGTCAACAATTTCTTGCACTGGCTCATATGACGCTATTGGAATCTTGCACTGGCGCATAAATATGGGTGGCGCATTTGGGTTTGTTGGGATGCACACCGTGTGGATGTTGGTCATGCCACAATCCAGGGAATCCTTTACGAAGGAGTCCTTGTACTTGTGCAGAACCTCTTTGAGTCCTTGGCGATCCACTTCATTGTGGAGGGCATCCGCCTCACTCAAGATCTGTTGAATTTGTGCATTGAACCCGGCGTAGGGTTCCTCTGCAGTTAAGTAATTTGAGGGGCTTTGAGCCCCGATGGTCACCTGTATAGGTGATTCTGTCTTAGGCTGTGTTGAGACAGCGTAGACAGCAAGATGAGTGTCATCTGTTAGTTCTAAATGGCAGACGCTTTCTCTGGACACTGGCAGAGGTCAGCATCCCAGGTGACTGGCTTTGGGAACGTGGATGTCTTGGGCCGGACAGTTGTTGAACAACACATACACAGCACAAGATGACACTTCAATGAGAGGTGTGGTTTCCAGGGTCAGTCCGAGTTTTAGGCAGGTCCTGGAAGGTTGGAAGAAGCCTAGCTTACTGTTGAGAATTTGGCCAGGTCGCATGTTGAGGCGGACTCTGACACTCTTGCTGTAGGCAAGTATTGTGGCTTCTTGCTCAATGATCATAGTGCATGCATCTGGCATGGTTTGACCAGATTGGAGGTTCTTGAGGTTGACTGAAGATGTCAGTTGGTGTGACAGGGGAGCCCATATGATGTCGTTTATGGTATCAATGCAAGCATTGAGCCAGACCATGATATCCGCTCCAATGTAGATGTCATGAAGCAGGTCTGGGACGACGAGGAAGTAGTGACTCAGATGTATGTTATTCCATCGTATGTCCAGAGCGCAGATGATCTTGGAGGTGGCCATGGTTGTCGACCAGGGACTGAGAGAGAAGTGGCTGTGCTTAGCGACATGTGATTGACTATGACGTTTTTGCTTTAGTGTTCTGAATAGCTTCAGTTTGATGGCTTAGTTCTCTTCCCACAGGTCTAGTGCCGTGTCGGACACTGATGTGCCTTGGACATCTATTGCAGTCATGATTCGAAGGGGGCCTGAGTTTGATTCAGGCTCCTGTAGTGAGCAGAGGAGAGGGTTCTGGTCCTTGCTGTTTGTGCTGGATCCAGATCCTGGCTTTGATACGGCATCATCAATCGGTGACATAGGGACGGTGTCTGTGACTTGACACTGTGACTCGTTAGAGTCTAATGACTGGCAGGGCAGAGGCACACGGACTTGTGTCCAAATCTTTAGGTGCTTGAAGTCTATTAGAGGTTCGAAGCGATTAAGCAGATCTTTCCCAATGAGGAGTGGATACGTATTGAGTGTTGAAACGTATACTGGATGGACGGGGTCCATGGGTCCCACTAATAGATGAATTGGGGACACATGTTTTAGTTGTAGGCCTGTGTGGGAGTATCCTTGGAGGTTCAGTTCGCACCTTTGGAGCTTGAGAGTTCCGTTAGTCCTCTTCGTTCTTTCTTGGACTTCCTTGAGAAGTTCTGTAGACATTAGAGTGATGTCGGCTCCCGTAACGAGAAGGGCTTCGACTCTGATGTGTCATTCGATGATGATGGAGAGGTAAAACTTTCTTGCTATACCTTTCTCAATGAGATCGCCTAGAAGTTGAGGGACTGGAGTTTGGGAGGAAACAGTTAGGATTTCAAGACCGATCTGGTGTTCTGGAGTGGCAGACGACCAAGACAGCACTTTCAGGAACTTGAGGGGTTTTGTCAGCAGGTGTTAGTTGGATGCTGCTGTGATCTAGAGAATTGGGTGTTGAGTTAGTGCTTAACTCTGTTGCTGGGATTTCAGGTGGGGTTGAATGTCCATCTGAAGTTAGGGTGTTTACTGTTCTTTTAGAGTGAGGTGAAGGAGTGCTGTTCTCTGTGGCTGATTGGGTCTGCTGGTCGCTGCCATCTCGTCCGCCCGCTAGTCAGGCTGAATCTGGTTTATCTTTCTTTTCCCATTTCTGATCTTCCTTCTTTTGTTGGAAGAACTCTTTCATCATCATTTCCATCAGCTTTTGTGAGTTGAAATACTGTGGTGTTTTTTGTTCTTGTGTGGATTCAGTTTGAGCGTGGTCAGCTTGGAATCTTTGGGAATTCTTTTGTCGATTCCTTGGGCTGATTGCTCTAGGGTGAGTTTGTCGTTTTCCTTGGAGTTTCCATTGAATTCCCATGAGTTTTTTCCTCTTGAGTTTC
Organism: Gymnocypris eckloni scoliostomus; assembly: GCA_027564155.1. Lineage (NCBI taxonomy): Eukaryota > Metazoa > Chordata > Actinopteri > Cypriniformes > Cyprinidae > Gymnocypris > Gymnocypris eckloni. The sequence goes on from CM050417.1 coordinate 36,868,342, forward strand.
CAAATGAGCTTGGCTGGTTCCACGATCTCTCCCATTGACTCTCATGAGGCCTTGATTGGTCCCATGACTTTTCCCAGTGTCGTCCAGGTGAGCGTTGACGTCCACGCTGTCCATCCCAGCGGTCATACCTCTGTTTAGGTCAGGTGCCAACGTGTGAGTCTCGTTCTTTGTTGGACGGGGGTGCATTCCACTCTCTGTGTGGCGGCTTGGCGCTGTCTTGGCATTGGGCGCCCTCTAGAGCCAAATCTTGACTTTGAGTGTTGAAGTCAAAAACTGCTGGGGTTTTGGTGCTCTTTTCTGAGGTCATCTTTTGTTTTCTGTAGGCTTTCTGCGCCAAGTCTAACAACTGCTGAATGTTCATTGTTTGTGGACATGCGAGAACGCCAAGATGGTGGCTTATGCCGGGATGAAGGTTCCTCAGGAAGAGAGTTTTAAAGTTCAGTTCATCCTCCATGTCAGGTTCGTTGCGAGTTCCAAAGTATGCTTTTCTGAGTCGACTGTGGTAGGCTTGAGGAGGTTCGTGACGTCCTTGTCTCGTCTCCAGGGCAGCCACTAAGCCTTGTTCGGACTCAGGATCGGCAAAATATTTAATGAGGGCATTTTGAAGCAGTTGATAATCAGTCTTTGTATTAGCAGGCTGCCAGTCAAGGAAGCTGTGAACTTTAGGACTGGATGTCGTTCGGAGTAAATAGAGTTTATCTTTGTCTGTAACGTTAGGTCGCATTTCCAGATGGAAATCGATATCTTGGAGATAAGCTTGGACATTTTGGCTATTTGGCATGCTGGGGTTTGGCACGCTTGTCAAGGTCTTTTAGCTCCAAGCCGCAGCAGGTTCTTTTGGCTTTGTTATGAGGTAAAATTATTCAGAGGGCACTGGTGAATGTTTCAACATCACCCCCTCCATCTTTTGCTCACGTGTCAGTCCAGGAACAGGTGACCCGGTCCGGCTTGGGAGGGGTGAGATCGGTGCATGTCCTGTTCTTGACGGCTCATAGCGTAATTAGTAAGCGTGCTTGAGTTCCTCTTGGAAACCTTCATATTCCTCTTTGAAGTAGTCGAGCTGTCATGTTAGGTGGCTGATCTCATTTCTTGACTCATTCAAGAGAGCTTCTAGGGCTTTGATTCTGTTTTTTTTGTCCCTGAAGTCAGCCTTTGCCTTCTCCAGTAGCTGCTCTGCATACTGTAGCTTGTCAGAACGATCAGAATAGTCTTCTTTGATTGTTCCAATTTTAGGGTAGTAGCTATTAGTATAGAATATGCGCGTCTGGTGTGCGATACCTCGCGTTGTCCTAGAGGCGGCACTGCGCTTCTCGTTCGGTGCACGACCCCCTTCAGAAGGGCAGATTCAGTACTGTGGGGAGCCTTAAAACCAGATTGAAAGTGCTCAAACAGATTATTTACAGCAAGGAAAGATTGAAGTTGGAAAAACACAATCTTTTCCAAAACCTTGGAAATAAATGGTAAAACAGATAGGGTGATCATTTTTTAAAACTGACACAATCGAGTGAAAGCTTCTTACGGAGAGGTGTGACAGTAACCACTTTCAGATAAGCAGCAACTACTCCAGCCTACTAAAGGAACATCAAATTAAGATGCTAAGAAGAAATATGTTTGAGAGGTAACTCATCACGTTTAATGTATAAAATAATTTTAGATACAATTTAATAATATGTATATGATTTAATGCATTTTGAACTACAGGGAAACGGTGCTTCAACGTGAGCAACACCATGATCACGGACGCTGCCTATAGGCTAATTCTGTCATATAAAACCACATTTATTTGCGTTAAAGCCCCTTTTCTCGACTAAAAGTGTTTCCAAACAAATTTCTGCAACATTTTAAGTATCGATATAGAATTTATGCATTAGTTAAACGGAAAAAGATTATGTCAACACATGAGAAATGTAATCGATAATTGCCATTTCCATCAGTGATATCGTAAATATTTTTTCGCAAAAAAATCCTTGGATGAAAACGCTCCGGTTACTGTCGTAACCTCGGTTCCCTGAGAGCGGGAACGAGACATCACGGAGATTTCTCCGTTATGGGAACTTCTTCCCTTCAACCTTTCCTGAAGTCCTATTGGCTCACGCCAGTCAAATGACTGGCCAATTGTCGCAAAGCATGCAACACGGCGAGCTCGAGACAGTATAAATCGATGCTCGCGACAATTATATCAGAATCGGATACTGAACACCGTAAGCTGAGGAGTAAACACGGCGTCTACCGTGATGTCTGCTTCCCGCTCTCAGGGAACCGAGGTTACGACAGTAACCGGAGCGTTCCCTTATCGAGCTGTCACGAGACATCACGGAGATTTCTCCGTTATGGGAACGATATTAAATCCCGCCGTGAGAGAGGCTACGAAGCCCTACCCCAAAACACAGCAGATAGAATACGCACGTAGACACTTCCCACAATAGTGACGCTGTAGGCGAGCTCACGCTGATAGGTGGCTGTAAGCCAATGAGCGTCTAACCCAAAGGTATACAAATTTGCATATCTGGATAGAAATAACGTTGGCTGCGCTGAAACAGGGCAACTTGCACAACGAGCATAAGGAACTGCACAGACTGTATAGCATGACCCCAACCTAGCATGATAAAAGTATCGCTAGATAAAACAACACAAATACAGGAATCTGCACTGAGCACAGGGCAGAACAACCGTATTAGTAAAGGGTATGCAGAGCAAACAATGTAGTAAACATGCATCAGCCACTTACCGACAGTACCTGGGAGGCAAAGACTGAACGTCCAGCCTGTAAAACCTGGCGAAAGTATTCTCAGAAGACCAGCCGGCTGCAACACATATATCTTGAATAGACATACCTCTCGACCAAGCCCACGAGGAAGCCATGGCCCTGAATGCCCCTAATGTGTAAAGGACATTCCAAACCTTGGTTCAGTATACGCAGCCGTAATAGCGCCCACGATCCAGTGGGAGAGCCTCTGTTTAGACACAGCACGGCCTCTCGCACAACCACCATAGCATACAAATAGCTGGTTAGATTGACGAAGCTCGCCGAACGGTCGATGTAAATCCTCAAAGCCCTGACAGGGCACACCAAGTCTGAGCATCTGCCTCACTCGAGGCTGCTGACTCGGAAGACAAGGCAGACAGAGAAACAGTCTGTATCTTGAAGGGTGTAGAAAGTGATTTAGGTACATACCCCATTCTTGGCCGGAGAGTGACGCTGCAGTCACCGGGTCCAAAGCGAATACAGTCACTATCCACAGAAAAGGCGCAAATCTCCTATGCGCTTAGCTTGACGCGAGTGCAAGAAGGAGTGCAGTTTTGAGAGACAACTCCTTCAAACCCACTGATGATAACGGCTCAAAAGGTGGCTGAGAGAGAGCTCTTAATACCACCTCTAGGTCCCAAGGCGGAACCGAAGGTGGCCTCGGAGGGTGTAGCCTTCTCGCTCCCTTAAGAAAACTCACCACCATGGGGTCTCTGCCGATCGACTGGCCACCCTGCGGTGAACGGAACGAGGCAATGGCAGCCACATAGACTTTTAGCGTCGAGGGTAACGATCCACTATCCAGCCTGTACTGCAGGAAACTCAGAACATCCAACACGGTGCAAACAACCGGTCGATGTGAGCCTGATGGCACCATTTCACAAACACTCCCCATTTTAAGGCATATAATCGTAGAGGGTGCTCGGCTTCCGTGAGTGTGCCGACCACACGAGCCTGCAATGCGCCTAGCTCCCCTGACAACCCTGAAGCAACCACACATGAAGGTTCCATAGTTCTGGGTTCGGTGCCACACCGAGCCGTCCCACCTGAGATAACATGTCCTTCCTGACCGGAATCGCCAGGGGGCTATCAGCAGCTCTGTCATGTCCGGAAACCAAGGCTGGTTCGCCAGTTCGGAGCTATGAGTATGACGGACGCCGCCTCCTCCCTGATCTTGCATAACACCAGAGGCAATATCTTGATCGGAGGAAACGATAAAGCCTGGTTGTCGGCCAGCGGCCAGAGCGTCCCCTTCCAACGGGAGTGGGACAGGGAGAAGAACGACGGCAGTGTGCATTCTCGTCGTAGCGAATAAATCCACCTCTGCTTCCCGTAGAGGTTCCAAATCATCCGAACTGACTCGGGTGTAACCTCCATTCCCTTGAGGAATTCTCCTCCTTGAAAGCATGTCTGCCCGCGATTCAAAAGACCGGGATGTGCGTTGCTCTGATGGATAGAAGGCGAGAATCCGCCCATAGCAGTAACATCGCTGCCTGCTTGCACAAAGCCTTCGAACGGACGCCGCCCTGGCGATTTATGTACGCCGACTACAGACGTGTTGTCGGTGCGAATCAGTACATGCTGCCGTTCCAGTTGTGCTTGAAACTCCTTCAGAGCTAAAAAGACTGCTTCCAATTCCCAATCGGTTTATGTGCCACCGGATCTGAGGCTCTGACCACTGCCCGAAGCTGGCATCCCCGCACACCGCCTCCCAGCCGGCCGATGCGTCTGCTGACCACCACGCGTGAGGTTACCAACCCCAGGGGACTCCCCGGCTGAAGAAATTCGGGTTGCGCCACGGAGCCAGAGCTCGATGCAGCCGCTGGTGACCGCGATACTCAAACGCCCCGAGGTCCATGCCGTCCAGGGACTCGAGTTTTCAGCCACAGCTGCAGTGGTCGATGTGTAATAAGCCCAGATGACACACTGCCGACGCTGACGCCATGAGTCCCAGTAGTCTCTGAAATTCTTTCAAATGAACAGAGCTGCCTTCTCTGAAATGGCGAGGTAAGACAAAATGGCCGCCACGCGCCTCGCGAGAGGCGGGCTCTCATTTCTAGGAGTCTATGCAAACTCCCAAATACAGAATGGACTGACTCGGGCGAGAATGCTCTTCGCCTGTTCACACATAGCCCTAGGGACTCCAGGTGAATAAGCAGCTAGTCTATATGGCTGAGTAGCGTGTCCCGGGACTGAGCTAAAATCAGCCAATCGTCCAGATAATTCAGGATGCGCATCCCGCCCGCTCTGAGGGGAAAGTGCTGCATCCACACACTTTGAAAATGTGCGGGGCCAAAGCCAGCCCGAACGGGAGAACAGAGTATTGGTACGCTGTGTTCTCGAAAGCAAACCTCAGAAACCGCCTGTGATGCGGCGCTATCTGAATGTGAAAGTACGCGTCCTTCAAATCCACGGACGCAAACCAGTCCCCGGGCGAATCTGCGCCAGGATCTGCTTCAGCGTTACCATCCTGAACTGACGTCGCAAAGCGCCTGTTGATGGGTCTGAGATCCAAAATTGGGCGAAGCCCCCATCCCTCTTGGTACCACGTAGCGGCTGTAAACCCGCCTCCAGCTCGTGTGGAGGGACTCGCCTACTGCTCCTTTCTCGAGCAGACAGCCAATCTCTTGCCTCAGAGCCTGGGCATTTCGAGGCGATGTTAGAGACTGCACCACGCCATTGAAACGGGTGGTCTGCGCCTGAATTGAAGAGTATACCCCGCCTATCACGCTGAGTAGCCAACGCGAGATTCCCGGAATAACCTTCCACGCTTATGAACTGACGCAGCGGCTTTAGCTGCTCGGTCGCGCGCGGCTATAACCTGTGTTGGATGCGGACCTGCACTGCACTGAGGCGGGCAAGGGGAACCGCATTTATTGAGTGAGGAGGAGAAAGCTCTTTTGTGAGAAAGTATGCATTTTTATTGAATGGACACTCAACACACACACATTTGGGCAGTTGAACTTTGGGCGCTTACGCCGGGCTGCTCGCGCCTCCTCCCTCCTCCGATCGTCAGGAAGACGGCTTAGCAGCCGGGGCGGGCGAATCGGCCGCGGCTTCTCCGCTGACCTTGGCGCTTCCTGCCGGAGCCCCACACCTTCCTCCGGACGCCTGGCTCCTGTCGAGGAGCAGTAGCAGTAGACCCAGCCTGGGCAGGCCTGGGAAAATCTCTCCGCTGGGCAGAGCCATGCGCTGACGAAGATCTGGATCTGGCAGTCTGTTGCTGGGGGCGCGTCAGGCATCACGTGACTCATCGCCGCCGCTTTTGAGTCTCAGCAAATCGCTCGGTTATGGTCTCCACGGCATCACCGAAGAGGCCGGAGGGAGATATAGGAGCGTTTAGGAGCACCTTCCGATCGGCATCCTTTAGGTCAGCTAAGTTTAGCCAGAGGTGCCTCTGAAGGACGACCATAAAGCCCATGGCCTTACCCACAGACTGGGCCGCCGCGCCGCCATCAACGCCAAGTCCGCAGCGCCGCAGATCCTTCGCCGCCTCAGGAGTGAGGACTCCGCCTCCGCCGCTTTGCAGGAGTTTGGCCTGGAACACCTGCAACACTGCCATGGCGTAACGCTGATGCCGCCGCCATCAGAGGCATACGCCTTATTAGCGAGATGGGCGGTGGTTCTGCACGGCTTCGACGGCAGGCTGATGTCCGGGCCTAGGGACTTCGCTGCTGCAGGGCACAGGTGTGCAGCAACGGTCTCCTCGACGGGGAGGCGCACGTAACGTGGGCCTCCGCCCATCCACGTGGGAGAACATGGCCTGCGTGTTCGAGTGGACGCGCGCGATTGGGCGCAGACCACGCCTTCACGAGCTGCTCATGAACATCGGGAAAAAGGCACCGATGTCCTTAAGGCCAGCTTTGGCGTGTGGACCTGAAGTACCACGAGTCGAGCTTACTCCTGACAGGCTCCTCCGGAGGATTCCAGGTGAGCTCCAACTCCTGAACAGCTTTCGACAGAACCCTCATGAGCTCCTCCTGGAGGCCTGAAGGCTCTGAGCTGCCTAGCTGCTCGGGCTCCGATCCAGCCCAACCGCCCTTCTCCGAGGCCGAGATGGACATGGCCTCCGCCTCCTCGTGGCCAAAAGCTACGAATCCTCAATATTGGAAGGAAACAGTCCTCGGGAAGGAGATGGGCGAATGCGGCGACCGTTGGGTTCGACGGCACGGCAAGACGGGGCGCTCGCCGCCCGGAGAGGGGGCTCACCAGCGGCACGCTGGCGGCAGTGAGCCCGACTCAACAGGCCGCGAACCACATCGCGGCGGGCCCGGAGCACGCGGACCGGAGGTCCGCGCAAAGTCCACAGTCGGACTCGCCAGCGCCGCCTCGGCGTGAGCCAGGCCCAGGCAGGCGACGCAATGGAGATGCTGATCCAGCGGTTCGATGGGTCCCGCGCAGATCTTACACACTGAAGCCATCACGAGTTCAAGGTGAAGTAAAAGATTCTGATATAATTGTCGCGAGCATCGCATTTATACTGTCTCGAGCTCGCCGTATTTGCATGCTTTGCGACAATTGGCCAGTCATTTGACTGGCGTGAGCCAATAGGACTTCAGGAAAGGTTGAAGGGAAGAAGTTCCCATAACGGAGAAATCTCCGTGATGTCTCGTGACAGCTCGATAAGGGAACCTGGTTATTGTCTCCAAAAACTTCACTATTCGTCTGTTGGAAGACTTCACTTGCTGATTTAATTCCAAACGAAAGCCTCAAGAAACTATACCTTCCCCAGTTGATAGCATGGATGATGGTTCATCTAGCTTTACTTGCCAGTACCCATGCTTTTCATATAGGATTGTGAAAATTAACTTACCAGCCAACTTGCATCTCACATCATCAGGTGTAGGGATGGAGAAATGTTGTCAAATAATCAAATAATAGTGTATATTATTAATCAATATCATTATTATTTCACTATTGAAATAATCAATCGTGAGGGTATTATAAACTTCCAGTCCCTCTTCACCTATTGTGTGAAGCAAGATCGCTATTTTAACATTCTCATCCTTCTTGTCAGCCCCGGTTGCCGTCATATACAATGAAAATCTTTGCTCTCACCTCCACCAATTCTCTGCAATATTGCCTGAAACGATGGTGGCTTAAATTGCTTCATCTAGACCGTTTCTCCTTCTCCAACTAAACACAGATTTACTACTTTTTATTAATTTGTGCCGAGAATCCCATCCAGCACTTATTCACATCCTCAATGCACTGTTGGAACTGCCACTTCTAAAACCATGTCACATTTGTCATTTATGTGGGTTTCTTTCATTGTTTGTGGGCTAATGAATTCACTGTAAACAGACTCACCGCTACACCATGCTTCATGCAAATCATGTGTCCTTTTAAGACAACCCTACACGATCATACACACGTGACAACGTGAAACATCATAGCATATTACAATGGTTGAGCGAAATAATAGATGGAGTCTGAAAGTTGTACAAAACACTGCCAATCCCGTTTGCCTTTTAAATGAAGATTTGAAATAAATAAATAAATAAAAAACATTGACAAGCTTACAGGCTTGTAGCATATGCATGTTTTGTGCATGAAATAAATGTTGACAGTAAAAATGTACTGATGAAGAGTCACATTCAGGCAAATAAGGAAGAGGAGACATGGATGCAGCTCTTAATATTTTAATTTCAAAACAAAACAACAAAGGAAACCCACAAAGAGGATGAAATGTCATTATTTAAGTCAATGATTTCAGCCCTCTAAAACAGTTATTATAATTTTGTTTTTTGGTCACAAAAAATTAGCTATTTGGAAACCTCATCACACTGAGGAACCTGGCAAAGTATTTACAGAATGAGTTTGCAAATGTTTCAGGGCCCGTATTTAACAAGCTTCTCAAAGTGCCATTTTAGTCTTAAGTTCTGAGAATTCATGAAATGTACTCCTGATTTTAAACTTAAGTATAAAACCAAGATATCAAATTTCTTAAAGCTAAGAATCACTCTTACTCTCCCAGTTATTTAAGACAGCTAGAGAGGTCTCTCAAGTGGTTAGGAGTTGCTAGCAGGGGCTTGTGATGGCGCTAAAGAGACGTGCGCAAATCTTTCAAGAGAAAGAATCTTCATGAAATGTTTGGCGACGAGCAGTTAATCAGACTGTTACATTTTCTCAGTTATTCAAAACAAGCAAAAAAAATTACATTACCAAAGAACATCATAACTGACTTCAGTCTGGCGCGAGTTATGCGATCTACACTGTATGATGAATAAATCTCTTACACTGCACATCTGCGGCACGTTACAGATCCACGGCCATCGGAGCTGATCCGCCGCGGCAAGTTTCTGAAGCATCTCTCCGCACTGCATCACTAAAGATAGGCACCTAGTCTAATTTTGATTGATAATAATAATAATCGTCTCGCTGTCGTCAAAGACATCAGCAACAGGCGATATCTTAGACTAGTCATTACACTATAATATTGTCTTTTGGCACCCTGAATTGAGTTGTAATGACACTTTGTTTCCTTGCAATAATGTATTCTCTTGAAAATAATTTATTGTCAAATGTGTGTTGAATGTAAACTGCTATTAGGAATTCAAGCAGTCAATTTGAATTTATCTGAGAATATTCTTACTTAAAGAAATCTATTCAAGTATGTTGTAATCCAAAATCCCATTTGTGGCACAGCAAAGTGTCGTGAATATCTCTAAGACTGACACTTAAGATTTAGTCCTACACTTCGCTTAAATTATGACTGAGATGATTGATAACTAACTATTAAGCACAGCTTTGAGCCAAGATTTTTTTTTCACTTAAGTGCATTTTTAGCAGTGTTCTTGAGAGTAATTCTTAAGAGGCTTGATAAATACGGGCCATGGTCTTTTTGATACGTGAAACACATTTAACGTCTCTCTTTCCATTGTGAAGCCTCATGTGAAGCTTAAAATATTTCCTTTAAATTTGCAACTCTTTCCACACACTAGGCCGGTGAAGCACCTTTCTTCATTGTGAAGTCTCATGTGAGCCTGAAGGCTTGATTTAAATATGAAACTCTGTCCACACTCAAAGCAGGTGAAAGGTTTCTCTCCAGTGTGAATTATCATGTGAATCTTAAGGGATGTTTTGTTTGTGCAACCCTTTCCACAGTGATCACACATTTAAGGATTCTCTCCAATGTGGGTTATTATTACATGATTCCTGAGGTGATCTGGGTCTGTGAAACTCATTCCACACGAACGACATGTAAAACGCTCCAATCTTGAATGAATCTTCATGATGCTTTATGTTTGAAGTGCTTTCCACATTCATCACATGAAAACGGCCTATCTGACATGACGGTTCATGTGATAGTTAAGTTTTTGTTGTGTTGTAACGCTCTTTCCACACAGATGACAGCTGTAAGGCTTCTCTCCGGTGTGAACTCTCATGTGTGTTTGAAAACTTCCTCGTTGAGTGAAACGTTTTCCACATTGAGGACAGGTGAAAGGCTTCTCTCCAGTGTGAATCCTCATGTGCATTCTAAGGCCGCTTCGATGACTGAAAGAGTTTCCACACTCTGAACAGATGAGACGACGTATAATTCGAGTCTCCTGAGCTTTTGTTTGTGGGGGAGTCTCTTTCATTTTTTCTCCAGTACTGAAATCATGATCCTTACATTGATCTTGCTCCTGTTTCTTAGACTGCTTTTGAATCTCCTCTATTATTGCCATCAGGTCTAGGATGAAAAGAGACAAAAACAAGTTAAACCCTGTTTAAACGCAACACCAGAAAAGAGAACAATAATGGTCCAAATCTGCCATTTAATAAGCAATGTCAAACACAGCTTGTGAAGGGTTACAGTCCAGCTGAGTTAAGATCCAACCTGCTCCAATTGACCTACCTTTAGATGTAAAAAAAAGTTATTTTTTTATTTTTAAATCAATGTCTTCAAAATGATTTAGTGTTGGAGCAAAACTCTGCAGGTCTGTGACATCCCTGGTCTAAAATATTAGAAACTGTTGCGCGTTTGTGAACAATAACATTGTTCCATTGTTAAACAAACTGTGCTTATCTCTTCTTGAGCTAGATCACATCATTCTCATGTATATTTTGAGATTAGGCATTTGTGAACAAGAAATTATTATGTTTTACGTCCTATTTGTAAATGAATAGTGGAGTGCCACAAGGCTTAGTTTTATGCCCTTTGCTTTTTTTCTTTGTATATGTTTCCTTGAGAGACATTGTCACTATAATTCACTGTCACACCAATGACACACAGTTTTGAATTTCCTCACAAATTGAAGAAACAAAAAAATGTTAACAGTTTTATTAAAATATCAAATATTGGATGGCTAGTAATGTTCTTGAACTAAATACTCTCTTTGAACTAAATTCAAAATGTCTAATTCTGTAGAACAGCATTCTTCCTCAGAAATGCTGCAGGGTAAACAAATAAGCTCTAGTTGTTTTAAAATGCAGTGACTAAAGTGCTTACAAGACACACAAGCTATTCCGGCATCATTTTAATTTGCCTGCACAGAGAATGACAGTTACATGTCACATAATTTGGCAAAATCTATCTGAAACAAAAACGACTTAATCTATGTGGACAAGTGTATTTAGGCAAATCTTTCATTGAAGCTCTTCAATACAAGCAGTGTTGAGACCACTGCTCTGAGGCCATGTCCACACTACTACATTTTTGTTGAAAGCGCATATTTTTTCTAATTTTGGCCTTCCGTCCACACTGAGACAACTGTTTTGTCAAGGAACACAGCTTTTTGAAAACACTCCATAGTGGATAACGCTGTTTTTGCGTTGTAGTGTGAACTGTGAAACTGGAAGCTTTTAAAAACGATGACACTTATTTAGTCGTGACACATATTGTACTAATCAATGTTAGTACCAGTAATTATGCCTGTTATGTGCACTGCACTGTTGCAAAATATATTTACTTTGTACACTCTTTATACTTTGCTTGAGCATGTGCATAAATGATTTGACTGATTTGGATTGCAGTTTAGGCTTTTTAGGAGAGACGAAAACATATGAAAAGCAGACTTTAAAGTGAGAAATAATCATTGTTTTGGACAAATCATTGCTTGATTTGCAAACATCTGCTGTCAGGTGCATATCAATTTTAGCGAATACAAACAAAGTGATTACTGCTCATGAACCAAACATCCAGACACGGAAGAAAACACGCAGTCTGAGGAAAGATGTCTTTCACTATTTTAAGTTAATGCTCTTAAATAGGAAAAAAAATACTGTAACTTAGAGTACACCTTTAACCTCACTGAAACAAAAAAATTACCGAAGCATACCTAACTAATTGTCTGAGTTCTGGTTCAAGGTTCATTCATGGTTGCAACAACATTTAACTTCATTTTTAAACAACTGTATTTTAAAATGTGCTGTACTGACTGATGTTTCACAGACATTCAGTTGTTATTAAGGGTGTGTGATATTGAAAAAAAAATCTCAATATTTTCCGGGATTTTATTAATAACATTAATTAGACAATATTTTGCTGAGTACCTTATTGTGCATTTCAATAGACTCATGCCGTGAAAGAACGCACTATAAATGCGCACACGCACTAGTCTAGACTTAACGTAATGTGCACTGCACTCTGTAGGCATGTTTTGAATGGTTTTTGCAAAATACTTAATATTGTCAAATTGCACATCGTTAAAACAACAATTACAATATTATCGCAGACGATAAATATCGCACACCCCTAGTTGTTATGCCATGTGTACGTATGAATAGATAGTTTTCTTTTAGAAGCACCTGATATGGATAAAGTACTTATTTTTAATAACTTTAATAACTTATAACCTATTTTTAAGTACTTATTTTAAATCATGGGGTTATCCTACTAAGTGTCTCAACACTGCACTTATGAAGGCTTCTTGCATACAAAAACAGGAGGAAAGAAATTTGACTATGAAAAAAAGAAATTACATCAAAAGGATTATCAAGAGTCATTGTCACATTATCCAAAGTGAGCCCCAGTTATTGAATGTATTTAGTGATCAATCACTCTTTGTCTCTTCCAGGAGCTCTAATTTGAAGGATAAACTTGTTCATGCTGACACCTAAATCAATTCATGGCTTCCGGATTGGCGCTTGCATGGTAAATGTTTTTCCAGTGAAAACAGCGGCCGTACTTAACAAGAATACATTTCTGAATCAAAGTCTTTTTTTACAAATTAGATCCTATGAAAATGCTTGAACTGCCGGTACTGTACTCTACAACGTGCACACATTTCACAATTAACTGTTTGGTCCGTTATAATTCAGTTAGCTTTGCCATTTTGTCCGTTTGGTGCTGGCTGTGCATGACTCTCCATGTGATTTCTTTTTCACTATTATTATTATTATTAAAGTAATGTTGTATTTTCTACTTGCTCTCCTTTGCATTATTAATGTGATGGCATAAATGTGCGTTATTGTATAATGTGTCCTGGGAAATACATATTAAACAAGAGATGACTCCGATTCATGGCTTTGTTGCTATTCTATCGGGATTACGTTGTTGTGTTGAGTTTAATATGCTTCAACTGGACTGAGAATTGACCCTTCGCTAAGCCCCGCCCTCCTTAGTTACTGTTGCTATGCCTGTCAAGCTTTCGCGCCTGGCACGTCTATTACAGTATGTATGCACCGGTGTCAGACATTCCCAAGGAAATAATTAGTAATTTTTGGCAAACAGGTGAAATATCTGAGAAAGCAAAACAAAAGGGACTGCAGTATGCATTCGAGGGATATATCCACGAAATAATATGCAACCGATTAGAGAATAATTTTATCAAAATTTAAGCTAAAGCCTATAACGTTAGGTCCCAGCACAAGCAGCAGCCACCTCACACGCTGACTATTCAAATGGGAAACACAAATTGAGGAACAGCTATGTGCATGCACAGCAGGGTAAGTGAAATTTGAAAATAATCTAATAATTATAAATCAAACAGCTTATCCATAGGTCTTGTGGAATAAACACAAGACATTAGCCTGACCACTTTGCAATGATAACATTCTCCCGCTCATATTTTAGCGCCAGGCTAACGTTACTGCTCACACGCCGTGGGTCTAATCACGCCTTGGACCTGGCAAGAGCCAGAGATGCTGTGCTGAGCCATACATCATCAACAACACAAACAAAGTCCACCTGCACGAGTCTGCCACAGCAGTGGCAGAAGCCAAGGGGTAACAAAATAAGGGCAGTGCCAAAATCATCGGTAGTTGTTGCTAAAGCCAATGAAAACCGTATGCTACCGAAACGTGCTACCTTTCAGATTGTGCTACTAGTAATATATTTGCATTGGTTTAAGGGTAAGTTTAGGATAAGGGTAAGTGTGGACGGGTAGGTTTAGGGTAGGGGTAGGTATGGACATTAAAAAAATCCTCAAACCGCATGAATAAGATGCTGGTAACACAATCTGATAGGTAACGTTAGCATTTTTCGCTATCGATTTGTGCTACCTATTTTTTTTTAATGGGAGGTAGCACAATCTGAGCAGGTAGCACCTGAATTGTCATACACCGGTATGCAGAAAGCAGACAAGTTGAAAATTATGTTTATGGTTAATAGTTATGGGATTTGGCAGATGCAGATTTGCACAATCCATACGCACAACGCTTCGGCATGTTTCCCTCGCTCGAAAGCTTGCCAGACCTGCCGCGCCTAGTTATGGTTGCTAAGCCACGATTGGTCTGTAGCGATTTTCAGGCGTGGCTTAGCGAAGGGTCAATTGTTTAATGCATTCTTGGAAAAATGTGCATCTGGTCATAAATGTTGTCATTTTGAAATCATTTATTATGATGTGGTGATTCAAGACAAAAGACTAAGTAAATTGAGATAATATGCTCAAATGTACCGGAGATAAAAGGCTATTTAAAAAAGGGACTTTGCAGGAGACGGAGAATAGAAACTATCCAGCGCTTCAAGGTTCAAGGTTTCTTTATTTGTCACATGATAAATTATACAGGGTATAATCAAAAGTGAAATGTAGTTCAAATCAGGTCCGCTCAGTGGACAGTGCAAAGAATTAAAAAGAAAATATATATATAAAAATAAACAATAAAGTCAAAATTAAATTATATAAAAGTAACACCACAAGAGTATATATATATATATATATATATATATAGGTAAAAAGAAATAAGCAGTAAAATGTGCAATAGAATAAAGAAAAGTGCAAAACAGTAAAACAGTAAGATGTGCAAAACAAATTGGATGTGCAAAAACAGTATATGGGACTTAATAAATATTAGTATAAACAGGAGGGATGAGAGGGATGTGCAACGGTTGTACTGGGTATGCACACATAGCGGCAATATGGATGATGAGAATATGAATGTTTTGTTATTTTTTACAGATAATAATGAGTCTAGTGAAAGTTTATGGAACAGAGTTTGTGTTAAGGAGCCTGATGGCCTGAGGGAAGAAGCTCTTCCTCAGTCTCTCTGTCTTTGCCATCAAGCTCCTGTAGCGCCTGCCAGATGGCAGTAAACGGAAAAGATGGTTACCGGGTGGTTTGAGTCTTTGGTGATTTTAGCAGCTCTGCTTCTGCAGCGCTTTGAGGTAGATGCCCTGCAGAGAGGGAGTGTAGATCCCGAGATGCGCTCAGCTAAGCGCACGACTCTCTGTAGAGCTTTGCAGTCCTGGTTTGTGGCATTATTATACCACACTGAGATGCACTGAGTCAGAACACTTTCTATGGCCCCTGAATAGAAAGTTTTCAGGATAGCTGAGAGACCCTGAATTTCCTCAGCTGTCGAGATGGTACAGTCTTTGCCTGGCTTTCTTAACCTGAGTTTGAATGTGTGTAGTCCATGTCAGGTCCTCGGAGATGTTTACACCGAGGTACTTGAAGCTGCTCACCCTCTCCACAGGGGTCCCACTGATCATAAGAGGAGTGTGGGGCTGCTGTCTCTTCCTGAAGTCCACGATCAGCTCTTTGGTTTTGCTCACGTTCAGAGAGAGACAGTTGTCCTGGCACCATGTTGTAAGTCTCTCCACCTCATCCAAGTATGCGGTCTCGTCAGTTGTTAATGAGGCCCAGGACCACAGTATCATCAGCAAATTTAATGATAGATGTGGAGCTGTGAGAGGACACGCAGTCGTGGGTGTATAGAGAGTATAGCAGGGGGCTCAGGACACAGCCCTGTGGGGCTCCTATGTTCAGGGTGATTGAGTTGGAGGTGAACTGGCCGACTTTCACCACTTGTGGTCTGGCAGTGAGGAAATCTTGAATCCAGTCACAAAGTGAAGTGTTTAGGCCGAGGTCTGAGAGTTTAACAGCCAGCTTGGTGGGGACTATAGTATTGAAAGCGGAGCTATAGTCAATGAATAGCAGCCTGACATAGTTGCCATTTTGCTGTCAATGTGAGTGAGGGAGGAGTGCAGTACCTGGGAGATGGCATCATCAGTAGACCTATTTGGCCGATAGGCAAACTGAAGAGGGTCCAGAGTAGCAGGGATGGAGGAGCAAATGTGTTTCTTTAAAAGTCTCTCAAAAACCTTCATGACTGTCGATGTAAGGGCAACTGGACGATAGTCATTCAGGCAAGAGGGTTTACTGTTCTTGGGCACAGGGATAATGACAGATTTTTTAAAGGGGGTGGGGACCACAGAGGTAGCGAGGGACTCATTAAATATGGATGTAAACAAACCAGCAAGCTGATCAGCACAGGACCTCAGAACGCGGCCAGTAATCCCATCGGGTCCTGCTGCTTTTCTGACGCGTTCACTCTCCTTAGTTCCTCCGAACATCATCCTCTGAAAGGGTGATAGCATAATCATTGCTGCTCTGTCTGCTGCTTCTGACGCGCTGCTCGGCAGAATCGCGCCGCTGTTGCATTCAAAGCGACCGTAGAAGTTGTTTAGCTCACGGCCAGCAACGGATCTGCTCTCACCTCCACAGAGTTGTTGTTTCCAGAGGAACAGATGGTCTTTAGTCCCTGCCACATGCGTCGAGAGTCATTGAGCTGGAAATGTGACTCAATCTCACTGTATCGGCGTTTAGCGGCTCTTACTGCGCCGACGGAGAGCATAACATGATGACTTGTACTCACTCATGTTTCCTGACAGAATACCGGCATTGTATGCGGCAGTTCGATGGTTAACCGCGTCACGAATTGTTCTGTCCACCCACGGTTTCTGATTTGAGAAAGTCTTTATTGTAACCGTTTCAGTGGCCTGTTCGGTTAGTGTGTTTACGAAGCTTAATGCTACCTCCGTGAATTCGCTGACGCCAGATGAACTCGCCCGAACATGTCCCAGTCGACGTCATCAAGAGACGCCTGTAGCGTAGCTTCAGAGTGAGGGACCAGCGTCACTTCCCTCTCCAGGGGTTCATGAAGGATCCGTTGTTTATAATCCGTGTGAGAAAAATGGCGGCATGGTCTGATTTTCCAAACGCCGGCAGTGAGTGGGCTTTGTAGGCATTTTTGAATTGGGTGTAACAATGATCGAGTGTATTCAGTCCTCTGGTTGGACAGGATATATGCTGATGAAAGTTAGGGATGACCTTTTGAGGTTAGCCTTGTTAAAGTCCCCGCACGATACATGCAGCGTCCAGGATGTATGTTGATATATCCGCTGAGTTCATCGTAGTTTAGACAAAGCCAAGCTGCTATCTGCCTGTGGTGGTATATACACGGCAGTAACGACGGTTGATGAGAATTCCCGGGCAGATAAAATGGGCGGCAGATAATGGAGAGGTGTTCTAGATGAGGCGAGCAGGAGCGCGACAGAATGGAGATGTTCCTGGGGTCACACCATTTCTTGTTAATGAAGAAACACACTCCACCACCTTTGTTTTTCCGGCCTCGGCTGTTCTGTCCATCCGAAAAACAGAGAAGTTGTCAGGCAGCGTTACAGCGTTGTCCGGGACCGAAGGAGTGAGCCATGTTTCGACAAACAAATGATGTTACAGTCTCTGATGTCCGTTGGAAACTAATCCTGGCTCTAAGATCGTCCATCTTATTATCCAAGGATTGGACATTGGCGAGCAAAATACTCGGCAAGGGGGACTGTGAGCCCTTTTCCTCAGCCTGTTACGATTCCAGCACGTTTCCCGCGGTGTTTCCTTCGCCTCCTGGTATTATTGAGGCGGCCTTTGTCAGCTTCGGTGCTCAAGAATCTCCAATGGCCACGCTGGATCTGTGTATAAAGTGTCCTGGATCAGGTTAGTGTAACGCTGTCCAATGTCCAAAAGTGTTCTCTTGTGTACATAATCATTGCAGGCGTTACATAAAAAGGGAGATAAAAATGAAAAAAACACATAAAAACACAATTTTGAGCGGAGCTAATTCACAGGCGACTGAACTCAGCAGCGCCACCGGAAGGAATCAATGTGCAAGCACATTATCTCACGAGTCAGCGGTCTGAGAGGCCATATAAGTTATAAACAAGTAAAATGTTAATCCTTTATAGATTATATAACAACTTGGAAAACAGAAAAGGTAAGAAGCATTATTTGAGAAAAGGGCATACTGATATAATAGACCTGTCACAGAACTAACTTTACCCTGCACTGATGTAATTTCCGATTTTTGTGAAAAAGGCTAATTGTACTTCCTGTACTAAGTATGTCAAATGTAAATCATTTATGCATCCTTGTATGTTAAAAACTTATAAGATTAGACAATGGATCACCTGTAAGGGTACATATGTTATTTACATTATCATCTGTCCATGTTCACAACTATATGTTGAAAAAACTACATGTGCATTACGCAGAAGAATGATTGAACACACGAGTGGCTATTAGGAGACAGGATGATACATTTTCAGTTTCTCGTCACTTTAAGTCTGCTAACCACTCTTTGTCTGACATGAAGTTTCTGGGCATTGAGAGGATTCTACCTCATAGAAGAGGTGGATGTAAGAAGCTGTTTCCTGAGGGTATGAATGAAGAACTAGAGCTCTCTCGTTTCTTGTAAAGATTTCTGTTATCATTGCTGCATTGTTTTCTGCTGTATCTGTTGTATTTGTAATGTTTGTTCATTCTTTGCAGTTGTATACTTGGAATATTCTACTAATATATGTGTGTGTGTGTGTGTGTGTGTGTGTGTGTGTGTGTGAATGATTAGATCAGGGTTCCTCAAATCTGTCCCTGGAGGTCCAATCTGCTGCATAGTTTAGCTCCAACCCTGATCAAACTCACCTACCTGTGATTTTCGAATGATCTTGAAGATGCTGATTAGCATGCTCAGGTATGTTTGATTAGGGTTAGAGCTAAACTCACCTACCTGTGATTTTCTAATGATCTTGAAGACGCTGATTAGCATGCTCAGGTGTGTTTGATTAGGGTTAGAGCTAAACTCACCTACCTGTGATTTTCTAATGATCTTGACAACTGATTAGCATGCTCAGGTGTGTTTGATTAGGGTTAGAGCTAAACGCTGCAGGAGTGGGCCAGATTTGAGGATGCCTGGATTAGACTTTATTGGAGTTCTACTTGTGATAATTGAGGGTTACCAGAGAGAATCAAATCAATCAGTTTGTCTTTAATTTTTGACCTACTTAAAAAGGGTGAATGTTGGTTGTTAAGTGAGCACTGAAGATAGCAATGTGCTAAAACGTCTGTTTGCTTGCTCGTGTTCATCTGTTGTATCTCACATGCACTTTTTACTCGAAGCAATTTATAAAGTAAAAAAAATTTTTGTAGACTTTTTCAGACTTGAGTGGATCAGTGTGCGGTTAGCCACCCTCCTGTCTATTTTCTGTAGAGCTGGACATTTGAATAACCAAATGAGTGAGTTAAGCTTTGAGAATGAAAACCAACCTATTCCATCATCATCACTATCTTCAAGCTTCACTTCGCATGTTTCTTTAATCTTCATGTCTTCACTCTCTTCTTTAATAAACGCCATCTTTATTTGTTTCTCAGTATCTTCGTGTTTGACTCTGAATAATTCTTCAATCTTCATGTCTTCACTTTCCTCTTTAATAAATGCCATCTTTATTTGTTTCTCAGTATCTTCATGTTTGACTCTGAATGTTTCTTTAATCTTCATGTCTTCACTCTCTTCTTTAATAAACACCATCTTTATTTGTTTCTCAGTATCTTCATGTTTGACTCTGAATGTTTCTTCAATCTTCATGTCTTCACTCTCTTCTTTAATAAACGCCATCTTTGTTTGTTCCTCAGTATCTTCATGTTTGACTCTGAATGTTTCTTCAATCTTCATGTCTTCACTCTCCTCTTTAATAAACGCCATCTTTATAACAGTGTCACATGGATTTCAGTCACTTTAGCAGGAGTTGTTCTGTGTTTAAGACAAGAAAAGATTAACAGAAAAATAAATAATAAAGCTATAATATAAACTTAATATCTGGGTGCATCTCAATCAGGGAATCAGTCAGAGTAAGAGTTAATGGACTTAAATTAACCAAACACTCTCTAAACTAGCTTTATAAAATTAATAAAACAGGTTAGATGCTTAAAATTTCGGCGTGTATGTTTTGCATTTGTATTTATTGCTCCGTAGATCACATATGAAATCTACTTTCTTGAAAGCACTTGCTTGGTTTGTAAACGTTGTCTCATGTTTGTTTTGTTTTGAGCAGCACGACTCAAAACAACGAATCGTTTTGTTAATGGTTTGGTTTAATTGACTCGTACATGCAAAAAGCCCTGTATTTGTGCTCACTAATCGACAGTAACCGAGTTTATGATAAAGTGTTTGACAATACAGGGAGAGAAATGAGACGCAGCTCATTACTCACAGAAACAACATGCATTGACGTGAGAAAACGTATCACAATGTTATATTCAATAATATTGAAGCCATTTTACAAAGTTTGCGAGACCTATAAAATTGCTTAAATCGATTGCATTAATTTAAAACCTTAAAAACAAACCTTTCTTTAGTCGAACCACAACAAATACCGAAGCGCGGCGCAGCCTTGTGACGTCACGTCACCAAACCAAAATAAAAGTCTCGCGAGCACAAAAACAGGAATTTAGGGTTGAATTATTGGTGAAATACATATTTAAATACATGTCGTTCAGTTGTGTGCCGAACATGCGAAGAAACTACCAAAGAGACTGCCAAAAAAATATAATGTAATGAAAGGAAATGTAACAGTTAACCAAATATCTAACATATTATATATATGAAGAGCTCTTTTCCAAAACACTATAAATCCATTTTAATAGTTTTCATGAAAATGAATTTTTTTTTACCTAGATCCATACATTTTGTTAATATTCAATTTATCATGTTAAAATGGTCTGTTGGCTCAGTCTGAACATGTTAAACAATGATTGTTAAACCCCCCCGGGTCCGCACCATCACACCGAGCGGGTCTCGAACCCGGGTTTCCGGCGCGGGAGGCGGGCGCTCTAACAAGGAACGCCAAAGGCTACACCCAGCTAACAAATAAAGGTCCCCAGGACGTCCCCTAAACGGCCTCTGCGAACGTCCCCCAGACGTCAGCGTGTAGGGTCCCCTTAACGTCCAGCGGACGTTCGCAAAGACGTCCTCCGGACGTTCATGGGGACGTTCACAGGACGTGCAGCGGCCATTCGGGACGTTTAGGGTACTTTCACTTCAAGTCTTCTGAATGTCATTTTATTTTACTTTTAGGCTAACCAAAGAAAACAGACACGTGCAAATAGTTGGAACATAGTAGGCTACAGTTTTATTTTATTTTTATAGATGTAAAGTTTTTGTCTTTTTTTTATTAGATGTTAAGAAAAAAAAAGATATATACAACTATAACAAAAACATCAGATTATGTAAAGAGAATAAATGGGCTTTCAAGAAAAAATAAAATACATAAATGTAGGCTGTAATTAAGCAAAAATAAAGAGAAGAATTACATCAATGCTACAAAAACGACATACAGGTTCAATTTTAAATTAGCCTACATATGACTCTTTAGCAAATTAAAAATGTGCTTTTTCCGGGCGTGGGTGGGTGGCTGAGTCAAGCAAAGCAGCTGTGTCTCTGCGTTATTCCCATGGTAGCTCTTCCCGTTGGCTTCTAACCTAAAACAACGAAACGAACACATTCATGTCATAAAACATATGTCTAAAATGTTTCCTTGCAATGAAACCATAGCAAAATTCTGCGTTAATACTGAAAAGCATCCACTCAAATCTTTTCTAACATATTAATTGAATTTGTAAAGGTCATCATTAATTAAAATAAAATGACATTCAGATGACATTCGGATGACGTTCGCAAGAGGCCATTTAGTTCTGGGGACCTTTATTTGTTAGCTGGGATAATGGCTTGAACAGTCACTCAAACCTTAAAGTGGGAGAATCTTTTAAAGTTGTGTAGCCTATGTGTAAATGCAAACGTCATTATCGATGTCTGCACGTAAGCTTATTAAGCTTAATTTCCATAACGACTTTGTCACACAGCTTAGCCTATAAACCTCATGAAAGCCATACGAAAAATACATTTTACTGTGACATCAAGTAAGGTAAGTTGTCTTATGACATACGGGTTGTTTTTTAATGATCTTTTTTTTGTTCTTATGCTTATTGTCTGCAGCCTAAAGACACTGAAGTGTAACTTTTGGCACTCATTACGCGCGCATTTGCGCTTTTTATATGGCACATTAATGGGTGACATTGGCGCGAAGGCTTAAACATTAAAGTGGGAGAATCTGTTAAAGTTGTGTAGCCTACACGTTAGCTTATTAAGCTTAATTTCATAACCACTTTTTAATCATTTTATACGCATTTAGTCGGATAAATTCTGCTTTCAGAACTGTCAAGTCCGTAACGGAGAGAACAGTTAATAAAAATGTCAAAAATGCGCAATAAACTCTGTAAATGTGGTTGTCGCTACCTGTATTTTAGTGAATTATGTGTGTACAGAATGCGATTAAGGAGTAAAAGGTGAACTGACAACCAAATTTAGCTGCAGTGTGTACGTGTTCATCCATAAATCCATTCCATTCCTGTCTGTCTATCTATCATATTGTTGTATCTATCAGTCCTTCGATCTGTCTGTCTGTCCGTCTGTAAATGTGCTTTTTTTGGTTGACAGTTTATAATTTACAGAATTAAATTTCATAATGCACTCACCTGATTAACTGTTTTTCACGATCCGGGGCATGTTTTAGGGTGACAGCACACTCTGGGATTTTTGGTGTGGGTATGCCTTGCTGCAGGCACCTTGATTTAATACAGAGATCACCATTATTAAAATTAAAACTAGAAATTAGAATGACAAAGTTCTCTTCTAAAAACATCAAACATTAATCTTATTTCTGCTATGAATATACATATATATGTATTGAGAAGAACTTACAACTTTTACATTTAAAAGGAGTAACAACATTTAGAACCTACCAAATCTTATTTACAATTTATTTACAATCCAAATAATTTGAGATCTTGAAATATTGATTATTGGTCATTAGTGGCAAGTTTTGAAACTTACGTATGATGACATCATTGATAAGGAGCTGCTGAAATTGAAGTTTTCCCTTTCTGCCTTTGTAACTGTAATATCCCCATAAGGAATTATCTCCAATTTTTTTCAGCATCCTCCGAATTCCATCTCCCAAGCTGCCACCACTCTGAAGACACAGATAACGAATCTACAGACAACAACAATAAGTAATTAAACACAAGAGCAAAATGTTTTCAATTATCATAGGTTAAAAATCACTAGTAATGTTGCTTGTGTTATGGCACATACCATCTTCTTTCGAAATTCAGCATCTTTCAGCTTGTCACACAACTCCTCTAATTCCTCTACAGTTTTACATGGCTGCTCTAGCACCTCTGTGAGATCAGAGACAGAGGTGCTTGGCTGGCTCGTTGATTGCTGCATTGTTTCCTCATTAAAACAGGGTTTTGCATTTGTTTTAATAAATAATAAATAAATTATGATGAAATTAAATACCATCTCGAAGAGATTGTGGATAAATTACACTTCCTAAAACAAGTCACAAAAACATTTTGTCAGGTAAATATTTGTATCATATATATATATATATATATATAAACTGTTTTAGTGTACCTTGACTCTGCCAGCTGGCAGAAACTGACTGAAGTGGCTGCTGTTGTGTTGTTGAAATAGATGGAACTGTAATCACATCACAAGAAAAAAAATCATTAAATAAAAAAATGAATGACCTATTGTTAGTCCAACAGTCACACTCGAGCTGTACAGTGTTAAGCTGTACAGCCATAAAAACATTATTATTAGTATGTTGTTTAAATCATGACACAATATCTTTAAAAACAAGAATATTTTTATGTAACAATAGTTATTAGAGTGTTGCATGTTTTTAATTAAAATGTTAAATTTTGTAGTAATCAACATTATAACACAAATATAGTAGACTGACTTTAATCTTAAAATGCACTTAATTTCATTGAGATTTTAATGTACTCACAGCAAGGTGCTGCAGGCAAAATCACATTAGATCTGTTTTTTTTTTACTGGTTGCTCCTCATCTAACTCGAAATAAAATAATAATAAAAAAATATATATATCAGTACAATTTCAGACTATAGCAAACAAATGAAAGTGAATCATAGTGACTTTACCTTCATCAGGCTCCCCAGCTGAAAACAAAACAAAACATTAGCTTTTTGACATTTCTTAAAGGAGTAGTTCACCCAAAAATGAAAATGCTGTCATCATACTCACTCTTGAGTTGATCCAACCCTGTATAAATATATTTGTTCTGCTGAACAAGGGAAGATATTTTGAAGAATGTCTGTAACCCTTTATGTTCAGCAGAACAAATATATTTATACAGGTTTGGATCAACTCAAGGGTGAGGGTGATGGATTTTTATTTTTGGGTGAACTATCCCTTTAATGTTATGGCCTTTGTGAATCATTTTTGCACAACATAGAAAGACGATTCCATTTTAGATTATCATCAACAATTGATTACTTTTTGTTAACTTTCTACTTACACTTAGATGCAATTGCTGTTGATCTTGGCCGTTTGTTTATTTTCTTTGCTCTCAAACTGGAAATCTCATCTTCAGGGCCAAACGCAACAGGGCAATAAACAGTATTTTGTCAGTTAGAAAAATATGCTAGAGAGTACTGTTCTGAATAATTTTATTCCCACTGTTTAACCTTGCATTAAATAAAGAATACAGTGACATAATAATGATTTCACCTTGGGATGATTCACTGTCCTCAAGAACTGTAAAACACAATTAACATTTAAAGACGATATAGATATAGACAACATATACATATATGCATTTTGGCTTTTCTTGATCATTCCAAATTCATTTGTTTTGCATGCATACTTACATCGATTTGTCTGTGGTGTCTTTCTAGGTTTGGTGGGCTGAATTTCTTCTTCTGCAAGAAACAAAAGTTACAATTGCAATTGTCTCTCAGTGTGAAAACTTTATCTTATTTACAGTGTCAGCACAGATTTTATACCTCTAAATCTTCTTGGTGGTATAATTTTTCGTGAACTATTTCCATCCGAGTCCTCAACATGGGAAGTTTCAACTGCTTTTTGGGCCCGATACCTTGCTAGGTTGTAACTGTCTGTTCTCAAAAATATTACACATTTTGTTTAATACATCTTATATAAATAATTTATATTTTAGGAATGGTTGCTAGTAGTTGATGAGATAAAAAAATTATCTTGGTATTATACTTTACCTGTGTCAGAAAATACTCTGACGCCATATTTTGTCCAGAGATGTTTGTCTGGAATGGCACATTTTATGACCTTGGTCCCAACATTTGAATTGGGCCAATAGCAGAACAGTACCTTTCAGACAGAAACAAGGATGCTTGCTTAATGTTTTCTATGTATATAGCTGACCTTGATTAATGTGTATCATTTATGTTTTATAAAAACATATATGGACTAAAACCTACCCCATCAATCCTTTCGAGCCACGAAGATGGTGCCACCTCAACCTCATTTTGCTCAGTGAAATTGAGGACTACATAGCGAAGATAAACCTGTAAGTGAAGTTTAGATAAATCTGTAAGTTCAGCTTGCAACACACAAATGAAACATACACAATTACCTATTAATAGACAATCATTGGTTACTTTTTCTAACCTTATATACTTAATTTTATATTTTCCAATGTTGGTTCTTGTTGTACTGGACACATCTAGGTTTTCAAAAGGGAATGGCACTGGAGAGCAAATCACCAGAAGACAGAAGGAAGCTGTAGGAGGCAGAAACTCATGCGGCAAATCTTCAGAAGACAGAGGCCATGAAGTGAAGCTGTAGAAGGCAGAGACTCAGGGGCAAAGCTTCAGGACCCAGAAACTCAGGGGTAAAGCCGAAGCAGTTAGACACATGGGACAAAACTTCAGGAGGGCGGAGACTCAGGGGTGAAGCTGAAGGATGTAGAGACTCAGGCAGCAAAGGAATACTTCAAGTATGTAATTTCACCCAAATTGTCATTATCTTGTCATTTTATTTTTATCTTTGGTGATTTTATTTTTTGTCACATCCTAGAAAGTATGAAGAATGGACACCACAATTTTGATCCCGTAGTTTTCTCCACGATGAATGCCCTCCTCTGAAGGGACTTTCTTTCTAAGCAAAGCATTTGAGAATGCCTGATGTTAGCCACATATGTTCCATAGAGTCGTGAATCACACGGTGTCATCAGATATGGCTGTAGATTTGTGTACACCCTGCATAACACTGTGTCATCTGCTTGTTCTGACACCACCTCACAAAATTGTTCAGGGCTTAACACAAAGGCATTGTTTGGGCACTTGAATGACATCAAGTTTTCCTTGATTTCTATCTTGGACTTGGATGTTTCCTCAAGACGATTTGCTACTTGTGCCAAAACATTTTTTCCAGATCGGACCATTTTTTTCACTTGATGAAGATAGCTCTCGAACTTGAAAGCACTGCAGCTGTCAAGGCTGCCAAAGTTTTGGGCATTTTCTGCAAGGTGCAGCAAGGAATGGACATTGTATACCAAAATGTCTCTCATACAGCTCCGTCCTCTCTCTACAAAATACTTCAACAGCTGGTTTGCATAAGGTCCTTGTGACTTTGTGAGATCTGGGTTCACCAAAATGCAGAGAGCCGTGCTAAAGTTCAAGAAGTGTTCATAGAGCTGGTCTTGGAGAATTCCTTTAGAACAATCTTCCCGTGTATATAGCAAACTGTCTGAACTCTGTTGCTTTCCAGCGATCTATTTCCTGCAAGCTCCTTGGCTTCCTGGCAAAGCAATCTGGAATGGACTTCTTTAGTGTCTCCAGCCTGTCACTTACATGGGTCACATCTCCTGATGACATCCGAAATCTGTTCTCCCTCTTGTCCACAAGAGCAGCAGCTTTTTCATTACCCGAGACAGCTCTGGTGCATATAATCTATGGGGAATGATTTGATCATGTCTCGGAGGACAGAGAAGGGTGAGATCTCCTCTTCTTGATGGTGTTCAGGTTGCCAGCATTCCCTGAATGATTGATCTGTTCTCATGGTCAGGTTATTAGTTTCGGGATATGTTATCCGACCATCCCAAGATCCCCTCTGGTCGCATTTATCGCACCCATAGTATCCAGAAAACTGCTTTACACACTTTACCATAGCTTTAGCTGGAGCATCATGAGGTAACACATCGTAGTTGGATGTTTAAGTGTCTCCCTCCCCAGGTAAGACCATCCTGGATTAGTTCTGCCAATTGCTGAATAGTGTCATAGGCAAAGTTTGGTGTTTTGGGTTTGGATTTAGCAGTGGATATGCACAGGGGGAAAATACATTCTGGAGACAAGTTTATGGAGCAGAGAACTGGCCAGAGGGATACGTTTGAGCTTTTGAACATTGGCAGCCCATCAATGTTCAGGGAGAGGTCAAGTGACTGAAGATGGTCTGTCACAGCTGCAGGATACCTGCTCAGATGTTTTGACAGCTGATCTGCCACATTAAACTGTACACTCTCGACACCATATTTGGTAGTAAGTTCATAATGGTTTGTGTGTCCAAAGAGTGTCCTTGTAGTATGGGGAAGGTCTTCATGCCCATGTCTTTTAAGGATGTTTAATAGAACATCCACAGCATTATGTTTAACTTGAAACATACATGCCCATTCGGAAAGTTCTTCCCTGAGTGTGGGTGTAATATCTTGTTCGTTCTCAGAACTTGACAGGGCTGGGTTTGAAAACATGTCAAGATGATCTTCCTCAATTTGCTGGTTGTGATTAAGGCTGTCACTTTCAGCAATGCTGGCCATCTCAACTGAACTGATAGTTTCTTTGTTGTCTGCCTTCTTTTGTGCCCTTGACACTCTAGCCCAGATTTTGTTGTACTGCCTCCTACGCTCTTTGGATGTCATCAAGCTACTGTACTGGTGTCTCTGCCAATAATTCAATAAATTAAATTTTTCAGTACACTTCCAGATTTAATCTGTTTTTCTCAATACCAGCATCAACCATATATCTTAATTTGGTACTGAACTTACCTTTGTTGATGACATATTTGCCAGAAGTATAAAGGCTGCGAAAACAGAAATAAACATAAGTTTATATTTTTATATTAATATATATATATATATATATATATAGTATCAGTCAAAAGTTTGGAAAATTACTATTTTTAGTGCCTTTGAAAGAAGTGTCTTATGCTCATCTAGCCTGCATTTATTTGTTCAGAAATACAGAAAAACAGTAATATTGTGAATATTATTACAATTTAAAATAATGTTTTTCTATTTTAGTATGCTTTAAAATATAATTAATTTCTGTGATACAAAGGTGAATTTTCATTAGCCATTACCCCAGTCTTCAGTGTCATTCTAATCATGCTGATTTATTATCATCAACTTTGGAAACAGTTGTGCTGCTATATATATATATATATATATATATATACATACATACCACTCACAAGTTTGGGATCAGTAAGACTTGTAATGTTTTTTAAAGAAGTCTCTTGTGCTCATCAAGGCTGCATTTTTTTAATCAAAAATACAGGAAAAAAAAACAGTAATCTTGCAAAATGTTATTACAATATAAAATAATGGGTTCTATTTTAATATACTTTAAAATATGTTTCCATCAGCCATTACTTCAGTCTAAAGTGTCACATATTTTTTTTTGGAAACTGCAATACTTTTTCAGGATTCTTTGATGAATAAAAAGTTTAAAAGAACAGCATTTATTCAAAATATAAATATTTTCTAACAATATAAATCTTTGCTATTACTTCTTATCAATTTAACACATCCTTGCTAAATAAAAGTTTTAATTTCTTTCAAAAAAGAAAGAATACAAATTTACTGACCCCAAACCTTTGAACGGTAGCGTATATTGTTATAAAATATTTTTTTTATTTTTTTTAAATGTTAAAAAATCTTTAACTTAAACTTAACTTTAACTTAAAATCTTTTTAACTTTTAATTCATCAAATAATCCTGAAAAAAGTATCACAGGTTACAAGAAATATTAAGCAGCACAACAGTTTCCAGCACTGATAATAAATCAGCATTTTAGAATTATTTCTGAAGGATCATGTGACACTGAAGACTGGAGTAATGGCTGATGGAAATTTAGCTTTGCGTTACAGAAATAAATTATATTTTAAAGGATATTAAAATAGTAAACAAGTACATTAAATTGCAATAATATTTCACAATATTGTAGATTTTTTTCTGACTTTGATTAAAGTAATGCTTTCAAAAGCTTTAAAAATAGTAGTTTCAGAACAAGAAAAATAAAACTGATTCAATTTGGCCCCCCTCCCCAAAATACTGTTCAAAGTGCTTTTGTTTTTATTAAAGATTCATATTTTTATTAAATTAAATTTGAAGTTTACTTGAATATTATGTTTATATTAAACTTAATTTATATAAACTAAACTCAACATGGTAAACAATTTGTAAAATATTTCTATTTAGATTTTTCATATTTTAATGTATCTTTTAAATATAAATTCACATTTAATTAAGTTACATTTGAATGTAGTAATCTATAGGCTAAAGGTTAAAGATCATTTAAAAAAAAGTATTTATAGTTAAATTTAGGCTGAATCAATGGCATGCTCTGTCTACACCCAACTATGGCCATAGGAACAAGTTCATGAACTACATCTTTCTTCAAACACAGGAGTTGAATTATTATTGTGATTTGGCCCAAAAACTACTTTCACTGTCGCACCAATTGTTTTTGCGGTCCACTTAAATACTTTTCAGTGTGTTTGCCTAATATTCAACACTAGAATCCGTTTTGATTAAACTCCAGTGCAATAGGTGGCGGTATGCATAGTGCTGCCCCTCAGTAAACAGGAGAACAGGAGGTTGGGATATTTTCGCCTTTGAATATGCGCACAGAATGGCTAGCAGATGCATCGCTGGAAGACAGAGAGAGAGAAAGCCCTATAAAAGGTAAGATTTTAAAGTAATTTAAACGTTAACGTGTTCATTATGCTTGCAGTTAGCTTTTCTGTTATTCGAGAATGAATTATATCGACAGATTGCGCATCGTAAGCTAGGGATTGCAATGATGTCGCGCGGCCGCGCTGTGTAACTTGTCTCGTACACGTCATGCGCAGTTTTTAGCTATGAAGTTAATATATTAATACATTTACTTACCAGAAATGTAATTGTGTGTGCCCAGTTGTCGCGGAGACAGCGATGTAATGAACCTGCGACGTATTAAACGCTAAAACTGACTAAAATACTAAATAACTAACGTTAACCTACGATGTAAACTACACGAAGCGAACACTTAAATAAAGCTACAAACTTAAAATGACAAATTTTAGACACAAACACTTATGAACAGCAAATCTATATATACGTGTGTATATATACACACACAGCCTAACTGGTACACTAAGTAAACAACGAATAAACTACAAACCTTAACCTATAGTAAATCTAACTTATCAAACTGTACACTACAACTACAATAAATACTATATATAGTAACTATACTTTAACCTATAACGAAAACTTAACGAAATAACTTATTTTATCCACCAATTACAAGTCAATAGGATTCAGTCTATTTCCACCACCGTCTTTAACCAACAGACGTTATTTACATTGTGACAGTTATTAAGTACCACTCGCGAGACATTCCAATGCATTCAAATGTTTTATTCCCGCTCTTAGTCAGGACCTATAATAATACACATGATAACAAGAAAAACAACTTATTACAAAACAACTTGTTTCCTTTCTTCATATTAGATAATAGGCATAATTTTGATTATTTAGGTACATAGCCATGAATTATAAAAGTCATAATTTAAATTAGAATATTTTTTTTGTTTTTGCTGATTTTTAATTGTGATGTAGCTTGACAGTATGTGACATGTATGTTTTCTATAAATGGGTTCCCTTGTTGCTACTCCAGATTCTCAGACTGACTATACATCCAGATGCTGAAACCCATCATAACAATGGGGGATTGTGTACCACCATACTGACATGTGAGTCAAAATATACAATTTGTCAATTTCACAAGAATCAGAAATAATGTGACACTGAGTGATGTTAGTTATGCTGTGATTCACTGGCAATTGCAGTAATATGCCCTGTTCTCAAATATTGCTTCTTACCTTTTCTGTTTTGTCTTTTCTCAAACTTGCTGTTATATAATCTACAAAAAAATAATCTTGTTTTTATCTTATACGGCCACTCAGACCATACTTGAATTTACTGGACTCTGGCTTGGACCACTTTTGATGGGTTTTTGGGTCGTTGGTAGGGCTGTCACTAACGACTATTTTTATTTTGATTAATCTATCGACTAATTTAGCGATTAATCTAAACGATTAATTTCCCACAAAAAAATCTACAATTTTACTTAAGAATATTTTATTAAACCAAATTAAATCCAAATTTCTATGAAATTCTTTTTTAAAGCAAAAGTAAAAGTGCAAGAAGCAAGTGTCCATCTCAATCAAAGTTCAGTATTATAGTGTAAGAATGACAACATATCCACGTGTTCTAGTCTAATAATACAATTATAATCAGTATTTTAAATAAAGGAGTATTTACCAAAATATTATTTACCAGAAAAATGTAAATGTGCAGTATTTCTGAAAAATAAAAAAATAATAAAAATAAAATTAATGGAACCATTAAAATGGAATCCAGAAAATAAGAATTTGGTACAGATAAAACTGTAAAACTCAATTAATTAGACAGGCTTTTTGATTAATAAAATGTAATTTAACCATTAAAACAGAGTATAGAAAAATGAAAATGGAAAAAACTGAATTTGGAAATAAAACGGATTTCATAGGATCCTATAATTATAATGTTTTTGTGGTAATAAAAATAGATGTAAGTGAACAATAGCTTTTAAAATGACTTAAAATACATATATAATAACAATGATGCAATAATAATTAGTTCAAATAAAGTATCAAAAGCAAGAAATCATATGGTTTTATTGAACAAAACTGTTAAAATACATAATGAATTATTACAACAAAGGCCTGCAGTGATGATTATTATTAAACATTACTGCGTGATCTAATCCTTGTTTAATATTGACCAAGCACCATTTAATTCAAATGTCTAGTAGATTGTGTTTAACACACAAAAGAATGACACAGAAGTATAGAAACTCTACATTGATTTAAGAAAAATATAAAAAATTGCGCTAGGATCAGATCGGAATTGGCCGATACTGAAAAAATGGTATCGTTGCATCCCTAGTTTTGACAGTATTAGCGCAAAAGATAACTAACTTCAGTGATCAGGCGCTGTTTGACAGGGTTTTAGTGTGCGCACTTCAGGTGTACGGGCTCAGAAAAAGCGCACTTCAGACCAGCGTGTGAATAAAATATTTAACCAGCAAGGCTTTAAAGCAGATGCTAATAATGTACTTTTGTGATTGTGAATAAGTGCAGTGTCCCGTGAGAGTAACTCCACCGCTGAGTTAACACTGATGAGAATTTATGTGACGTTGAACAGTACGGAGGCGGCAGGCAGAACTGTAATTGATAGAATGTCTGTAGCCCGATACTACGATATTTCTTCAAAAGCAGATCGTGGAGACACTTTTATCGTCAATGATCAAAATCGTCATATCGCACATCCCTAGTTGGAGCTAAACTCTGCAAGACACCAGCCCTCCAGGACCAAATAAATGCATAGTCGCTACTTGAATGTTCTTCCGTATGACTGTGCGTGACACTTCCAGTGATTTCAAGAATTGTGCTATTTTTTCCATTGTTGCCGCAGGTTGTTTTTAAAGTCTGCGGTTGAAGTGATCTCATTAATGCGATATTTAGGACCATTTTCAAACATGTATAACATTTTCAGTGTATATATGAATAGTTCATGGGAAAATTAAGAAACCATTCTGTGTCCTGGTGCAGGCTAACAGGTTAAACGAATCTAGTGAGTCAATGATTCAATTACCCATTCATAAAGACAGTCATGTACTTAATTCCTGAATGAATCAGCCATTCCAACGAATCAATTAAATGAATGATTCAGTGATAAAATCAGTGACATACCGCCACCTACTGACAGTTAAATTTTTAAAGTATCTTTTGTTATTTAAATCATTTAATATTTCTGCATTCAAAATTGTAAATTTAAAATATTAACCTCAACATGAATTTAATTGCACTTATGCAACCTCTGAGCCTCATTAAACATCTGAAAATACACCTACAAGCCACTTGTGTGTTCTTCTGTGCAACCTCTGTAGTACAAATGTATTTCTTAAATACTGATTTAATTTGATTGATTGATCTTATTCTACTTCTGGTTCTACTTGTTCTTATTCTGTTGTTTAAATTAGAAATGATAAAAAGCTTAATATTCCAAATTCCATTACAAAGGTAAAAACAAAATTCCCTGTTAATCACTTTAAGGAGTCAAATATCACCTCGTAATGGGAAGGTACATTTTTGATCAGAATTTTTGATTATTGATTTGAAGGTGCTCCTAAATTTTTGACCGTGCTCCTATTTATTTTAGGAGCACAAGCGCTCCTAAAAAGAAAAGTAAGCGTAGAGCCCTGTTGCGTCCCCCTGAGAAACAATTACCGTCCGAATAGGGCTTAAGCCAGGATTTGGCCATAATTCAATTAGGTTATTAAAGTAATTTTTTTTATAAACGTTCCTTAGAAGAAGAAGAAAAAAAATGTTACTGGTGTCCATCTTGAGGCAAAACAAAGGCACTGATATATTTAACAATCAGTCAGTGCAAGTTTCTTTCAGTTGAAACAGTTTAGATGTACATTTTAGTCTGGGACTAGGCTTAAGCCCTATCTGTAACTGGGGGTGATATTTAAAATGGTTATCAAGCACTGCTTTGTTTACGATTCGTGTATATCCTTGTTTCAGTTTCTCCTTTTGAATGGCGAATATACTATTGATAGCTGCTAATATAGAGAGCTAATTCCTCTCACACAGGTGCAGAGCACACGATAGTTTGCAGGGTGTTCAAGCTCAGCTTTTTGGTCCAGTCGCTGTTGACGTGAGGCGACAACACTGTTGGCTTTCGTCAGCTGCTAGTTCTTTTTCAAGTCGGCTTGGTGTGTCCCGGCCTTTAAATGCAGTAAACAGTTGGAAGAAAAAACATCTGATATGCAACAATAGATCAGTACATTAGGTCTTAATATAATTAACCTGCTGATGCAGGTCATTTATACTGTAAGTAACATAAGTAACAAAAGAAAAGGAACCACTCTCTGATCTTAAGTAACTTTTGTAGCATTAATAATTTATTTATACATGATTACACTAGTCACTATGCAGTGATTATTTTATGTTTGATTATTCAATTACTCTATTATTTCTTTAATGAATGTTAAATAGATGTAAAATGAAGGTAAATAAGTGAAGCACTAATAATTTTCATTTGTTTCTTTTTTTATATTGCAGGGGTGTCAGACTCTGTTCCTGGAGGGCCACAGCCTTGCAGAATTTAGTTCAGAGTTGGCTAATGTCGGTCCTACGTTGGCCACCCCTGGTTGAGTTCCAACCCTGTTCCAACCCTGCTCCAACACACATATGTAGTTTTCAAATAAGCCCAAAGGCCAATTAAAGCAGCACTAATTATCTTTTTCTGTTCAGAATTTGCGAAATGTATTAGCGAGTATATCATGAATTCATCTTCCAAACCACCTTTTTGTCTTATCCTGAATCACTCTGGTACACTTATAATAAGTGCCTATATTTGAACTATAGACAAACTTAGAGACAAACTTAGAGAAGTAGCTCAGGTTAGAATGTTCTTCTGCGGGATGCGTGCAGTTCTGTTTATTAACCACTAGAGCCAAAAGTTACATATTGTTGCTTGTGTATTTGGAGCTAAACTCTGCAGGGCTGTGGTGACTTGAGTTTGACACCCCGTGTTGTATTGTATTTGTTTTATTGTTTGTTATTTGCATCTTTGTTTTTTTTTAAACAAAGATCAAATGACAAAAGAGCTATATTGTGATTTATTAATATAATAATTATCAAGAGTGATAATCGAATCTTCGAATCTGAAATTAAAAAAAGGAATGCATTAAATGAATGCTTTAAATGTGGCTTTATCAGAAAAAACACGTTTTGTGTATAAATATATATATATATATATATATATATATATATATATATATATATATATATGTGTGTGTGTGTGATATATATATATATATATATATATATATATAATATAAAGAGCTGCTACTTACCCTTTTAATTCTTAATGTTAATTTTGCATGCTAATTTATGACTTAAGGAAGCTATTTTATTATTATTATGTCCTTATACCTAAACAATAAAAACAGCAATAAACTTCAAAGAGGGTGTTCTTTATTTTTACTATGACTTTTATTTATTTATATATATATATATATATATATATATATGTGTGTTAGCATAACATTTTCAGTCAACATTTCCAGATATTTATGTATCATACCAATATTTTAAAAAATTTAGCTTGGTCCATCACTCCAAGCAACTTTAAGACTTGGAAACACTGGAGTTATACATTGTGCTGCATTTTAAAATCCTTTTTTTTTTTTGACCTGCAGAGATGCTTTTCTGAAATGTTTTGTATACAGCAGAGAGATTTCGTTTTGGGACAACAGTTTTTTTTTAAGGGTTCTTTCAGTATATTTGGTGTTTGACATCACAAACATTTCAACCATTTTCTATGAAGTATGTCACACAATTTGTGCCTTTAGTGACAATATTTATAATGATGATAATAATAATAATAATGTTTTATTTATATAGCACCTTTCAAAACCCAAGGACGCGTTACATAAAGTTGATAGATAACATGAACACAAATACAAATATATATCAAACAAATAAAGCAGGTATTTGGTTATAAGCTTTATCCCCTTTATCCTATTTGAGAAGAAATTTAGGCTTACAGATTGTTCTGAAAACATTTTGATGAGAAAATTATATTTGCATCTATTATGCTGCATAAAACTATTTATTTATTTATTATTAGGACCAAAAAAAAAACATGTTGCTGCCTGACGAAGTTTCTCAATTAAATGATGGGTGTAATATATATGATATCGTCCAAGTTTACATGATGTATGTTTTACCTGTATATTTTTGTTTTATTTTCCAGCAATCTCAACAATGGACTCGTTTCCTTCCTGTTTGGTGTCTCCTGTGCTTGCGGTTTCTGTTTGGAGGTCATTGCATGTGTCTGGCTGAGCAACTGTCATTGTGCGTTTCTGTTTGCAGTGCTTTGCTTAAATCTTGAACCTTTAGCAATAATAAAAGTCTTTGGAGTTTTCCATTTGGGTTGTGGTTGTACATGTTTTCCTCCTCAAGGCTCAGTACTAGGCCCCTTACTTTTCACGCTTTACATGTTACTCTTAGGAGGTATCATTAGGAAACACGGTGTTAGCTTTCACTGTTATGCTGATGATACTCATTTCTTTGCGACCCGATGAAACTTACCAATTTGCAAAACTAACGGAATGTATAGTTGATATCAAAAACCGGATGACTATAAATTTCTTACTGCTAAATTCTGAAAAAAAGGTGTTAATCATTGGACCAAAAACTTTTGCATGTAATAACCTAGATCACTGTCTAATACTTGATGGCTGCTCTGTAAATTCTTCGTCATCTGCTAGGAACCTAGGTGTACTTTTTGATAGCAATCTTTAAACTGCATTTTCCATCTTAAAAATATATATCTAAATGACGACCTATGCTCTCAATGTCAAATGTAGAAATATTAATAAATGCGTTCATGACCTCGAGGCTAGATTAATGTAATGCTTTCCTGGGTGGTTGCTCTGCAGGTTTAATAATGAAAAAAAAAGTCAGATTATTTGAATAGAGCTTTTCATGATACAATCGTTGCAAAGCAGCTTTACAGGAAATTAAGTTTTTACAATAGATTTATATATTGCAGAAACTTAATATATTTAACTTATGGCAAAATGTGGTTAATTCTGTATACTGTCTGAGAGTTGACTTCCTCTGAGTTCCTCTGAGGGGTTGGCATTATCTCTTCTCAGGTGTTTGGTTCACTGGACATAAACATCACTGGATGTTTATCCCGTGGCAGAAACAGAGAAACAAATAGAGACATAATTAGAATAGCTGTTGTTCCATCCAAGAAAAAATGATTTGTTCAACCCAAGCTAAAGCATAATAATGTGCATTTGATCAGATATTACTGCAGTACAAGATTATGAGGTGCATTACATGAATGTTTGGCTAAAGAGATGTGTCTTTTAATCTAGATTTAAACAGAGAGTGTCTATTCCAGAGTTTGGGAGCTAAATATGAAAAAGTTTTACCTCCTTTAGGGGACTTTGCTATTCTAGGTACTACCAAGAGTCCAGAGTTTTGCAACCTTAGGGAGTGGGTTGGATTGTAGAGTGATAGACGACTAGTTAGGTACGCAGGAGCTAAGCCATTTAGGGCCATATGGGTAAGTAATAATATTTTGTAACTGATACGAAACTTTATAGGTAGCCAGTGCAGAGACCGTAAAATTGGAGTAATATGATCATATTTTATTGACCTGTTAAGGACTCTAGCCGCAGCATTTTTTTTACTGTATCTGTATCTTGTTTATTGAAGATGCAGGACAACCACCCAGCATTGCATTACAATAGTCCAGTCTAGAGGTCATGAATGCATGAACTAGCTTTTCTGCATCAGAAACACTTAACATATTTCATAGCTTGGCAATGTTTCTAAGATAGAAGAATTCTGTTTTTGTAACATGGGAAATATGATTTTCAAAAGATAAGTTGCTGTCTAATACTGAAACGGTGTGAATGAGACATAAGACATGCGGAACCATGTGCAAGCTTTATTAAACAGGGACGTGGTCAAAACACAAGCAGGGTCAAAACACCAGCAAACAGGTATGGCATGGGCTAGACACAGAGTAATACTAGGGCATGCGTGGGTCCTCGATCGACGAACAATATCCAGAGGGCTTGAGAAGAGGGGTAGTCCGATAACCTGAGCAATAATCCAAACGAGGTATAAACAGTCCGAAACGGTGAGACAAGGGTAAATCCACGATACAGGGGGAGGAAACCGGAAATGAGACCATAAACAAAATAAACTAAACTCAGACTTAGAGAACACAGAATGGCTCGGTAAGGCAGCTAACACCTGGAGAGTGCTAAACGCAGGACCAGACTCTGAGCTAGACATGAACATAGAATGGCCCAGTAAGGCAGCTAACACTTGGTGAGTGCTATATGCAGAACAATACTCAGCGATCTGATTAAGGAAGTCCATGGTTTAAGTAAGCTGTGTGATCAGTGCAATCAACTGTGTGTGTGTGTCGTCAGTGCAGTAGATGATAGGAATTGTAGTCCGTGGGTGACGTACAACAGTAGTGTAGTGCAAGAGTCAATTCGATGGAAGGGTGACCTCTGGTGGCTATCGTACGGAAGACCAAAGACTGGATTTGTAACAGAGCCCCCCCCAAGGAGCAGCTTCCAGACACTCCAAACTCAGAACAATCCAGGAGGGCGGTGGAGCGGAGGTGGAACCAGGGGAGGGACGGAGAGCCAGGACCAAGTGGAGGTGACGAGACCAGGAACAGAGGCAAACCGGCGTACCAAGGCGGAGCAGACAGGACTGGAGCCCACCAGGGCTGAACAGACGAGACAGGAGACCACCAGGTCTGAGCAGACGAGACAGGAGCCCACCAGGGCGGAGCAGACGAGACAGGAGCCCACCAGGGCGAACAGATGGGACCTTTAGACCACCAGGGCTGAGCAGACGAGCCAGGAGCCCACCAGGGCGGAACAAACGACCACCAGAACAGGAGACCACCACGGAAGAGCAGACAGAGAAAGAGCCAACCAGTGCGGAGCAGACAGGGAAGGAGATCTCCAAGGCTGAGCAGACAAAGCAGAAGCCCACCAGTGCCGGAGAAAACATCCATTGAGTAAAGGCCTAATAGACAAGATCAATGGCAGCAGAGAACTAAAAAAATGATGACAAAATGGCCAGTGGAAGGGACATTTGATGTAGCACTGTGTGAGGAAATGTAAAAACTCTGATAAAAAATCATAAAATTAAAGGCAACAGTAAAAAAAGAGAAACAAACAGGGAAAAAGAGAAGGAAGTGCTAGCCTTATTCAAAAAGGAAGGAGAAAACTCATTAAAAAGCAACACATAAATAATGAACAGAAACTCAAGAGCAAAGAAAAAGAGAA
Source organism: Gymnocypris eckloni scoliostomus (assembly GCA_027564155.1). NCBI lineage: Eukaryota > Metazoa > Chordata > Actinopteri > Cypriniformes > Cyprinidae > Gymnocypris > Gymnocypris eckloni. The sequence goes on from CM050417.1 coordinate 36,907,615, forward strand.
ACAGAGAAAATTAACTCAATTACAACTTGAAGAGCTGACAAAAAGGAACAAGAAAATGATTCAAGCTCCAATAAAGAAAGAAGAATCAGAACAAATGACATTGATGTCTTCAGTAAATGCTCCTCCAACAGCTATTCAGCCAAACCAATCCGCAGCAGTCCCTCTAAATGTACTCCAGATCCCTGTACCCATCATTAATGTCTATACTCAACAACCAGAGCCAATAGGATGGAAAAGAAAAACAGTATAAAGAGGAAAGTAGCAAGCCTTATACTAGTCCTCCAGGAGTCATAACAAAATTGACTGTCCCACAAATCCATGGCAACAGCCACATCAGGGGGGGAGGGGGTAGAGTTGGCAGCAGCCCACTCAGAGTCCATTACAGGGCCCAGCAAACCCTTGGGGACGTCCAAATAAAGGATATTAGGGATGCCCTGAGAATCCTACACGGGAGAGTCAGCTTCCAATTTTAACAACTAAAGCTGATCAAGAACATATTCTGCAAATTGAAATAGAGGGAAAGACCACACCTATGATGGTAGTAGACACAGGAGCTGTTTATACTTGTGTAAATTCAAATTATACCTCACATCTCCCCTTGTCTAGAAAATTCGCAAAGACAATAAGATTCTCGGGAAAAATGCAGCTAATCCCAATGACAGTTCCAGTGTGTCTACAAACGGAAAATAAAAGAGTAACAATGCCCATTCTTGTGTCAAATCAGACTCCTGTTAATTTGTTAGGAAGAGATGCTTTTTGTAAAATGGGGTTACAAATTTGGTGTTCTCCAGATGGAGTGTATATAGAAACAATGGGAATAGAAACTCAAATTATGGTTTTGGAGCCAAAAGCAAATGTTTATTGGATAGGACAGATAGAATCGGATGTGAGAAAGACAATTAATAAATGGGGAACGTTTATTGAAGCACAGATTCCAGAAGCACAGTTACCAAGATCAGAATTTATTGTATAATGATATATGATCTCGAAAGAGATGAAAATTTTAAAAGAAATGGCAGAAAGAAACTGAAGGACAACATTTTTTACATTACAATAAAAAATTCATTACAATAGGTAAACAGGGAGCAGCTTTGAGGTTACCTGAATGTAAATTTGTGAAAAAATTGTTTAATGTAACAGATTCTGTGCCACATGTGTCTTTATATGTAGGAAAAAATTGGGAAGCAAAAGATCTAGGACCAATGATGAAAAAGGCAGAACAAAGCAAATGGGAACCAACAGAAAATCAGTTGATTTTTCATTCAGCTGACAAAAACTACATACAAATTTGATGTGCAACAAGTTTAATGGGAATTCCTCAGGAAATAGTTATCAGTCAAAAGAACCTGATGCAAATGACTACAACATCTGAATTAATAGACACTACTGACACTGAACTATTAAAGGAAGTAGAGCGTCAAGTACCAAATGAACTATGGTCTCAACTTGACTCAGATGTAGGAATAATAAAATCAGCACACCCAGTGAGAGTACGACTTAAGCCAGAAGCTCGTCTGCCCAGAAAATCTCAATACCCTTTGCGTCCTGACGCTGACACAGGTAAATTGATTCAAGCAGAGCTCAGTGCGTGGAATAAAGTCAAGGTAGTATAAGAACCACTATTGAAGGTTTATTAAAGGCAGTAGTATTAATTGAAACAACTAGTTATTGTAACACTCCAATTATGCCAGTGATAAATGCAGATAAAAAAGATGGCGTCTCGTGCATGACCTACGAGCAATCAATGATATAGTAGAGGATATGCCAGCTGAAGTACCAAACCCGCACACGCTACTGACGAATGTCCCTCCTGATGCCAAATACTTTACGGTGATTGATCTCTGTTCGACCTACTTTAGTGTTCCCCTGGCAGAGGAAAATCGATATTTATTTGCATTTACATATGCTGGTAAACAGTATACTTACACTAGAATCCCACAAGTGTTTAAACATTTGGCAAATTTATTTAATCAAGTTCTTAAGGCCGATTTAGAGGATCTTACAATAGACAGTACTTTGATACAATATGTAGATGATTTAATTATTTGTTCTAAATCACTAGAACAATTTCATAACAATTCTATTAAAGTCCTAAAGAAGTTAGCACAAGGAGGTCATAAAGTATCCAAAACTACAATATAGTATTGCCAGCCTCAAGTTGAATACTTAGGACGATTGATTGCATTTGGCACACAAGCTATAGCTCCAGCTCTAGTACAAGGCATAAGTAAAACACCATTGCCTCAAACAGTAGGACAAATTATGACTTTTCTAGGAATGACTGGCTTTAGTGCAGATTGGATAGAAGACTATGCAGTGAAAACAGCTCCATTGAGAGAAATCATGAAACAAGCAGGACTGCAACATTTCAGTAATCCATTAAAATGGAACACAGATGCATTACTAGCATTTGAGACTTTAAAAAAGAACTACTACAACAGGCCCCTGCCTTGGGAAATCCAGAATACTCTAAACAATTTCATCTGAACATTGCAAATAGAGCTGATGGTTATGCATCAGCTGTATTAATGCAAGAAACTTGTAGTGGGAGGAAAAAACAGCCCATTGCTTACTACAGTACAAAATTGGACAATGTAGCTCAAGGTTACCCACCATGTTACCAACAAGGCCCTGCAGCAATATATTATGCATGTGAGAAAGCATCCACAATAACAATGGGATACCCAGTAACTATTTATACTCATCACAAAATCGTTGAGTTAATAGAACAAGGGAAATTTGTTCTGACTCAAGCCCGAATTCTAGCCTATTCATCACTACTTACATATTCAGATGTTACTATTAAACAATGTCATACAGTTAATCCAGCTGAATTAATTCCTTTGGCTTTTGAAGGAAATCTCCATGATTGTGTGACTAATTCATTGCCGTTTACTAGATTACGGCCAGATCTTGAATCTACACCAATCCCTGACACAGAAGTCACTTACTTCGTAGATAGTTCTAGCTTTAGAGATCATGTAGGAAATCATACAGGATATTCACTAGTGAAGAAGGACATAAAAGAATGTGTACCTGTGATAACACAACATTGTGTACAGCCTTGCTCTGCTCAATTAGCAGAATTAAAAGCTCTCACAGTAGCATGTCAATTGGCAAAGGGACATACAGCCAATATTTTCACTGATTTAGCATATGCTCATGGTGTATATACAGCGGGGAAAATAAGTATTTGACACATCAGCATTTTTATCAGTAAGGGGATTTCTAAGTGGGCTATTGACACAAAATTTCCACCAGATGTAGCCATCAAGCCAAATATTGAATTCATACAAAGAAATCAGAACATTTAAGTATACAAGTTGAGTCATAATAAATAAAGTGAAATGACACAGGGAATAAGTATTGAACACATGAAGATAACAAGGTGCAAAATGGCATAGAAAGCAAGGAGATCACCTGAAATCTGTCAGTATTGAGAGAGAACCCTGCCCCTATCAGTACTAATTGATATCAGCTGCTTTAGTCCTAATTGATGGCCTATAAAGGCTTCTCATTACCTAGGAGGCACACAGGAAAGACTTCATGATGGGTAAAAGCAAAGAACTCTGTAGATCTTCGTAATCTTATCGTTGAAAAGCATTTTGATGGGAATGGTTATAGGCGCATTTCCAGAATGCTGAATGTTCCTGTGAGCACTGTGGGGCCATTATCCGGAAATGGAAAGAGCATCAGTTCACCATAAACCGGCCACGATCAGGTGCTCCACGTAAGATCCCTGTCCGAGGAGTCCAAAGAATAATCAGGAGAGTTCTCCAAGCGCCAAGAACCACTCGGGCAGAACTTCAGGAAGACCTTGCATCAGCAGGTACTGTTGTTTCAAAGAAAACTATAAGCAATGCACTGAACCGCCATGGCATCCATGCACGCTCACCACACAAGACTCCATTGCTGAACAAAAGCATGTTGAGGCTCGGTTAAAGTTTGCGAAAGAGCATTTGGAGAAGCCTGTGGATTATTGGGAGACTATAGTATGGTCAGATGAAAGCAAAATTGAACTTTTTGGCAGTCATTCTACACACCATGTTTGGAGAAGAAATGGCACTGCCCACCACCCCAAGAACACCATACCAACAGTTAAGTTTGGGGTGGAAGCATCATGGTTTGGGGCTGCTTTTCAGCAAGGTACTGGCAGACTTCATATTATTGAAGGCAGGATGAATGGAGAAATGTACCGGGACATTCTGGATAAAAATCTACTGCCATCTACCAGAAAGCTGAAAATGAAAAGAGGGTGGACATTTCAGCAAGACAATGATCCCAAACACAAGGCCAAGGACACAATGAAGTGGTTTCAAAGAAAGAAAATCAAGCTGCTTGAATGGCCCAGTCAATCACCTGACCTAAATCCCATAGAAAATCTATGGAGAGAACTGAAGATCAAAGTTCATAAAAGAGGCCCAAGGAACCTTCAAGATTTAAAGACCATTTGTGTGGAAGAATGGGCCAGAATCACTCCTGAGCAATGCAGACGACTGGTCTCTCCATACAAGAGGCGTCTAGAAGCTGTAATCACCAACAAAGGCTTTTCTACAAAGTATTAAATAAAGTGTTCAATACTTATTCCCTGTGTCATTTCACTTTATTTATTATGACTCAACTTGTATACTTAAATGTTCTGATTTCTTTGTATGAATTCAATATTTGGCTTGATGGCTACATCTGGTGGAAATTTTGTGTCAATAGCCCACTTAGAAATCCCCTTACTGATAAAAATGCTGATGTGTCAAATACTTATTTTCCCCGCTGTAATTTATTTGGAGCAGTATGGAAACAAAGAGGTTTCAAAAAGAGTGATGGACTCCCATACTACATTCTGAACAAATATGTAAATTCATTTTTGCTATGATGCTACCAAAAAGACTAGCGATAATCAAATGTCAGGCTCATAAAAAAAGAAATGATTTTGTCATTAAAGGGAACAATGCAGCAGATTTAGAAACTAAAAAAGCCTCAGGATGTCAGGTAACAGTATTATCACCTGCAGTACTTATAGAACCTCAACCTCAATTGGATGACATAATTCAAATTCAACAACAAGCAGGCCCCTATGAACACTAAATGTGGCACCAAAGGGGTTCCAAAAAAAGACACGCAAGATCTTTGGCGTACACATGAAGGACAAATTGTCGCACCAACTTCACTTTTGAATATTCTCATTTCAGATGCACATGATTTTGACCATTGTGCAAAAGGGGAAGTGATAAGGAAAATTAAACAGCAATGATATTGGTCTCCTTATTTACATGCAATGGTAGATGAATATCTGGCCACATGTGATGTTTGTGCAAAAAACAATGTAAAGGAAAGTTATAACGACACTAATAGGCCATATACCAGAATCAGAAGGGTTGTAGAGAAATTAAATGGAACCCTCAAGGCCAAACTAAACAAAATATGTGAAAGTACTAAACTTAACTGGATTGACGCGTTACCTCTTGCACTAATGAGCTATTGCACGCAAACTAACAGAAACACGCATTTAACCGCATGAAATGCTTACGGGTCGACCCATGCCTGTGCCACATTGTAGAGGTCCCTACAAGGGACCTCCTCTAGAGCAGTTACAAATGAAACTTCGATCTTATATGAGGAAACTAACTGCCATACATAAAGCTATCTATTTACAGGAAACAAGAAAAGAGCCCTGTGAAGAAACTGAGACGGAATGTCCGATTGTTCCAGGAGATCAAGTATATCTGAGGGTATTTCGAAGAAAGTGGAATGAGCCCAGGAGAGAGGGACCCTACAAAGTGGTGAGAGCTACTCCAACAGCAGTCCAAGTGGAGGGAAGTATAACTTGGTATCATCTAAACCACTGTACTAGAGTTCCCAAAGTACGGATGGAAACAGAAGGAAACAGACAAGCAAATAATTCAGGAGAAAGTGACGAGGAAAGACCAGTGACACAAGACGAAGTACAAAATGATGAAAGCTCGAAAACAAACGTACAAGGAGCTCACATTCTCCTGTCAGACAGACCAGAGAGGAAAAATAATAAGTTTGACAACATATCTGATGATCATCACAAGCCTAATGCATCTAATTTGGCAAACCCAGACTATAACCAACAGCACCCAGACTTTCCTAGAATTGACTTTTCAACCCTCATCTGAATCTAGCAGTGGCTTTGACTTAATCCTAAATGAGGATAAAAAAAATCTAGACAACACAGACACATTGCAGATGACAATCATAATATAACTTTTACGAAAATGGGCAATTCAGATATATTATGGGAAAAATCAGAAGACAATTATTGGTATAAATGGGTAAATTACACAGTAAAAAAAGAGAAATGAGAAAACTGCATAGTTTGCTTTGAAGCAAGACCAATTTTATATATTGTACCAATGCTTATACACAGTTCTATTTGTAGAATATTTCACGATGAATGGTTTAAGAGATGTCCTGGATTATCTAATGCAATGGGGTTAGATGTAGTGAGAATGGAAGGTAAATGCTTTATAGAAAGAGGCAGAGAGATAAATGTCTTTAGAAACTGTACCCAAAAAATAGAATTTTGGCCATATTGGTGCCAGTTACTCCAATCTACAAAAACCTACAGAGAAGCAACTGAATTACAGTGCATACGTATCCGTAAATGGCCAATAGTACAGAAGAATAAAATACAAAAACCACAAGAAAATACAGTTAATGGCAGATCAGGAATTTGAATGTTATGAGAAGAAGGCAAATATTGACGTGGGAAGATTTAAAGGAAAATGCAGCAAAATATGGAAAATACCACAATGTAAAGATGACTATTTAGTGATAAAAGAAGGCCCACCACCTATATTTGATGACATCGATATTGCATTGGCAGACATGTTGTGGATGTGTGGATTAGAATATGGCCTCTTGACAACATTACCAGAAAAATGGTCAGGATTATGTACTAGGGTTATGCTGACACATAAAATGAGCCACATCTCTCTAGAAGAGAAAAGAAAAAATGTAGACAAACCCAGATCTAAAAGAGCCTATGAAAAAGACCCTGCAGTTTATATAGATTAAATTGGTCAACCAAGAGGTATACCTTATGAGTTTAAAGCAAGAAATGGAAGTTAAATCAGGGTTTGGATCAATATTCATTTGGATTTCCACGAAATAAAAATACAGAATGGATCAATTATATATATTAAAATCAGCAAAGATTTATTAATTACACTGATGAGGCCTTATCACTTTTAGGAGAGCAATTGGATGCAACAAGCAGAATGACATGGCAAAACAGAATAGCTTTGGATTATTTGTTAGCTGAGAAAGGAGGTGTGTGTGTTATGTTTGGGGATCAATGATGTACCTTTATACCAAATAATACTACTTCAGAAGGAGCATTCACTGAAGTAATGACCAAATTGAAAAACCTAAGGATTGAACTTGAAACCAAGGTTGGGACAGATAGTAAAATGTGGGATTGTTTTGATCTAAAGTTAGGAGCATAGGGTGCATGGTTAGCTAAATTAGGAATGTTTAGCGCAAAGTGTCTGGGCTGAAGATCAACTATGCTATTTTTGTGTGATGTTACATTTATTATGTTTTAATGTTTAATTCTATTATGTTCTACATAACTGTGACAACCACAGGCAAGCACAGAACCAATCACACGATCATGCTTATAACATTATTTTATTTTAAAATAAGGAATTAGGGAGACAGGATCTTTTACTCCTTCCTAGTCAAGTGTGGGGGGAGAAGTTTGGTTCTGATGCTACGCCAAAGTGTGCTGTTGCATAATCTGGTCATTGGTGATAAGACTGTGTGACTTCATTTAGTCACTAGGTATTGAAAACTGATGAGACTGAATTATGAAACTGCACTCTGGGTAAAGACAAGTAAATGTGAGACTTAGTAAGTCTCAAAGGGGGTAATGAAGAAGAGTTTTTCTAATCAAAATATAAATAATTTGAATATAATCAATTTAAATATAACCATTAATGTATCAACTCATCCCACTATTATAATCATGTGTTTCCCTGTGTGTATAGAAATCTGAATGAGAAGTGCAGACATAAGGGGAAGCTGCTTGTCATGTTTTTTCCTTTAGGCAAAGTATTTCACGGAACATAAAATTAAGGTCTCCTGACTGCATCGTGATCCCATAACAAACATGTATACGATGTATTGAACACGCACGCCTAGAGAAAGAACTGTATATAATAGAGTGCAGAATATCATTCTGGAGATTTCTCTGCAGAGTTTTCTCGGCCTTATTGTCCAATGATAATAAAGTCTAAATTCTGGCACCAAAACCCCAAGACTTTAAGAGCGATTCTTCACAGAAAAGGCAGAAACCCCCACAGTGAAAGGTGAACAGATGTAAGCAAAACAGACAATTATATTTTCTTGTAAAACGTGACTAAAGATCGCGAATTCTAAAGCATCAGAAGTCAGTCTTATAATATAGCAAAAGAGGAATTCCCTTCACAAAATTAAAATCACAAATAATACTAATACTAATCGTTACCATATAACTATAAACTATGATACAAATTCACCAGCATGTGTTTATTTGTTGTAGCAAAATGTAGCAAAAAATAAATAAATAGGAATGAAATTGCGACCAAATTATGTTGTCACGAATCCTGTCCATGCACTCCCTGTTACTCACCACCAGAGGTCACTCGCTCACCACATGGACTCCTGCACCACACTAACGGTTGCACATCACCTAAGACTACATTTCCTATAACCCACTGCACTGACGTCACACAGCTGATCACACTAATCACACAGCTGATTGCACTGATCACTAATCACACAGCTGATTGCACTGATCACACTCTATATAAGCCTTGGACTTCCTCTCTGTCATCGCCGAGTATTGCATAGCGTATATCCTAGTGATAGCTACTCTACAGAGCCCTCGCCATTGGTATAGTCTTGCCTGTTTTCTAGTGTTTTGATACCTGCTCGTGTACCTGGATTATCTCTCTGCCTTGCCCTCTTGGATATTGTTGACAGATTGCAGACCTACGCTTGCCCTAAGATTACTCTTTGCCGTGCCATGTACATACCTGTTTGCCAATGTGTGACCCATGCTTGTTTCCGACCATGCCTCCTAATAAAGCCTTGCAGATGGATCCGTACGTCTCACGTCTTGTTCGCCTCGTAACATATGTGCTCGTGAGACCAACTAAGAAAGTTAGTCGCAAAAGAGCGACCAGTGGGAAGAATCAGTCTAGAGTCCTGATTTGGTATTTCCAATTAATGTAGCCCTTTTACATTCTTATTTTTATTAGGCCTATTATTAATATTATGAAGTTACTTTTATTATTAAATTAAAGGTACAATAAATTTGCCCCTCAATAATTACCGCATAACTGAGCGCTCCGAGGATAAGATTAGGCTATATTTACTCCTTAATCAAAACGTTTTTAAAAAGGGTATTTAAAACAGGTCTACTAGACTATAGGCTACCTACAATTAATTATAGTCCTATGATTAAAATATTAACACTGCAGTCATAATTAAAAATCTATGAAAAAAAGCTTTTATTCAAGCACCAACTTTCAAAAACAATCTGTTTAACATTAAATGTTTCTTCTCTTTTTTTCAGTATGCACGGGCCACGAGAAATATAAAGGAAATAAATGAAAACAGCTATAAACTATACCGTTATCAGCATATTTTGAAGTAGATTCGAGAATATGCGGCATCAGATGTAGAAAGCTCCATCATTACTCCGTCATTTTGTTTTTACATACATTTTCTGCTTATAGTGAATTGACTGAGATTAAGATGTTCACCAGCATAGATCTTGCGTTGAGTTTGCATGTGTGCAAACCTTAGTGCAAATGCGTGCTTGTGTGATATCCATTGGCTCGCCTTCATGGTTTAAAACAGAAATATTTCCAACATTGCGACGTAACCAATTGCCCCGTATCGAAAACATACCAAGCTGTGTCGTATCGAACTGAACCGTGAATTTTGTGAACCGTTACACACCTAATATATATATATATATATATACAGGTGCTGGTCATATAATTAGAATATCATCAAAAAGTTGATTTATTTCACTAATTCCATTCAAAAAGTGAAACTTGTATAATGTATACATTCATTCCACACAGACTGATATATTTCAAGTGTTTTTTTCTTTTAATTTTGATGATTATAAGTGACAACTAATGAAAAACCCCAAATTCAGTATCTCAGAAAATTTGAATATTGTGAAAAGGTTCAATATTGAAGACACCTGGTGCCACACTCTAATCAGCTAATTAAATCAAAACACCTGCAAAGGCCTTTAAATGGTCTCTCAGTCTAGTTCTGTAGGCTACACAATCATGGGGAAGACTGCTGACTTGACAGTTGTCCAAAAGACGACCATTGACACCTTGCACAAGGAGGGCAAGACACAAAAGGTCTTGCAAAAGAGGCTGAAAATTCATAAATGAACCGAGAATTACCATAATGCGCGCGTTGCCTCGGCTTAAAAGCACGTGATGTGCAGCCGGCGCCAGCTTCCAGGAATGAAGCATAGCTCTAGTAGGGATGCCGGAAGTATGGCCCTGCGACGCAGCGTCTCGTTCCCTCGGGGAACCAGGGTTACATACGTAACCCGGGACGTTCCCCTCCGGGAACCTCGAGCTGCGTTGAGACGCTATGGGGAACGAGATGTCCCCGCCGCCATACTTGCAAATCCCTGCTTAGTGTGTGGAATGCACAGCTATGGCAAGGGAATAGACAAGCCAGGAGTGGCTCGCAGAGCCAGGTCAGAACCTGGAAAGTTAGGGGCGAGACCACCCACCAGTGTCACAGATGTCCTGCACAGGTACACCTGCCAGAAGGCCTTGGAGGCCGCCATACCTTAAGTTGAGTGAGCCTTGATTCCCAAAGGCGAGGGGAGATCAGAGGACTCGAGGTCATAGGAGAGCATCCAGATCCACTACTTAGCATAAGCACCCTGGCCTCCACCGGAGGAAACGCCTAAAATAGAGAGTTTTGCCTACTGAAAGGCCACCAAGAGGGGCGTGGTAGGTCGCTATAGCCGCCACGTAGACCTTCAGGGTGGAGTGGGCTAACCCTGCGGAGAAACAGGCTCAGAGAACTCCAGCACTGTACCAAACAGGCAGTTAACTGGATCAAGCAGGCGGTCTCCGCACCCTGAGTCTCAACTTCAGGGCACAGTTTCCTTATTGAGGGAGCTCTAGATTGGAGGATGGTCTCAGCAACCTCAGTTGAGAAACCAGAGGCTATGAGTTGTGCCCCTCGGGAGCCACACCCACAGTTTCCACAACTCCGAGCGGGGGTGAAAGATCATGCTCGCTGCCAGTGAGAGGAGATCCCTCCTGACGGGAATCCCCCATGGAGAGCCGTCGAGGAGAGAAATCGGGTCAGAGAACTATACTCGGCCCGGCCAGAACAGGGTTTCTCAACAGGACCCCATCCATGCACACTCTCTAGAACTCCCAGGAGCTGAGCGATCGGGGGAAGGCGTACAGATGAAGCCTCAGCCACGATTGTACCATAGCATCCAGCCCCAGCGGAGCTGGATGTCTGCCTCGACAGGATGGCTGCTCCTATATTGCCACGAAGGGAAGAACCCGATATTAATACGCTTTGCCCCCAAAGCACATTTCAGGAACTTCCTGTGATGGGGAAGGAGTATGCATCTTTTAGATCGCTCGTGACCACCAGTCCTCGGATCTGGTGTGAGACACGTGCTTGAAGAGAGCTTTCTGAACTTCAGTCGTGTGACTGAGCGGTTCAGTTAGCTTAGATCTAAGAAGGACGCAACCCCTTTCCCAGGAACAATGAAGTACGGCTGTAGAACCCGGACTCTTTGTCTAGAGCAGGGACCACCTCGATGGTCTCCTCCCTCAGGAGAGTGCTCACTTCTTGTTCCATTACCAGAGCCTGCTCGGGACCCACCAGCATGGGAGTGACCCCGTAGAAAGGCTGCGGCAGAGCGCCACATAGCCTTGTTCTACAGTGTGCGTGACCCATCGAGACACATTTGGCAGCAGTTTCCATGCTGCCAAATAGTCTACTAAGGGAACCAGTCTCTCGAGACTGGTCTCTGGTGTACTTAGAGCGGCTAGCTCGGTGCCCTGGAGCGGAGGACCGGCAGGGGACGGCCGATCTAGCTGCTCTAGAGACCCCCGAAGGGGTGGCGAGCCTCCCAGCTCCGCTACATTTCTGGGTGGAAGAGACTGAGAGAAATGCTCGCTGGAGACCGCTGCGCCCTGGAACACTGGCAGGGTTAGCAGACTGATCTCCTGAGGGCACTGAGGAGAGACGGGCACCGTGTAATGCGGTGTACACCGCCTTCCCAGAGGGGCCTGCCCTCATAAGTCCTGGGCTGTAGCATCAGGACTGCCTTAGAAGCCTCCTATTGGAAACGACGGTCCTCAGACCCGCGTCATCTCTTAGGAAGACTAAAGAACCAGAGTCTGCTCAGGCAGGACCCAATAAGACACGCTTGGCAAGGGCTCCCACACCGCCAGATGACTTACTAAGGGAACCAGTCTCTTGAGACTGGCCTCTGGTGTACTTAGAGCGGCTAGCTCGGTGTCCTGGAGCGGAGGACCGGCAGGGGACGGCCGATCTAGCTGCTCTAGAGACCCCCGAAGGGGTGGCGAGCCTCCCAGCTCCGCTACAATTCTGGGCGGAAGAGACTGTGAGAAGCGCTCGCTGGAGACCGCTGCGCCCTGGAACACTGGCAGGGTTAGCAGACTGATCTCCTGAGGGCACTGAGGAGAGACGGGCACCGTGTAATGCGGTGTACACCGCTCTTCCCCAGAGGGTCCGGCCCTCAAGGCCCTGGACCATTGGCATCAGGGCGTTCTGGCCGAAGACTATCGATCCGCAGATCTCCAACCCATCTCCAACCCGTCCACCAGATCTATGTGCGATCCCCGTGATCTCACTCGCCGCGGTGCCTCAGCAGCAGCGGGACCGCGAGATCATAGGCGCGGACACACTCCTCGGAGCGTGCCCGGCGGGAGCGCAATGCATTGCAGCGGACGCTGGATCTGATGGGAAAGGAAGAAGATAGGGGATCACCCTTCTTAATCTTTCCATCTAATCCATCTGCGAGCACAGGCACTGCTCCGCCTCAGCGGCAGCGTGGCAGGTGCTGCGAGGACGCAGGTGAAAACTCCCTCCTCAAAGAGAGTTTTCGCCTCCCAGCCAGATCATCGCAAAAACTGTGTGTATCCCGCTCGTGTTATAGCGTGGGCAGGGAGGAACACACAGTCTGTAACGTGATCTACTTTCACCCTCATTGGCCTTTGATATGTCTGCTTCTAGTCTTTCTTTGCCTATCTTTTTAAGAATAAACTTTCTTATTTCCTATCTTGATAGTAACAGACTCACATAACACAATCGACTGACACACACAGAGAGCTTTGCTGAATGACAAAAAAGCTGGCGCCGGCTGCACATCACGTGCTTTTAAGCATCCTGGTCATGACGTCACCGCACCTGACGTCTGGCCGTCAATTTGACTGATTACACATGATTCAGAGCTGGACAACGCTGATGGCGTTCCCCATAGCGTCTCGACGCAGCTCGATGTTCCCGGAGGGGAATCCACGTTGCTTGAGGTCCAGTGTAAAGTTTCCACAGTCAGTGATGGTTTGGGGTGCCATGTCATCTGCTGGTGTTGGCCCACTGTGTTTTCTGAGGTCCAAGGTCAACACAGCCGTATACCAGGAAGTTTTAGAGCACTTCATGCTTCCTGCTGCTGACCAACTTTATGGAGATGCAGATTTCATTTTCCAACAGGACTTGGCATTAATGACCATGGTATCCCTGTTCTTAATTGGCCAGCAAACTCGCCTGACCTGAAAATCTATGGGGTATTGTGAAGAGGAAGATGCGATATGCCAGACCCAACAATGCAAAAGAGCTGAAGGCCACTATCAGAGCAACCTGGGCTCTCATAACACCTGAGCAGTGCCATTCTAATTTTCTGAGATACTGAATTTGGGGTTTTCATTAGTTGTCAGTTATAATCATCAAAATTAAAAGAAATAAACACTTGAAATATCTTTGATTGGAATTAGTGAAATAAATCAACTTTTGATGATATTATAATAATATGACCAGCACCTGTGTGTGTATATATATATATATATATATATAAATGTGTGTGTGTGTGTGTGTGACATTCTCTGTGAAAACCCAGCTAAAGTCATTTTTTTGTGATTTTGCTGTTTTCTACCAAAATTCATCCTTCATATGGAAAAGAACATTCTGTGAAAATGTAACATTTATATCTTTAATATTGACTGAGTACGGTCATGTCAAAAATTGAAATTATAGGAAATCAAACTTTGGTGCTTTGATGTTTACTCATAATTAGATTTTGAGACTTTAGCCTGGATTTCACAGAGAGGGTCATATATTATATATTTCGTCATGAACTTTTGTCAAGTTTAGTTGCTCATTAACCAATAGCAATTAGGCCATATTACCTATAAAAATAGGCTATGTTTCATTAAAAAATACTATGTTAAGTTAGCGATTTATCTTAATGTAATCGTTGGTATTGGTGATAGGTTTGATCAAACATTTGTGCAACTCAGTTCGGTTCGAAAGAGATAAGATTCTATAGCCTACAGTATTTATAATGCAGAACATATATGATGCAAATATGTGGACACATAAATGATTTATATGTGCACATATATGAACACACATGAGTGCACACAAAGCATGTAATTACTTAAGAACTGATTGTACAATTTTTTTTACAATAAAACAGGCAGTAATAAACTTGATTGCCAAATGATTTGTTTTTGAAACAGACTGAATGAAAAGGTAGCCTAAGTCATTATTTGTTTGTTTGATTGGCAATAAAAAAATATATGTAAATTAAATGCAATTGCAAAGAAAATATAAATTAATTGTTAATAAATCAATTCACAAGCTCAAAATATAACTTATTATGTCCATCCCACCATTATTCATTGTTTGACCTTGTTTTACCAAAGTACATGGAATTGCTAAATATAGAGGCTAAAAGGAGAAGCTAATTGACAAGGGAAATTGACTAGCTAATAGAAAAACAGCAGGGAAATGGAAAGGCAAATGGGAAACATAATTTCCCTTATGCTTGATTAGACCTGTATTAGTAAATCTGTTTGTGAATCAATTTTTTTCTTCTCTCTAAATTGCATTTGTTACATTTTCAAATGTACAATTTTATTTATGAATTCGTTCATGTATTTTTATGTTGAGGATCTACTCGTTGCATGTTTTATGTTGTTCTTGTAAATTCCTTTGTAATATAACCTATTTTTTGATGCATTAATATTTCATTTATTAGTCTCTTTTAATGGCCATTCAGAGATCAAATAATACATCACTTTTTTCTTTTGTCATTATATAATGAATTGTATATAAAAAAGTGTATTAATGCAAATTTTGTATTGCACAATTAGTTCTTAATTAATGGAATACTTTTTAACTATTTCTGTGAGACTTGTGCTCTTCCATGAGAACACACTCATTGAGTCACAAAATTAATGGGTGAATGTGTGAAACTATAAGATATATCTTTTTAAATGAAACAAATACTACAAAAATGCACAAAACATTAACTCTCTCTCTCTCTCTCTCTCTCTCTCTCTCTCTCTATATATATATATATATATATATATATATATATATATCAATTCTGTAAATATACATGCATGCATAAATGAGCGAATTGGCATCAATACATTTTTTGGATCCGTTTATTCCAATAAATTCATTCCAGTTAGGTCATCTTGTGGCCCAGTAATAAAAGGGCACTTTTAAAAATATTTTTTGAAGAAACACATAAATTGCATCATCTATTCTCTGCATTCAATATTTTTTATTTCTTTATTTTTTATGTTTCTAGTGGAAATAAATGAAGATTAATTTTACATTACAAACATTGGTAAAAATATTAAATTTACAGTTAGAAAAATATGTAAAAATCACAAAAAACAATGCATATATATCATGTTTATATGTTATTCAAATTAAATGATATAAAAATAGTTTGAATTATATTTTTGGCTGAAAAAGTAAGTAAGTCCTTTTTAGCTCCAGGTTATATTTGACTCGGTCCAGAGGATTAGGGGGCTAAATATGATCCATCAATTATAAATGAGCCATGGCATAGAGGCATGCTCCATCGATTGCATGGATTTTGTGGTTTATTTAAAGGTCTATGTGTTTGTGTGTTTATTTCAGGACCTGCACCTTCACCACCTTTGGAAAGGCAAGTATTACACTTAACTGACAAGTATGTAAGTGATATACCATAACATATCATAGATTTGTGTGTTTCTTAAAAACTTTTCTTTTTTTTTTACGTCATTTTAAAGTCAAGGAGAATTCCCAAAAGCCTGGAACAAATCTTATGAAGCATTGACAAATTTGCTAAACCTGGGTCCAATATAAAGGACTACAGTGTTTATGATGATGCTGATTTATGGGGAGATGTCTGCAAAGACTTGGAAGTGCCCAATACACATCTTTGGAAAATATTTTCCCTTTTGTAATAAAAAAACACATTTAAACTCCATTTAATCATTAGTTAGGGTTTACTTTGTGTTGCTGATCATGGCTATTTTCAGGGCTCCTGGGACATTTTCACAAAAGATTTAAAGGGTGACAGTCCTCGTGCTGAAAAAAAGAGTCTGAATCTTCAGGTCAAAAGGTAGTTTAATTGTATATATTTGAACAAAACAGCTCGGTTTCTGCTTCAATAATAATGACAAAGTTAAGAATGAAAGAGTTTCTAAACTCTTTAATCTACTTTACAGTGTTTATAAATATACCTTCTAAAATGTAAAATAACAATATGTTACTCATGACAAGGTTGAACAGTTACCATGAAGTTATTTTTTACTTTTCTTTATCAGGAAACTTCAGAGATCAAGAGTGGCTCAAAAGAGAGACATAATCATGATGTTGAGGACAGACCTTGTGGAATTTGTAATTTGTCAGTTCATTCATAAGGTTTACTATGGTGACTGTGCCCTATTTTCTATGATCTGAAAAAATACAAATGATTGTTAAAAGGATACACTGCATAATTATCCAGATAGTGTGCATTATGTAAAATGAGACCCAGATGTTAACTTAGAGATTTCAGATCCTGTCTTCTCATTCAAAACTTATTTGAAATACGATAATTGCACTTTGTAATATTTAATAATAGTTTATGCTATATTTTCAATACTTATAATTAACACAAATCTGATTATTATTCTTTTTTCTGACACTGTCTCAAATTAGCCACTTCAAAAGTGTTTTGACTGGTTTTGCACTGTTACTAAAAATGCTTTTTAATTGCACCTTTGTAAGTATTAGGATGGAAGTGATGTGAAAGACTGGGAGTCTCCACTTTTGGAGCAAGACAATGAATGGTCATCTTCTTTTGAAAAGGTAAACTTCTTGCTTTTTTAAAAAAAAAATCTTCCCTTTGTAGGTTACATGTGTATTTATTTTAAATGTTTTTATACTCTCACCTACTGGACGCATTGCCGGAAAGTGATGCTGCAATCACTAGTCATCTGGTAAAGCCTGAGACTCAACAGCTAGAATGCAAATCAGCGTTTCCTGATCAGAAGGTGTTTCTCTATATATTATAGTAAGACTATAACATTTTACCTGAGAACTAAAATATAACATTTACCTTTTCAATATTTATGTATTATTATTAAGGATTTACTTTGTGTTGATGTTTATGTGTGTATTCAAGGCTTCAGTGAGAATGTGACAACAGCTTTAAAAGAAAGTCCACATGCTGAAAAGGAGTCTGAATCTTCAAGTCAAAAGGTAGTTAAATTGCATATATTATTTTACAAACAGCTCAGTTTTTGCTTCAGTAAGGAAAGCCATACTGGCAGAATATTAAAATAATATATATCAATATCCTATTACATCCAAAAAAGTAGCAGTTTGATATGAAAAAGCAAGTAGAGAAATTATATGAAAATTTACAATTATTCAAATTATTCAATGGGAAAAAACAATTTGAATAAAAAAAGTAGCTCAAGAAATAGCACTAATTATTTGCTGCTACCTTTGCCTCAAAATGTGCATTGAAATATCATTGAAATAATTTTTGTGTTACAGGACAATGACAAGGAATCTGACTTGGCTGAATCAACTTACATTTCTACAGAGAGCAGTGAGGCAGAAGATAAATTCTTTAGATGTAGTTTGCCACAAGAGCCATGTTTTTTTATTGACAAAAAAGAATGGCAAGACCCGAGGAAGCATCAGAAAGGAAGATGTTTTCAAGGATTACAGTGGACAAACGGAATTGCTAAGGGAATAAGGTCAATTCACCCATACTACAGTTTTGGTTTCAAACACCACAGCGTCAAAACCCAGCAATCACTAAAAAAACGTCTCAGGTTACATATGTAACCATGGTTCCCCGAGTGGGGAACGAGACACTGCGTCCCCTAGGGGTCGCTATGGGGAATGTCGTCAGCGTGACCCGTGCTTAAAGTATACATATATAAAAACACCACTTGTTGGCCGGCGACAGCCTATGACGTCACTTCCGGCGCGACCGCAATATAAGGGACGCCGGGAGAATACATCATTCGCTTCTTCGTCTGAAGCTTGCGTCCGAAGCATGGCCCAAAGCCTAGGGGACGCAGTGTCTCGTTCCCCACTCGGGGAACCATGGTTACATACATAACCTGAGACGTTCCCCTTCATGGGAACTTCGAACTGCGTCCCCTAGGGGTCGCTATGGGGAACGTTATACCCACGCCACCATGCTGAGGGGAGTGCAAGCCAAATTCACACAGGAGGCGAGCACTAGTCAACTCTACCATTTGGCTCAGGGAGTTACCCCTGTGGACGGTTGATGCTGTCAGTGACACTATCCCCTTTGGCCAAAAACCCGAGCTGCATACCTTAGGTACTTGCCTGCTAGGTGCCGGGATTACCGGACCCAGGGTAGAGCTCACAGGTTTGGAATCAGTCTTTTATAGAAAGATTCCTTTTAAGGGAATAGGGCCAAGTACCTAGTGGTAGCCACTAGGTCCTGGCCAGTCACCAGGGGCTACCGCTTGCTCTGCACGAGCTTGCTGAGGGAGCTGTCTTAACAGACCCCTTGGTAGCATTACCCTTTTTAAACCAAAATATTGGGTTACAGGGAGTGGGGCCCAAGGCACAAACCGGGGCTTGACCAACTCAATTGAGCTGTGCGCGTAACGCTACCCTATGGGATTTTTAGAAAGAACGCAGAACATACTATGTGCGAACTTACCACTTGAGTGGATTTTAAAAAGTGCCCAAAGTCTAGCGTGTGCACTTACCATAACATGGATTTTAGAAAGAACGCAGAACACTTAATGTGTGATCTTACCAGAGTGGATTTTAGAAAGTGCCCAGTGCTTTAGCGTGTGCACTTATATATATATATATATATATATATATATATTGTACGTTCTATGCTCGGGGGACTAGATGCCCAGAAAGGAGCGGCATGCTCATAGATGACCCTCTACGGTGAGGGGAGCGATGCTAGCTCAACCCACAAGGCGAGTGATCTACACCGAACTCTGGAAGTGGAGAAACTTCAGATGCTCAAACAGGAGCGGCATGCTCATAGGTGACCCTCTTTGGTGAGGGGAGCAAATGCTAGCTCAACCAGCAAGGTGAGTGACCTATCACAGAGCTCTGCGGAGAGTTGAGAACTCCTACCTCAGGACGAGAGGGAGTTCAGACGCTTCAGAAGGGAGCACATACTCATAGTTGACCCTCTATGATGAGGGGAGCGATGCTAGCTCTACCGACAGCGAGCCCTGGGGAGAACTCATCCTTCAGAATGAGAGGGAACTCAGATGCCCTAAAGGGAGCGGCAAGCTCATAGGTGACCCTCTATGGTGAGGGGAGCAGTGCTAGCTCTACCGATGAGGAGCTCTGGAGAGCGGAGAACTCAGTCTTCCGAGTAAGGGAGCTCAGATGCCCAGAAAGGAGCGGCATGCTCATAGGTGACCCTCTATGGTGAGGGGAGCCATGCTAGCTCAACCAACCAGGAGAGCAACCTATCACAGAGCTCTAGTGGAGCGGAGAACTCATTCCTTAGAAGGGGAGGAAATTTAGGCGCTCAGAAGGGAGCGGCATGCTCATAGGTGACCCTCTAAGTGAGGGGAGCAGTGCTAGCTCTACCGACAATGAGCTCTGGAGAGCGGAGAACTTGTTTCTCATAATGAGAGGGAACTCAGACGCTCAGAAGGGAGCGGCATGCTCATAGGTGACCCTCTAAGTGAGGGGAGCAATGCTAGCTCTACCGAGAATGCTCAGAAGGGAGCGGCATGCTCATAGGTGACCCTCTAGGTGAGGGGAGCCATGCTAGCTCTACCAACGATGCTCAGAAGGGAGCAGCATGCTCATAGGTGACCCTCTAGGTGAGGGGAGCAATGCTAGCTCTACCGACAACGCTCAGAAGGGAGAGGCATGCTCATAGGTGACCCTCTAAGTGAGGGGAGCAATGCTAGCTCTACCGACAATGCTCGGAAGGGAGCGGCATGCTCATACGTGACCCTCTAAGATGAGGGGAGCAAGGCTAGCTTGACCAGCAACGAGCTCTGGAGAGTGGAGAGGGAACTTAGACGCTCATACAGGAGCGGCATGCTCATAGAAGACCCTCCAAGGTGAGGGGAGCAATGCTAGCTCTACCGATAATGCTCAGAAGGGGGCAGCATGCTCATAGGTGACCCTCTAAGGTGAGGGGAGCAATGCTAGCTCGACCAGCAGGGCTAGGGCGATACAAGTGGAGCATGAGAGGCCTAATCCATGGGATTGCAGACCAGAATAACCTGAGGACCGAGGAGGTTCCTTTTCTTTCCACGGAAAACTCCAAATAGGCCTCAGCCCGGACCATCAGTAAGGCAGTTTCGATGAACATAGAACCTGACCGAATTCATCATAGGTCTAGTCTGACTGCAATCTTAGGTTGCAGGGGAATTTAGAGAGCGGAAGCTAAGGGCCGGTGTTATAAGCCCCCTGAAGGGACTAGATGTTAGTTACTCTGGTCTGGACGAGAACGTTGTTGAGGATGTTTCGCCTGGATCACCTTCCTCAGGTCTTGCCTACCTCTCTTTGACCTGTACCTCCCTCTACCCCTACCCATAGGTGGGGGAGGGGGACGAGTCGCGACACTAGCCTTCTGTGCCCGTCTCCGACCCTCAGACCAGGACGGGCCAGGACCCCTGGTTGTTCGGGCTCAGACCTGGACTTTATAGAAAGCCTTATCCAGGTCTTTCATCAGATCAGTCTGGTACGCCTGAAGCACCGCCATAGTGTGCAACGAAGCGACGGTCTGACCTGCTGCTGCATATGCCCTGCCATTTAAGCCAGATTCAGAGGCTTAGATGGCAAGGAGGGAGTTTTCTCTTGCACAGGGGGCATCCCCTCATAGCCATTTTCATGCATCCCCTCAATGTCAGCATAACTAGTATGCTGAAAACTATGAATACGAGAAAAAAATGCTTTTTCCACTCCTTCTCAAGCCCCCATATGGAGATTTAGGAAGAAAAGGAAGGCTCGCTCGAGCTGGGGGTTTATGGCCAGAAAGATTATTTTATGGTCCATAACCTCCAATAACTCGTCATATGCAGTGCAGGAGGATTGAGAGGGTTCAGTCTCAACTTCCTTGCCCTCAAACATCTCCTGCTCTTACTGGGCATAACCCAGCAGAGCACTAGCCGCTGAATGTGATGATGTCAGAAAGATCGCATCGTCACAATCCAGCAGCTCACTCTCGTTCTCGGCCGACGTGCGCAAAAAGGGGGCGGTCCCTCTCTAACTCATCGGCCAGATCCAACTGCTAATTTCATTCACCTCCGTGCCTCGGCAGCGGTGGGTCCCGAATCGCGGGAAGCAGACGGCTGCCCCTCTTTCCTTGAAAAGAGGGACAGAACGAGAGCGGAGCTTTTTCATAGAAAAAGCTCACAGTGCACGCAGGTTTTCCCCTCAAGTACATCGCGTGCGTGCTCCTTGCCCAAACAAAAGACGTAAAAAGATTGTGTGTGTCATCGGGTGTCAAATTACGAGGACGCGGATGCACACACAATCTTAAACGCCTTGCTAGTGCTCGCCATGATAGAGAAAAAACTGTATTCTTACCAGAATGCACGCTTCAAACCAAAAAAGTCAGTGAAGACGAAGAAGAGAATGATGTATTCTCCCGGCGTCCCTTATATTGCGGTCGCACCGGTAGTGACGTCATAGGCTGTCGCCGGCCAACAAGTGGTGTTTTTATATATGTATACTTCAAGCACGGGTCACGCTGACGATGTTCCCCATAGCGACCCCTAGGGGACGCAGTTCGAAGTTCCCATGAAGGGGAACACTCCCATATTCAAATGCACTGGCTACTACCGGTTTGAAGATTGCCCCGTTAATGTAACTGTGGAGGTCACCCTGAAGACTGCTGGGCTGTTCACAGGAGATGTTTGCCACAGTACCACTGAACTAAAAGGGAGGCCAGTGTGTGCAGATGCACGTACGTCTACTGGAGAAACTCTGAAAAGCAAACTACCCAGAAGTGTCTATTTGGATTCCATGCAAAAACTCCCAGAGTTGTTGATGCAGTCTGGGGGCAGAGATGAAGCGCCAATAAAAGAGGTTCTGAAAACCATTTCATGGAGCCAAAGACAACTGAAAAGACCTCATTCAAATGAACTTCTAAGTATGAATTAGTTGTGCGTAATCCTTCCAAGGGGGCATCTCCTCTTCCAGTTGCAACCTACTTAACTTGTGACCATACCACAGCATCTGTCACATACTTTTTGCAGGCTTTTCAAACTGACATGATGAAGCTGTATGGGAAAAAGGCAGTCAAAAGGCCAAATATGATAATTTGTGATGGGTCCCTTGTGCTTCTAAATTCTATTTCTTTTACATTCTGCAAACTAAGTCTGGAGGATCTTCTGCAGAAGTACTTTGAAGTCATCACTGGCCAATACCAGGCAGAACAGTTTGATCTTCCCATCCTTCATAGATGCTTAAGCCACATAACCAAAAATGCAAAGGATCTGTGCAAAAAACAGTATAGGTATTTTTGGGAAGGGATAGTAGTTTAAAGTTTATAGTAGTTTAAAACTAATTTAGCTTTTTTCTTGCTGTCATTGTAGTATGTAAATACATTACAAGCCTGGAATGCACACATTTGAGCTCCTTGCATGTTCAACCAATCTGAACCAGATTGATGAGGTGCTTCTCCGTGCCACAGTTGTGTTCTGTAGTCCCTGCAGTGGAGACAATGTGGCAAAGCATTACAACAACTTAGTAGTTCTTTTGTAACAAGTGGGAAAACTGGAATTCGAGGAACAAAACATTGTTGCTGAGGACTATAAGGTAATTAACACAGTGTGAGTTATATTCATTTAGAATATTGACAGTACACAGCCATGCAGTATGGTCTTATGTTGGAATCTCTGACTTGATCTGCTGTGGATTTTTTAGAGGACATCACATTCGCAACCATGTGTGTTTTCCATCATGTACATGAAGACAAGCATGACAGTTAAAAACTTTTTTTCAGGATATGCCCTACCTCTTGCTTAATGCTTCTATGTAGTAGCTATCACAAACTTTGATGATGAATTATTAAGTAATTCCGTTTATTTACACAAGTATAACTATGTTTATTATATATGCATACATTTAGAATGTCTTCACAAAATCACTGACATATTTCATTTATGTTTTAAATACTACGCCAAACTATAAAAAGTAGTGTGCTAGTACATATACATTAATATTTCATTGTATAAAATTGAAAACATTTCTTTCCAGAATGATGTGGGAACCACAGCTCTCGAGAGCCACTTCCAGCAGGTAATAGAGAGAGCACCTCTTGACCTTGATGGCGAAGAAAACAATTATCATGCTCCAGCATTCTTTGCAAGATTGGCCAAGTACTTCCTCCCACATGCAACTCTGTGGTCTGGTCTGATGCTAGGTAGGTTTTATGAGTCTTTTCTAAAGTTATTATTGATGATAACAATATATATAATATTGAGCATGTAGCAAGACCAAGAAGTTAAAGTGACCTCGTTCTGTAAGCAGCAGACACAGACAACCAAGCGTGAATACAAATGGATGTTTATTAAACTACAATACAGGGGAGCATGCAACATCTAACAAACTACGGACATACACACATTAAACATAGATGCCAACGCAAGGAAGGCATGGATAGAGAGAGAAAGCTCTCAATTGACAACTCATTTACATGTTTTATGACTAGTGAAGAATCTGTGTATATTTTCTCACAGTACAGTAAGACTAGTATGATGTATTTCACGATAACATAGTGTACATCATTGTTTTAGGTATAAAGAGCAGTTAATTGTGGTATCAAGAAAGACATATCTGAAAGACATTAAAACAGAGATATATTCATACACCTAAAAATGAGTGTTTAGAGCTTACTAATACGAATAACGGTTGGTAACTAGGCTAATATAAGTCTTGATTTTCAGATTGATTAAAGAACCTGGGGCAAATGTTAGGTTTAGGTAGGAAAAGAACAGTCAAATCCAATCGCTTTTCTTTATCTGTTTTTTTTTTTGTAAAATTATTTATATTATTATTTTTTCTCCTGTCAACATTTCTGTATTGTTCTAGACATTTCCACATCAAGAGCTGATGGTCCAGTCCAGGGTGACAGACGAAGAAACTTTCAAGCCTCATGGTACAGTTTACACCCACGGATAGAATATTCCCAGTGCCAGGACTCGGTGTACTGTTTCGCTTGTAGAAACTTTGGCCTTGAAAACACAGATTCAGTGTTTACATCTGCTGTGGGATATACAGGTGCATCTCAATAAATTAGAATGTTGTGGAAAAATTAATTAATTTCAGTAATTCAACTCAAATTGTGAAACTTGTGTATTAAATCAATTCAATGCACACAGATTGAAGTAGTTTAAGTCTTTGGTTCTTTTAATTGTGATGATTTTGGTTCACATTTAACAAAAACCCACCAAATCTCATCTCAACAAATTAGAATACTTCACAAGACCAATAAAAAATAAAACAATTTTTTTTGTGAATAGTTGGCCTTCTGGAAAGTATGTTCATTTACTGTATATGTACTCAATACTTGGTGGGGGGCTCCTTTTGCTTTAATTACTGCCTCAATTCGGCGTGGCATGGAGGTGATCAGTTTGTGGCACTGCTGAGGTGGTATGAAAGCCCAGGTTTCTTTGACAGTGGCCTTCAGCTCATCTGCATTTTTTTGGTCTCTTGTTTCTCATTTTCCTCTTGACAATACCCATAGATTCTCTGTGGGGTTGAGGTCTGGTGAGTTTGCTGGCTAGTCAAGTACACAACACCATGGTCATTTAACCAACTTTTGGTGCTTTTGCCAGTGTGGGCAGGTGATAAATCCTGCTGGAAAATGAAATCAGCATCTTTAAAAAGCTGGTCAGCAGAAGGAAGCATGAAGTGCTCCAAAATGTCTTGGTAAACCGGTGCAGTGACGTTGGTTTTCAAAAAACACAATGAAGCAACACCAGCAGATAACATTGCACCCCAAATCATCACAGACTGTGGAAACTTAACACTGAACTTTAAGCAACTTGGGCTATGAGCTTCTCCACCCTTCCTCCAGACTCTAAGACCTTGGTTTTCAAATGAAATACAAAACTTGCCTTCATCTGAAAAGAGGACTTTGGACCACTGGGCAACAGTCCAGTTCTTCTTCTCCTTAGCCCAGGTAAGACGCCTCTGACGACAACTGTAGCCAAATTCCTTGACACATCTGTGTGTGATGGCTCTTGATGCCTTGACCCCAGCCTCAGTCCATTCCTTGTGAAGTTCACCCAAATTCTTGCATTTATTTTGTTTGACAATCCTCATAAGGCTGCGGTTCTCTCGGTTGGTTGTGCATCTTTTTCTTCCAAACTTTTTCCTTCCACTCAACTTTCTGTTAACATGCTTGGATACAGCACTCTGTGAACAGCCAGCTTCTTTGGCAATGAATGTTTGTGGCTTAACCTCCTTGTGAAGGGTGTCAATGATTGTTTTCTGGACAACTGTCAGATTAGCAGTCTTCCCCATTATTGTGTAGCCTAGTGAACCAAACTGAGAGACTATTTTGAAGGCTCAGGAAACCTTTGCAGGTGTTTTGAGTTGATTAGCTGATTGGCATGTCACCATATTGCTGCAGAGCGCTTTGATGCTGCTGAACTGACAGAAAGAATAATACATATTCTTGAAAGATATGGCCTAGGCTACAGGAGTAACCTGGTTGGGCAAGCCTATGATGGTGCCTCCGTAATGAGTGGTAAACACTCTGGTGTTCAGTTTCGTATTAAGGAGGTGGTCAAGCAGGCATTTTTTGTACATTGCAATGCCCATTGCCTTAATTTAGTGTTAGTTGACACTGTGAAAGCAGTCCCCCAAGCTATTTGTTTTTTTACAGTTTTGCAGAGACTATATTCATTCATGTCTGGTTCCTATGTTCATAACAAGTGGCTTAACGTACATAAATAAATGTTTGACAGCACACCCAGAGAGCTGCAAAAATTAAGTGACACAAGGTGGGCTTGCCAGCATATGGGTTGCAATATTGTACTTAAACGATTACCTGCCGTGATCCGTGTGCTAGAGGAAATATCTGAAGAAAACAATGGAGATAGAACTGTTGATGCATGTGGACTACTTGCTCAAATAGACCTGGAATTCATTGTTCTTTTAGTAACCTTCACTGAGCTCTTTGGTGAAACAAAGAGATGTCAAAGAGACAAAGAGATGTCTCTCTGATATTTTTCAATCACCATCACTTGATTTGGGTTCAGCCCTAGATTTAATTGAAGCTCTTATGCATCGCTTTCATAATTACAGGGATGAATCCTACTTTGAAGGACTTTGTAAAGATGTCTTAAACACTGCTGAACAATACAACATTGAAACAGAGCCTGCTCCTAAACAAAAGACTAAACCGAGCTCAAAGCTTCAAGGATATGTTACAATGTCTCAATTAGCTGGTCGTTCTGAAAGTACCAAAGACACTTTTTTACGTATTTGGTAAGTATAT
This sequence comes from Gymnocypris eckloni scoliostomus, assembly GCA_027564155.1. Classification (NCBI taxonomy): domain Eukaryota; kingdom Metazoa; phylum Chordata; class Actinopteri; order Cypriniformes; family Cyprinidae; genus Gymnocypris; species Gymnocypris eckloni. Next base: position 36,934,655 of record CM050417.1, read on the forward strand.
TCTACCCTGTACTTGACACTATACTTAGTGTACTAAACAGACTATTCTCAAAACCAAACTGTGAAATTATGATGAGAATATAAGCTCTAAACCCCACAAGTTCAACATTTTGCCAGGAGGAAGCCCTTTTTCCATTTGCTTCTATTTATTCTTGCAACATAAATGACCTAAGACATGAACTGCACCAAATGAAGAGAATTCTGAAGAGGAAAGTGCAAGCTAGAATACAAAAGCCCACTTGGATTTGACTGTGCTCATTGAACCATTTAAAGAGGTATTCCACGAGCTCTTTAGATTAAGCAAAATTGCTGTTGCCATACCCATGAGTACAGCTGCAGTACAGCATGTGAATGCAGTTTCTCTACGCTCAAGCTGGTAAAAAGTTACCAGCTTGAGTTATAAATATATCTATAGAAAGCTATAAATAAGTACTTAACGAAATAAAACATATAGAAAACAAAAATTCTTTCATTATAATCATAATCCATAGATGCATTTCTTAAAGGCGGGTCTAATGAGGAGATGGCAAGTTCATCCTTGTGACACCGACTTAGAAAACACTAGTTTATTAATATTAATATAAAATTTCCCCTGAACACATTCATGCCGACCCAAGACCAACATCAATATCACTTTAAGCTCTCTGACACGTGCTGTCTCTGCTATACACAAAAACACACACACGCTACTAAGAGGTAAACTTTTATTATAGGCCTCAAACATAACTACCACCACCGACAATCATGCCCACAAATATCAATACAGACAAAACTCTGCCAAAATGCAGCTTTTCCCGAAGCATTGGGAACTTTTATTAACTCCCCCACACTCCAACTTCTCCCTGATGCTCTGCATGGTCAACTGTCACCTGTATGCTAATGTGTGCGTATATGCGTTGCGTACTTGCCTATTGCATAGGCGATGTATAATATTTATAATATAATTATTATAACAATATTTCATACAGTATGCATTAGGATAGTACATGTGTGGTGTGCACGTATTTGGGCACAATAAAAGGCGAGAAGCTAAATGAGCCCGAGTCCGATCCGAGCCTGATCTGTCAAAAAAAAACGTCCGAACCCGGCCCGAATGGACTCAGCGTGTCGGGCCCCGACAGGCTTGCAGGGCTCTAGTTTACAGTCTGTGACATACTGGCAGACTGGAAAGTGAGGACTGACACCGATCTGTGTGGTGTTATAGGCCCATATGTGGTGAAATCGCTAAGTGCCATTTCAGTGATTGCAAACCCAAAGTGGAGTGTGTTGTAGTGGGGCTTTGTGGTTTAGGCTTGCTGTTCTGAATTGACAGAAAGAGATTATAATGAGACGGAGTTCTTGCGACCAGCTGAGATGTCAGGCCTTATCTTTGTGACCTGGCAGTGCCCTTCAGATGAGTCGGCTGGCTGGAAGTGTGAACGTTCCCGCACTTGAGGCCAATTCTATGAATGCTTAAAGTCCATTGGGCTCAAACCATGCGGCAGGTCCATGTTGGTGAAATGAGGGCCTGTGTCCATTTGGGTTATATACAAGGGGTGTACAGTCTCATGGAGCTGATGGTCAGGTGCAGGGGAGTTGGCCGTGTGTGTATTTTGGCCTGTCGTGGGCGATCAGCTGTCTGCCGATGTGCTGTTTGGGTGCCATGACCATCTGGCGTTAGGATGGATGTCTCTGTGTTGAGATACTGTTTGCCAAGATCTGGGCGTTTCTCTTAGTAGGAGGGCTTTCTGGTAGGCTGTTGGTTTCTCATGCCACTTGTAGTTAAAAGGAGTTTGATTGATCCTGTTTGCCCTACTGGGGAGGTCACTTTACACAAGTGGGTCGGGGCCTAGAGCCAAGGGAACAGAGCGAGGCCGGTGGAGTAAATGATAATATAAACGACACCTGCACCAATCACCAGTCTTGAGTCCCATGGAGGAGCTTCGGAAGGATAAAATGAGGAGTGACAACAGACGACGACTGCCGCACACAAAACACACTCTAAAATCCAGGCCTGGTCCTTTCTCGTCTTTCAAAGTCGCTCCTCCAGTGAAAGACGAGACGGACGACTGCCGCACACAAAACACAAACTAAAATCCAGGCCTGGGGCCGTATGTATAAAGCCGCTCAGAGTAAAATTTTTGTCTTAAGTGTGTCAAAATTCTAAGAATGACGTCATTTTACTCCTATACTTAGACTTAAGAATAAGAGTGATTCATAAAGGTTCCTAAGTGTTAAGACTAGGTCTCAGCTCCTAAATTATTTAAGAGTGTTGGGGAGGTCTCCTAACCTAGTTAGGAGTAACAAGATGGCAGTACAGAGGAGGAGACTGCGCACTTTCCAAGAACGAAAGAATGTGTTGGAATTATATGATGACAGGGAGTTGATAAAACGGTACAGACTTGATCATCAAGGTATTCTTTTTGTTACCGACTACCGTCAGAAATTCAATAACTCCTCAAACTATACGAAACAATGCTTTAACTGCAGAACTGAAGGTAATAATGACTCTGCGTTTTTTGGCAACTGGAAAAATGCAGCAGTGCACCAGTGATGACTTGGGCCCATCACAGTCCACAGTCAGCAGAGTCTTCAATGGCACTATCGCAGCACTAACCACCCCAAACATAGTAAGGTAGTTCATTGACTTCCCAACTGACCTTCAAACTTTACGGCAAAAGCAAGAAGCTTTTATGCGAATTGCAGGCTTCCCCGGAGTTGTTGGAGCCATCGATGGCACTCACGTTCGCATAATTTCTCCAACTGTAAATGAGGAGGCATACGTCAATAGAAAAGGATTCCACAGTATCAATGTTCAAGTTGTGTTTGATGCTGCTTACAAGATCCTGGATCTTGTGCCAAAATGGCCAGGGTCAACACATGATTCTCGGGTTCTTTCTGAGAGTGGCCTCACTGGGTTATTTGAACAAAATTATGTTCGCCCCGGATGTCATCTGGTGGGTGACTCAGGATACCCTTTAAAACGCTGGCTTTTTACCCTTACAGAAGACCACAAGGTGAACAGCAGCTCAATTATAACAGGTACTGTACAGGACTGAACTTCAGGCAATATTTAACCTGGTATTATGCTTCTGGTAATATATAACACCAGTTTTGTTCAATAAGTGCATGCTTGATTTTTTCTTGTAACATTTTTCGCCTTGAAGAGCACACAAAGCAACAAGAGCTGTGGTGGAGAGAGGAATTGGACAGCTGAAAAGGAGATTACATGTCCTTTATGGAGAGATTAGACAGTCCCCTGAGCGTGCTAGTCGCATTATTATGGCTTGCGGCATTTTGCACAATATTTGCAAAGCTCGAAAAATACCACCTCTTGATGATGATGGTGATGACGATAACGACGATGATGATGATTATGATGGTAATGACAACAGTACCATCAACCCCACATTACAAAGTGGTTAAAGCAGAGAATCAATAAGGGACTGCTTTACAAACTTACATTTTGGGTAAGAAAAACTTGTAGACAAAAAGCAATAATTAACAAATTTGTGTTCACACACTTTTATTTCCTCAAACATAAGTACAATCATTGAGCATTCTTTAATCTCTTCAGTTTTAGTGTGTAATATTCATTTTGAACTTCCAACAACTTGATTTGTAATTTTATTGTTATTTTTTTAAGAGACTCAATGTTATCTTCAGGGGCTACACTCTGTGCAAACCCTGTGTCCTCTTCTGGAGGACACAGGAAGACATCCTGAGATGTGGTGCAATGTGGCATGTCAGATGGCCCGGCTCCAGGGTCATCAGCACTACATTCACATGCAGAAAATATTAAAGAGCAAACATGTTTATTCAATCCGATGTGGTGTTTTTTTGGTGTTTTTTTCAGTGTCCATAGATTAAAGTAACTAATGTCAATTTAATAAAGAGATTATTAATTCACATTAATTTTCTTAACATCTTTGTAACTCCTTTAATTTGAGCAGTGCAGGGTCCGGGGCATTTGCAATGCCACAAATGGAAGGGTTGGCCATTCCCAGTATCTCCTCTACCATTTCAGCAATCTCAGACTTACATGGAGGGCCAGTTTGTACCAACTCCGTGCTGATGTGCCAAAAGACAAAGAATTTCCTTATTGCTAAATCCTAATCTAAAGTAGGATTTAACCAAATCCTCCACATCCATTGTTTCTAGCTGTTACGTCCCCAGAGTTCTGGGTTCGTTTTATAGCCATTTTGTTCTGGTATTGCTTGTGGTCTGTGTTTCTGGTTGTTTTACCAGGCAATGTGGCTTCTGTGATTTGTCCCGGCAGCTGATTGGTGGTTCAACGGCTGATTGGGACCTGGAACTCCGCCCACTCGTCAGAGGCTGCAGCTGGCTGGGTTCTTTAAAAAGCCCAGTTTTGGATCAGTTCTTTCTCCCTGTTCCTGCTGTTGGTTTGGTGTGTACGCTGTGTGGGGGTCTTTATGACATTTAGACAAGTTTTCTAACATTTTTTGATACTTACATTTGATAATAGTTTTAAACTGTTTTTGTGTGTTAGTAAACTGTTAAACTGTTTAAATTGTTTTTTGTGTTCTATTTTGGAACTTGTAGCAGCAGGACGGGAGATTTGTTTGTTTATGGATCCTAATAATTGTTAACTATTTTTCTTTTCTCTGTTGTTTATAGGAGTTGGGGAGTAGATTTAGAGCTACCCGGGTATACATCACCCGTAGGAATATTTCTCTGTCTAGAAACACCAGCTAGACCTGGGCGGACCACCAGCTGTAAGTTTGGTTAGGGCGCCTTGATCGTGTGCCAGATAGGGATTACTATATTTTTATTGGGGGTTAGTATAGGTTAGGGGTGGGTTTTGTTTTATTTCTTTGCTTTGGTCCGTCCAGCCCTCCCCTTTTCCCAATAAATTCTTATTGTTTATTATTTACACTATTACCGTGGCTAAATAAAAGCTTTGCTTTTAACGGTATTTGGGTGTTTGTGTCCTTTTCTCGCACCACGACTCCATACCTTCTTTGCTGGTATTGGCGAGCACGGGCAGTGGGTTGTCAGGCTCCCCTCCCTTTGGGAGCTGGAACGTAACACTAGCAATTCTGTGATTTTTCTCAAAATATTAGGAGTTTATTCTCGTAATATTATGACTTTATTCTCGTAATATTACGACTTTATTCTCGTAATATTACGACTTTATTCTCGTAACATTTCGACTTTATTCTCGTAATATTTCGACTTTATTCTCGAAATATTACGACTTTAATCTCGTAATCTTAGATTATTATTTTTTTTTATGTGGCACTAAAACGCCGTCGTAGTTTCATATCATTTCATATTTGGATTTTTTTCTTTACCTGCAATATGCACTTTAAGAACCTTTTTTAAGAGTGTATTTGTTGTAAAAACTGACAAAACATTTGCCAAATTTGATAGTTTCACTTTCAGAAATCATGAGATTGATTATGATTATTTTATTGAGCCCTATTTTTAAGAGTAAGAAATAACTAAATCTAATTAATACTGTAGAAAATCCATGGGTTATTGTGTAATGGTTCTACTGCAAATGCTGTGGTAAACCATTTTGAAATTACAATGGTTTTCTACTTAAACTATAGATAAATCATGGTTACTGCAGTAAAACCTTGGTTCATTTTATCGTTACTATGGTTTTACTACAAAAACCATTGATAAACCATGTTTTTTTAAGTAAAACCATGGTTCTTTTGTAGTTACTATGGTTTTACTACAAAATACATAGTTTAACTATGGTTACTGTAGTAAAACCATGGTTTATTAAGTTGGCTTGTGAAAGCCAACTTACTGAAATCCTATTTAAACTTCTTATTATTATTAAGTTGGCTTGGGAAAGCCAACTTACTGATATTCTATTTAAACTTATACTTATTATTCTTACGAGACTAAATTTCTGACTGCTACTCCTCCTAGAGCTTTAACTCTACAAACTCGAAACTCGCAACATATCTCCGAACTATTCTGACTCGAGTTGCTATATCTTTTCTAAGCGATCGGGTTTATGCTAATCGTACAATTAGCGAAAAACCGCGCAAAAAAACGCATCGACAATGCATGGCGGCAAACTTCGACGGGTTGTAGCGCAGAGCGAGAATTTCGTAGAAACTTGTGAATCACAACATTTGAAGAGGCTATCAAGCTGAGCGAGAACATACCCGCAGTGGGGTATAAGTTTACCCTGGGCAAGAGCCCCCAAAATTGTCCCATAGACTTACATGGTGAGGGACGGCCCATGAAATAGCATATAAGTTGAAACTTTTTACATAGGAAATGATCTATTGACTCTATCTATCTATCTATCTATCTATCTATCTATCTACTGACTCTATCTATCTATCTATCTATCTATCTACTGACTCTATCTATCTATCTATCTATCTATCTACTGACTCTATCTATCTATCTACTGACTCTATCTATCTATCTATCTATCTATGCTAGCAACATGCTACTCACTTTCTAATCATGCTGGCAACATGCTAGCAAAACATGCTAATAATGCTAAAATAATGTTAGCAACATGCTAATCATGCTAAAATCATGCTAGCAACATGCTAGTCACGCTAGAACATGCTAATCATGCTAAAATCATGCTAGCAACATGCTAATCATGCTAGCAACATGCTAATCATGCTAAAATCATGCTAGCAACATGCTAATCATGCTAGCAACATGCTAGCAACATGCTAATCATGCTAAAAACATGCTAGCAACATGCTAATCACGCTAGCAACATGCTAGCAACATGCTAATCATGCTAAAACATGCTAGCAACATGCTAATCACGCTAGCAACATGCTATGCTAATCACACTAGCAACATGCTAGCAACATGCTAATCATGCTAAAATCACGCTAGCAACATGCTAATCATGCTAGCAATATGCTAGTCACATGCTAATCATGCTAGCAACATGCTAGCAACATGCTAAAGTCACGCTAGCGACATGCTAGCAACATGCTAATCATGTTAGCAACATGCTAATCATGCTAGCAACATGTTAACAACATGCTAATCATGCTAGAAACATGCTAGCAACATGCTACTCATGCTAGCAACACGTTAGCAACATGCTAATCACGCTAGCAACATGCTAATCACGCTAGCAACATGCTAGCAAACATGCTAATCACGTTAGCAACATGCCAAAAACATGCTAATCATGCTAGCAACATGCTCATCATGCTAGCGACATGCTAGCAACATGTTAATCATGCTAGCAACATGCTAGCAACATGCTAATCATTCTAAAATCACGTTAGCGACATGCTAACAACATGCTAATCAGGCTAGCAACATGCTAGCAACATGCTAATCATGCTAGAAACATGCTAGCAACATGCTAATCATGCTAGCAACACGTTTGCTAATCATGCTAAAATCACTCTAGCGACATGCTAGCAACATGCTAATCATGGTAGCAACATGCTAATCATGCTAGCAACATGCTAGCAACTTGCTAATAATGCTAAAATCACGCTAGCGACATGCTAGCAACATACTATCAACATGCTAATAATGTTAACAACATGCTAATCATGCTAAAATCACGTTAGCCAAATGCTAGCAGCATGCTAACAACATGCTAATTAATGCTAGCAACATGCTAATCATGCTAGCAACATGCTAATCATGCTAGCAAACATGCTAATCGTGTTAGCAACATGCTAACAACATGCTAATCGTGTTAAAACATGCTAACAACATGCTAATCATGCTAGCGACATGCTAGCAACATGATAATCATGCTGAAAACATGCTAGCAACATGCGAACAACATGCTAATCATGCTAGCAACATGCTAGCTACATGCTAGTAAAATGCTAATCATTCTAAAATCATGCTAGCAACATGCTAATCATGCTAGCAACATGCCCATCATGGTAGCAAAATGCTAGAAACATGCTAGAACGTTGCTAGTCACTATCTACCTATCTTTCTATCTACTGACTCTATCTATCTATCTATCTATCTATCTCTATCTACTGACTCTATCTATCTATCTATCTATCTATCTATTTATCAACTATCTATAATCTGAATCCTATCTATCTATCTATCTATCAACTAACTATCTATCTGTCTATCTATCTATCTATCTATTGACTATTTATATCTATCTATCTATCTATCTATCAACTATCTATCTATATATTATCTGAATCTATCTATCTATCTATCTATTGACTATTTCTATCTATCTATCTATCTATCTATCTATCTATAATCTGAATCAATCAATCAATCTATCTATCTATCTATCTATCTATCTATCTATCTATCTATCTATCTATCTATCTATCATCTATCTATAATCTGAATCTATCTATCTATCTATCTATCTATCTATCTATCTATCTATCTATCTATCTATCTATCTTTTTTATGTAAGCTTCGTACTTCAAACTGCTAGCTTTTAAAACTAAATAAAAGGTCAGACTTTCACAAGCCAACTTCAAAGTTTGTTCACAAACTTTTGTTTCTAGTTTTGTAGTTACTATGGTTTTACTACAAAAAACAGTTAAACCATGGTTTATTATGTAGTTAATATGGTTTTACAACAAAAACCATTGTTTAACTATGGTTACTGTGGTAAAACCATGGTTTGTTTTGTAGTTACTATAGTTTTACTACAAAAAACATGGTTTATTATGTAGTAACTATGGTTTTACTACAAAAACAGTTTAACGTCTCGGTTACTTGCGTAACCCCCGTTCCCTGAAGGAGGGAACGGAGACGTAACGTCAGAGTGACTGACTAATGGGATCTCGCCGGAGAGACCAATCACCTTCGAGTGTTAACAAAACAAGCCAATGACAGTTGGCGTGCATGTTCGCCACGCGCATTCCGCCCATGATGCGGGTATAAAAGGAGAGCGTGCCAACGCACATCAGTTTTTCGCTGAGGAGCCGAGACTGTGTGCCCCAGCACAGCGGTGGTACAGCAACTATGGCGACGGGCGTTACGCAAGTAATCGAGACGAGGCGTTCCCTATCAGTCAGTCACGTTCGACGTAACGTCAGAGTGACTGACTAATGGGATCCCTTGGAAAACGCCACTATTGCTGACCCCCTCCAGTGCTCTGCAGAAGCCGGCAAGTCCCCCCACACCAGTTGGGATGGATGATAGGACAGGGTTTAGGCAGAGATGACCGCACTGCTGTTCCGTTCAGTGGGTAGAATAACACTGGGAAAGCGTACCCCAAGTAGGGGGAAACGCTACGGAGCCACATCCCGCATAAGGAGGTATCATGTGGAGATTACACGTATGGACTGGCCAAGGGCAGTACTACATACGGGAGTCTCTGAGGTAGACCCAGCCCGCCTGGGGTGAGATAGCTACACAGCAGAGAAGGCAGAGGGTTCTGCCAGGGAAGACACGGGCTCAACATGGGGGGAGCCGTACCGTGGAAGAATACACATGTGGGATCACCAAGGGGAATCACTACACACGGGCACCTAGCCCAGCACAAGGGTTGACCTTGGGCAACGTACAAGTACTGGACCTGGCGTCTGGTGCTCCGCCACACCTGACTGCCGAGGGTGCGGGAGGAACTTCAACAGGGTTCGCCGTGGGGAACTGAACTGAGAAGCAACAGGGCGCACGTATCCGGTCCGTAGAGGGGAATGGCGCAGCAAGCGTGATTGACACCGAGCGTGTTCCAGTGTTACTGGCCATCCGAGACAAGTACACGGGAGGACACTGGCTCTATACGGAGATTGTAAAACCTCGCAAACGTATTAGGTGTCGCCCAGCCGGCAGCTTTACAAATGTCTGCTATTGAGGCGCCTCGCGCCAAAGCCCAAGAGGAAGCAACGCCTCGTAGAGTGTGCTCACACCAAGGGGCACGGTAAGCGCTGGCCTGATAGGCCAAGACTATAGCCTCCACTATCCAGTGGGCGAGTCTTTGTTTGGAGACAGCTCTTCCCTTCTGCTGTCCTCCGAAGCAGACAAAGAGCTGGTCTGAGGTCCTGAAGCTCTGCGTGCGGTCCACTTCAGCCTGTAAGCTTGTCTCGTAGACAGAGCCCTGGCAGAAGTGATTTACTACCGCTGGAGGTAGCCCACTTAGAACCTCCGCGTCCCGTCCAAGGACCATACGTGGAGGTTCCACAAGTCTGGGCGCGGGTGCCAGAGGGTGCCCCCTCTCTGAGAAAGTAGATCCCTCCTCAGAGGAATTTGCCAAGGAGGGGCTGTCGCGAGGAGCATCAGTTCTGGGAACCAAGTCCGATTGGGCCAGTAAGGCGCCACCAGGAGGACTTGCTCCTCGTCCTCCCTGACCTTGCACAGGGTCTGTGCGAGAAGGCTCACTGGGGGAAACGCATATTTGCGTAAGCCCCGAGGCCAGCTGCATGCCAGCGCATCCGTGCCGAGGGTCCCTCGGACAGGAGAAAACAACTGGCAGTGAGACGTGTCCGGGAGGCAAACAGGTCTACCTGAGCGTCCCAGGCCGCCTCCAAATCAGCTGGAGTACCTCGGGTGGAGTCGCCATTCTCCCGGAAGGGCGTGCTGACGTGAGCTCGTCGGCTGCACGATTGAGCTCGCCTGGGACATGAACGGCGAAGCGACCTCAGATGCTTCTGACTCCAAAGGAGGAGATGGCGGGCGAGTTGCGACATGCGACGGGAGCGTGGACCGCCCTGGTGGTTGATGTACTAACGGTCGCAGTGTTGTCCGAGCGGACCAGTATATGCTTCTCGTGTAGCAGCGTTCTGAAGCGGCGCAGAGCAAGCCATACTGCCAGCAACTCGAGGCAATTGATATGCCACTGCAGCTGGGGCCCTGTCCAGAGCCCAGCCCGTGGCAGAGGCATCTGTTGAACAACAACATGCCTGGATACTTGCTCTAGGGGAACTCCTGCCCGAAGAAAGGCAAGGTCCGACCATGGGCTGAAGGTGCGACGGCAGGACGGGGTGAGTGAGACCCGGTATGTGCCGTGGCGCCATGCCCATCTCGGGACTCGGTCGTGGAGCCAACGCTGAAGCGGTCTCATATGAAGCAATCCGAGCGGCGTGATAGCGGCTGAGGATGCCATATGCCCCAGGAGCCTCTGAAAATGTTTCAGTGGAACCGCCCTCTTGCGCTGGAGAGACTCCAGGCATCTCAGCATTGACTGAGCACGCTCCTCTGAGAGACGTGCTGTGAGGTTGACCGAGTCCAACTCCATGCCGAGAAAAGAGATCCTCTGCGTAGGGGAGAGTTTGCTCTTTTCCCGGTTGACCTGAAGTCCCAACCGGCTGAGGTGACTGAGCACCATATCCCTGTGTTCAAGCAGTGCTCGAGACTGGGCCAGGATGAGCCAGTCGTCGAGGTAATTGAGGATACGAATGCCTGCTTCCCTTAACGGTACAAGGGCTGCTTCTACGACCTTGGTGAAGACACGAGGCGACAGGGATAGCCCGAAGGGAAGGGCCTTGTACTGGTATGCTCGCCCCTCGAACGCAAAGCGGAGAAACGGTCTGTGTCGAGGGAGGATCGAGACATGGAAGTAGGCGTCCTTCAGGTCGATTGCTGCAAACCAATCGAAGGGACGGACGCATTGAAAGATGCGTCTCTGCGTCAACATCCTGAACGGGAGCTTGTGAAGGGCCCGGTTCAGAACGCGCAGGTCCAGGATTGGTCGTAACCCACCGTCTTTCTTGGGTACGATGAAGTAGGGGCTGTAGAACCCTGACTTCATCTCGGCTGGAGGGACCGGCTCTATCGCGTCCTTCGCCAGTAGGACCGCGACTTCTGCACGCAAGACAGGGGCATCCTTGCTCAACACTGAGGTGAACCGAATGCCCCTGAACTTGGGGGGACGCCGGGCGAACTGAATCGCGTAGCCGAGTCTGATAGTCCTCAGGAGCCAGCGAGACGGCCTGGGAGCTCTCTCTGTGAGCCCCAGGGACCGTCTAAGCGGGACCAGGAGTCACTGACGTACCCGCGGTGGGGCAGCGAAATGGAGCACAGGGGCCCGACTCGAAGGCAGTGCGTCTCGAAGTGGGGTCTGAGTGTGTGGTGTGACACTGACCTGGCTCCATAGTTGGGCAGGGGATGCGGAGAAGGCGTCGTCCTCGGACCGGACCCTGCTGCCCACTGGCGAAGAGAGAGGGGGACGGGAGTGTGGAGACGAGGTCTCGTACACTGCCATCCTCGCCCTCTTGGGACCCGGAGGAAAAGGAAACTGCTCTTTTATTGAAGTTTTGGGTACCACTGACCCGGGGGAACAGAACAAAAAGGAAACAAAAGATTCTCCACCCGGCCCTCCTCCGGGGGAAGGAGTGGTGTGGTCACCATCTCCTGAAGAGCAGGATCCAAAGGCTCCGGGTTGCCCGTCTCAGGGACGCCGCCTGCCCTGGCGCTTCACGGGCTTGGCAGGGGCGGAGGCGGGCTGCGCCGGTCTCCTGCGGCCAGCTCCACGCTGCGGCCGTGGTGCAGGCTGCTGTTGTGGCCGAGCTGGAGGCGGAGGTGGAGGCAGCAGGAGGCGCCTCGGCGACGAGCAGGCGGAGGGCTGCAGCCGGCGGTGGGGTGGAGACAGCAGCGGACCGCCGGGGCAGGATGTGACGCCTCCGTCTGCTTCTGTGCGGCGGAGAACTTTGGGCAAAGTCCTCCACCGCTTCGCCGAATAGGCCGGCCTGGGAGATCGGGGAGTCCAGGAAGCGGTGCTTGTCGGACTCCCTCATATCCGCCAAGGTCAGCCACAGGTGGCGCTCCTGGACCACTAATGTGGACATCGTCTGACCCAGGGCCCGCGCGTGACTTTCGTCGCCCTTAGTGCGAGGTCCGTCGCTGTGCGCAGTTCCTGCAACACACCTGGGTCAGCATCACCCTCGTGCAGCTGTTTCAACGCCTTGGCCTGGTGGACCTGCAGGAGGGCCATGGCGTGCAGGGCGGAAGCGGCCTGTCCAGCAGCACCGTAAGCCTTGGCCGTTAGAGCGGACGAGAACTTACAGGCCCTGGACGGAAGGCGTGGATTACCCCTCCAGGCGGCAGTGCCTTGCGGGCAAAGCTGCATGGCAATGGCGCGCTCGACTGGGGGGACCTCCACATACCCTTGGGCCGCTCCGCCGTCGAGGGTGGTGAGGACGGAGGAGGCACTAGGCCTGTTTCGGGCAGAAAAAGGTGCCTTCCAAGACCTAGTCACCTCCTCATGCACTTCCGGGAAGAACGGAACCGGGGGCGGTTGCCGACGTTCGGCCTGCGCCCCCAGGAACCAATCATCCAGCCTCGAGCGCTCGGGAGAAGGCGGACGCCTATAGTGCAGCCCGATGCTCTCAGCGGCCCGGGAAAGCATAGCGGTCAGTTCTGGATCTGACTCGGGCAACGCTACTCTTCCTGACGGAGGCAGCGCAGCCGAATCGTCCTCTCCAGAACCTAGCTCATCCCCCGATGCAGTGATCGAAATCCCGTCATCTGCTGGGGCACTGAATGAGATGCTGGGCCCCGCCCTGTCCGAGGACCCCGCATATTCATCCGGGAACCCCAGACGGTGCGATGTGCTTTGCAGACACTCAGAGATTTGCAAGGCTCGGCTCCGAAGCGAAAAGCTGATGTGCGTTTGCACGCGCTCTCCTTTTATACCCGCACCCGGGCGGAGGCGCGCGTGGCAAACACGCACGCCAACTGTCATTGGCTTGTTTTGTTAACACTCGAAGGTGATTGGGCTCTCCGGCGAGATCCCATTAGTCAGTCACTCTGACGTTACGTCGAACGTGACTGACTGATAGGGAACTATGGTTACTGTGGTAAAACCATGGTTTATTTTGTAGTTACTATAGTTTTACTATAAAAACCATGGTTAATTTTGTAGTTACTATGGTTTTACTAAAACATAGGTAAACCATGATTACTACAAAAAAAAACATGGTACATTTTAGTAAGGGTAAGGATCACATGAACATCCACACTGGAGAAAAACTGTACTCATGTGATCAATGCGGGAAAACATTTTTGATAGCTTTAATCCTGAAGAATTACAAAAATTAAGTAAATAAAATAAATAAGTTATGTTGTTCTTGTACTATCTTCAGGTATGTATGATTTTAATAATTTTCTAATTATTGCATCCTTTTTTTATTTACACTTTACACAACATCCAAAATTTTATTTTATTTTTTTGGAAACAGTGTTGTAAATATGAGTGTATAATTTGTATAAAACATACTGAGAATTTACTTTTCTTTGAAACAGTGTTTAAACAATAGATCAATAACTGTTAGTGTACACCTGACCCAGGACATTTATTGGATGTTATTCCTTGTTGGTAAAAAAATAACCAAAACATGGAGAAAATATCTGTAACTAAAGTCTGTGACACACTAGTTAGTGAAATTGGCTCCTGATTAATTTATTTTGAGTTTTGACAGGTGAACAACTGTTGTCTTACAGTTCCCACGTGGTAATTATTCAGATTTTTCTCATTGTGTAGCACTGTTTTAAGCTTGGTGAATATTATGTAAGCACAGTAAGTAGAAAGTTATGTCAAATTTACTCTAATGTCCTTTTTTATTTTTACTGTATGTTTACAGTGAAGTAGTGACTGCTCTGTTAGCACTAACTTTAGATTGTGAGGTGGTATTTTATTCATTGCAGTAGCTGTTTATATGTTTAAACAAGTACTTTCAGATTTATGTTGTCTAAGAGTTTAACAAATTTGGCAGAAAATAATAGCAGCATGAGTGAATAAATCTAAAAATAAATCAAAAAAGTTATTTAATCATGTAGAAGAGAAAATGCTTGAAATTCTAGATGTATACTAGTGTGTGTGTGTGTGTGTGTGTGTGTGTGTGTGTGTGTGTGTGTAAATATGTATATAAAATGAACTGGCCCAGTTCTGGTTCAGATGCAGAGAAACGGATCTGTGCCGGTATTGGCCTGTTGAGCCAAAAGACACCGGCCAGAGAACGTCAGACGGGTCTGGGACAGATGATTTTTGCTATCTGGGGTGACTTTCTGTTAGATTTAATTTCCGCATAAGTGAATACAAAGCTACAGAAAAGGTAAAGAGCTCGCTGCTTATGTTGCTATAAGAGGAAGAGGTCACTGGACAGGTGGCTCTTGGCTATAAGTAGAGAAAGAATGCATTAATTCTGTGTCTGTTATGCTATGTTTTCTGGACAAGTGGCTCCTGGCTGTAAGTAGAGAAAGAATGCATTCATTCTGTGTCTGTCATGCTATGTTTTCTGTACCTTATTTGGTCATTTGTTGAACCCCCTGGACATACAAAACTCTCTGGTACCATATATAAAGGCATGCTTGTCAAGAATAAATTGAGTTTAAAAGCCATGATGCCTCTCTGTGTCTTGTCTTTGGGCTCCCAGATCTGTAGAAGATTTCGCTCACAACATCCAACCTATATTTCTGATTTGATTTAGAAGTGATCCAAAACACAGAAAGAAAGCTTAGTTCATAAGGGAACTGAAGTTTTACAATTTGGGGGCTCCGTCCAATGTTTATTCATCGGTAACCTGAGACCTATTACTCGTGTTTTGAAGACCATGCTAGACTGAAGTCTACAGGTTCCACCATTAAATCACAGGTAAGAGTTTTTGTATAACCTTACTGTGATATAATGTTGATGGCAGTAAACCACATGATTATGTTGGGTTTCTGCATTTGATGTGCACTCCGTGGCGTTGAACTGAGGGCCAGGTTCCGTCCCTGTAGGCGTGAGGCACATGATTGCGCGTATTTTGAATTGTTGACGTTATCATTTAAACATGATAAGTAACAAATAAGAGAAAAAAATATATATCAAACAGTTGGATTTTGTAAGTGAAGTTTTCATTTATTTATTTTTTCTAATTCTTGCTTGGTTCATTCGTTGAGTATGGGACAAAACATATCTAAACCGCTACAGGGTGAAAAACCAGCAGATTTTATGGTCAGAAATGATAAAGGTTATTGGACACAATCATTTGTTGATAATTTGGCCGGATGGTCTGAAATTGAAACTGAAAATTGACCAATATCCGAGATTCGGATCTTTTAAAGAAAATGATATGGAATTAATGAAATCCATGGTTAAAAAAGGTTGGGGTGATCCTCAATGGGATTATAAATATATGAGCGAATCGTATGAAATTTGGAAAAAAAATGAGAATAATATGGAACCAAGGTCCCGAACGTATTAATAAAGCAAGCAAAATATCAAACGATTTGCCGTCGACTGTAAAAACACAGCCACCTTATGATACAGCCATAATTAATGTCCAAAATAATGCTCAGACCAGTTCAAATTTATATCCTTCCTTACATCCCTATGTGTCTTGTGCAACCCCTCCCCTTCCCATCAACAAAGAAACTGTACGTATGCAGAATACAGCTGAGCCGTTAATGGCGTGGGTTCAAGAAGGACCTAGAATTATTCTTAAACCAGCAACAATGACTGACATTGATACTATTAGTAAAACTCTCCCGAATGCGACTAATTCTAACAAATTTGTAGATGTTTTGCGCTCACACACACGTTATGCACAATTAAGCGGCTCTGATTACAGATCAATCTTATTACGAGTTTTGGCGGATGATGTTACTGAATCGTCTCTTATTGCGGAAATCCCTGCTTTAAATCTTGATCATGACGAATTAGATGGCAATGGTATACAACGTGATCCTCATGAATTTTGGTGGGCTGATCCCGAAAATGTCACAGAATTCTTTAAACAGGTTAAGAATTTTCTAGTGCTCATGTATGTAGAGATCTGACCCATGCCACTAATACCAAGCAAAATAAGGACGAGACCGCATCTGCTTTTGTTTCTCGTTTTAAACGTGTGTGGGAAGAAGACGCTCGTATTCCAATAGGCGGTGACATGTCCTCACTGTTTATAAATACGTGTTTTAAATAATATGAATCCAGATTTGGCACGTTTGGTTCGTGTAACAACTGCTAATTTAATGCAACAAACTGTTAAAGATTTCTGCAAACGAATTCGTGAGTTAGACGCTTCTGGTGGGTTCACTGCATTTATGTTTAAACCGAAACAGGAAGTTATGTTTTCAGCTCCACAACAATGAATGACTGCTCCCTCTGTGTATTCCAAACAAATCCAACGGGGCGGTGCTCAGTATAACTGGGGCCCACCTCTGGGGAGGTCCTAAAAGATCCTGAACGCGCTTGTTATTTCGGAAAGGCAGGGAACTGTGCAAGAGAGTGTAGGCTGAAATAGGCACATGATTTTGCACGAATGCCTCAACAGACAAACTATTCTCAATCGCCACTTAATGACAGTAAATTTGCTGCTCAATATCAGGTGTCTTGGTTAAACAAGAAGGATAAACGAAATAAACCAAAAAATGAATAGGGATGCCCACAGAGCGATGTCAGTGCAGATGTACAGTCAATGATTTGTTTTTCTTTTAGCAATCGCACGGATGAACTAAAATTTTAAATTTAGAAGTAAATGGGGTAGATTACATTACTCATTTTATTCAACACAAGGGTTACGTGCTAATCAATTTCTGCTAAATTTTATGAAGGGCCGATCACGAATCGTACTATGCACTCTGTTGGGGTTTCAGGGACTGACATTATTTATCACATGACACCTGCCATTGAGGTAAAGGTACTTAATCACATACCTTTATTTCACAAATTTGTAATTACTCCAAATTTAACATTAAATCTTTTGGGCAGAGATCTCATAATGCATAAACTTAGCATTGAGATTGTATTTTCAAACAGCTCTGTTAATTTCTCTTTGCTTTCAGATCTTAGATGCAACTGTGGACGTAATGCCATATTCATGAGCAGTAACGAACCACAACAATTTAAATACAACATTGCAGATGTAAAGCCATCGTTGTGGTCACAGTTTAAAGATGAATCAGGCCTCGTTAACATACCCCTTTACAAGACGAAATTGATCACACAGAAACCTGTGTACATGAAGCAATACCCATTGTCACCAGAAAAGGTTGAAGGTATTCAACAGGTAATTGATAATTTTTTTTGAAAAACAAGGTTATTGTCTCCACTCACTCACCTTACAATACACCAATCAATCCCATCAGGAAAGCTGATGGAACGAGTTGGCGTTTAACACAAGATTTGAGGGCTATTATTTCATTAATAATTCCTCTGGCCCCGATTGTTCCTGATGTGCAGAGTGCCGACTATTCTAAATTTTATACCACACAATCACGCCTGCTTCACGGTGGTGGATTTGTTTTCAGCTTTCTTCTCCATCCCCGTTCATGCAGATACTCAGCCATTGTTTGCTTTTACATTTAAAGGTGTGCAGCTGACCTGGACACGCCTTGCTCAAGGATTTGTTGATAGCCCTGCAGTCTTTTCCGCTGCGGTGAAACGTGTTTTGAACACTGTCACACACCTGCCATCCACGGTTTGTGTGCTGAATTATACAGATGATATTTTAATATCCGCTGAAACTGAGGCTGATTGTTTGCAGGCTTCAATTGTTGTCTTCAATGTGCTTGCGAGTGCTGGATTTAAGGCCTCGAATGAAAAACTACAGTGGGTGCTACCCAAGGTCCATTACCTGGGTCACATCATTTCACCAGGACTGAAGGCCATTTCAGCTGAAAGGGTGCAGCTGATAAAGACTATGTGTACTCCTGAAACTGTGACACAGCTACAAAGTTTTTTGGGGTTAGTGAACTACTGCCGTGCATGGATACCTGACTGTGCTTACCATGACAAAGACCTACGATGTCTCATTCAACATGGAATAGGTCCGAGACACTCGCTGAACTGGACTTCTGAAACGAAAGAACATTTCGATGCATTGAAGATTGCTATCACATGCACTCCTGCCTTGGGGCTACCAGACTATTCCAGGCCATTTCACTTGCATGCGGGAGAGACTGTGGGTGTTGCAATGGGTGTTTTAACCCAAGAGCATGGTGGCAAACCACGCCCTGTTTCTTATTTGTCCAGACAGTTAGACCCGATAGTTCTTGGTTTGCCTGCATGCCTTCGTGTTGTGGCTGCAGCGGCGGAGATGGTTAGAATGGCTGAAAAAATAGTTTTATCATATCCTTTAATTTTATACACCACTCATCAGGTGGGTGTTGTTTTGCAAAATTTGAAAACACAGCACATGACGGCCCAGAGACGGTCTGGCTATGAAGCTACACTCCTAGCCACGGAAAATTTAATTATTAAGCCCACTTCAGTTTGTGATCCTGCAGTTCAATCTCTATATGGCTTATCCACATTGATCACTGAAGCTATACCTCATGATTGCATGAATGCTATTGAAAGCTCCACTTCGGCCAGGGTAGATCTGAAAGATACGCCCCTGGATGGGGGAGAGCACTTATATATAGATGGCTCATGTTCAAGGCCATCTGACGGAGTGTATCTGTGTGGATATGCCATTGTGACTCAAGCGGGTGAGAGGGTGGAGGCATATCGCCTGAACCATAACTCAGCACAGGCTGCGGAAATAATTGCATTAACAAGAGCCTGTGAGTTAACAAAAGGCAAAAGAGCCACCATTTATACGGATAGTAAATATTCGTATGGGGTCGTTCAAGATTTCGCCCAGCCTTGGTTTAGGCGCAATTTTCAGACATCTAAGGGGAAACCAATATCACATGCAGGGTTGGTGGTAGATTTATTACAAGCTGTAATGTTGCCACCTGAACTAGCTGTAGTGAAGGTCAAGGGACATGCGTCAGGAGATGAACCAGATGCTGTTGGCAACAGAAATGCTGATGAAATGGCCAAATGGGCCGCGGAACATGCAGAAATTTCCCCATATCAGAGAGCGCAGAATAGGGACGTAGAAACAATGATGTTTGTACATGTATCATGTGTTCCTGACATTGATTTGAAAATATTGCAAAGTCAACCCACACAGGGAGACGTGAAACATTGGGCAGAAAATGGATGCGTACCAGATGCTAACGGTTTGATAAGAGATACAAACAGTAGAATAGCATTACCAAAACTGTCCTTGGTGATATTGATAAGACATTATCACGGTATTTTGCACAATAGCGCATCTAAAGTTACACAGACAATTAATCGCCTGTATTGTATACAGGATACAGCTAAAATGGTCAAACTAATTTTACACTCGTGTTTAATATGCGCCAAAACAAACCCTCACCGGAAAACACCACATGATGCGTTATCGTTTCCAGAAGCGCTTTTTCAGTGCCTTCAAATAGATTTTCACATATGCCAGCGGTCGGAAATCTAAAATACATGCTAACTATCGTCGATAGGTTTTAAAAATGCCAGAGGTGCTACCAGCCGTATTGGCAGAAATGAGAATTACCCCATCCTCAACGACAAAATACTTACAATGGGGGTAAGTATACCATTTTACATTTTAATGGGTAGACCTTTCCCGACCCCTTGGGTCAAAGGTCGCGCAGGCGTTTCTTCCTTAGGAGACATGGAGGTGATCCTGGATGACTACGTGATTTCCCTTATTGATGAACTGAATTCTGTGTGTGCTGATGTTTCTCTTTCTCTCCCTATACCATCAGATAAGCCCACCCATAATTTCGTTCCAGGCCAACAGGTGCTGATTCGGAGTCTGAAACCAGTCGCAGTGGGGGAACTGAGATATTTGGGGACAGCTGTATTCATCGCAGTGACCAGGACTGGATTGCTAACTGATCATCAACCGCAGTGGATTCACGCATCCAGGCTGAAACATCTATCAACATACGCATTACCAATTGACATTGTAAGGCCTAAGAAGCCTGCCCAAAGTGTGTGACAGGGCACTGGTGAGAGGGCTTGCGCCAGACAGAAGATCCTCGCTCTTTTAGTGGGCGAGGGGGTCACCTGTGGGCTGAACACAGGACCTGGGCAAACTTTTTCTCCATTAATAGCTTCCCGATCACCTCTGAAGGTTCCCCTGTTACACATTTGGGTCTAAATTGTCTAACATGTCAGTCATATATCTAGTATTGATCCTGGCCGGTGCACAAGCAATTAGATTAATAGATGAAGATGATTCATGGTTAGACCATGATGATCCGCCACACTCATATGCTACAAACATGTGGTGGAGATTGGCTAATTATACAGCAAAGACAAGTGCCATGAAAGGTATTTGTTATGTATGTGTTATTGTTGGCGATAGTTGTTGTACTTATGTTCCAGATAATGATGCAGATGGACATTTGATTGACCAAGGGATCAAGAACATCACCAAAGCAGTTGTTGAGATGACAATCCGAGAGAGGAATAGAGATGATTGGGACTGGAGTTTGAGTTTTTCCAGCCTATTCCAGAAAATCGAACATTGGCTAATTTTAATCGTCATAATTATTTCATGCATTCCGGTTTTGCTTTGCTTATGGCCCTGTATTATGGCTATGATTCGCCGTGCATTGAAATCATCTTTAAGTGTGATTATGAAAGGTTACCATGTTGCCCAGGCAAGACCAGGAGACAAGGTGACCACGAACCCGAATGTAATGTAAAGTCAGAGATAAAAAACCTGTTCAGACCGGACGGGGGCATTAGATTAGGACCTTTTTCATTTTACTTTTACTGTTTATCATTAGTGCGGAAAATGTACTGCTAAGTCATAAATGACTTAAAGGGGGCAACTGTTAGATTTAATTTCCGCATAAGTGAATACAAAGCTACAGAAAAGGTAAAGAGCTCGCTGCTTATGTTGCTATAAGAGGAAGAGGTCGCTGGACAGGTGGCTCTTGGCTATAAGTAGAGAAAGAATGCATTAATTCTGTGTCTGTTATGCTATGTTTTCTGGACAGGTGGCTCCTGGCTATAAGTAGAGATAGAATGCATTCATTCTGTGTCTGTCATGCTATGTTTTCTGTACCTTATTTGGTCAT
This sequence comes from Gymnocypris eckloni scoliostomus, assembly GCA_027564155.1. Classification (NCBI taxonomy): domain Eukaryota; kingdom Metazoa; phylum Chordata; class Actinopteri; order Cypriniformes; family Cyprinidae; genus Gymnocypris; species Gymnocypris eckloni. Next base: position 36,956,398 of record CM050417.1, read on the forward strand.
TTGGTGAACCCCCTGGACATACAAAACTCTCTGGTACCATATATAAAGGCATGCTTGTCAAGAATAAATTGAGTTCAAAAGCCATGATGCCTCTCTGTGTCTTGTCTTAGGGCTCCCAGATCTGTAGAAGATTTCGTTCACAACATCCAACCTATATTTCAGATTTGATTTAGAAGTGATCCAAAACACAGAAAGAAAACTTAGTTCATAAGGGAACTGAAGTTTTACACTTTCCAAATAAGAAAAAAAGTAAATAAATAAATAACAAGAGATTGATTAGTCAAAAGAGCGAAAGATGTCAGATTTGTGGTTACTCCCTCAGCCTTTGTGTTACAAACATTTATGCAGCAGCGTTGACTAGTTTTATGTAATTCAATGGCAAGGTAAGAAAACACAAAGTATAGTTTTGTAAATGTACATTAATTAAAAAAACTCATATAAAAATGTCTAGATTTACTATGCTTAATTGTTGTGGAAATGCTTTGTCATAGACATCAGTGTGTAAACGGGACTTTTATTTTGGTCTGGTGATATGGCGTCATCAAGCCGCGCCCCTTCGCTCCCTGAGTCTGTTGAGATTCGGCTGAAGACAGGTTTGTGGTTATTAAATTAATGCAAATCAATTTTTGTCAATTTACACGCTTTACAATCTATACGTTTATTTAGTGTAATTTATGTGAGTAAAGTGCATCCTAGTATTAATAACAGAGCGTGACGTGCGTCTCAATTCGCTCTCAATATCGTGAATAAGTACCATCGTTAAAGTAAAGAAGACTCAGTCACTCCAGGATTTTGCGATCGCTGAATTAAAAGAAAAATCAAGCTAACTCCGCAATTTTCGCAAGAGCTCGCAAATTTTCCGCAGATTTTGGGCTTATACGTGTCCCGTGACGTCATCGCAACGCGCATTCAGTCAAAGAACGGTTGTTTCTCAGTTTGTAAAATAGAATGAACAGTTTGTGTTCTCATCATGATCGATTTACAAGAGCTACATCGGACAAACGAACCGAAAGGGGACCGAATCTGCGCTACTCGTTTGGGCTACAGACCGTTTATCTGCTCGGACCGGAGCCGCGGGCTGCTCTCGATCACGTGACACCTTTATACACAGCGAGAGATACAGTGAAGAAAGCAGTCTCAATAACATCTCTGTCAAATCTTGTGAGAAGCATTCAAATTATTTTAAAACTACAGACATCAGAACAAACACCACTGATGTGGAAACCAGGAAAAACATTGCTCAATAAACACAAATCTCCACCATTCACCATGGATTTAACAAAACTACAGGTACAACTTGTGTCAGAAATGCTTTCGAGTGTTTTTAAATGCTTCACACAACTTCTCCCAGCACTTCAAATCTTTAAGTATTAGCCTACCAAATTTTAATGTGATGAAATTATTTGTTCATCCTTCATAGGTTGCCTCCATTTATAAAAACTAAAGGTTTCATAATGTAGGAAAGCAAACACTTATTTAAAAATAAAAAGGACATTGCATTACCACTATATGGCTGCAGAGAAGTACTTATAGGCTTATTAGCCATTTCCACTCCATATATTTATTTTTTATTTATCAAATTATATTTTGACATTATGAATGACAGTAATAAAATTATTTTTGTCTGCATCTCAACTACCCAGACAGCACAAGTAAATATGCAAGACATCTGCCAAAGATCTGGAAAAATATCTGCTTGTCATCTGATAAACGTCTCAGAAGCAGTTTTACATGCATTCTGATAAATGTCTATTTGACACCTGACAGAAAATTACATATTGCAGACGAACAAACACCCTTAAAAATAAGTCTTGCATATGTAAAGGGCGAAGTCATGGCCTAATGGTTAGAGAGTAGGACTTGTAACCTAAAGGTTGCAAGTTCGAGTTTCGGGCCGACGTTAATTGTAGGTGGAGGGGAGTAAATGTACAGCGCTCTCTCCACCCCAATACCATGACTGAGGTGTCCTTGAGCAAGGCACCGAACCCCCAACTGCTCCCCGGGTGCCGCAGCATGAATATCTGCCTTCTGCTCCAGGTGTGTGTGTTCACTGCTGTGTGTGTGTGTGCGCACTTTGGATGGGTTAATTGCAGAGCACAAATTCCAACTTTTTTTTTACTAAATGGAGACATCAAATAGACATCTCTGAGATGTGCATGTGCGATTAGGGTGAGTGCTTTACTGTCAGGTGCTGGTGCCACCTTCTGTTTAACTTAATGGCACTGTGTCCTCAAATGCCCTACGATGGTTCTCGAAGTCAGAAAAGTTATAACAATATTAGAAGGATGTTGTCCATAGAACATTTTCACTGCAAAACAATAAGAAATGCTCCAAATATCACCACAAATTTTGAGAAAAGCTGCAGCAAAATCAGTCATTTTAGGCCACAAAAATCAGGAAAAAGTCTGAGAATCCGAATAATCTGAATCGAGTCATTCATAAATGATTCAGTGATTCGAATCAGCACAGCACGCTGACGATAAAAGACAATTAACACATCTTGTAATGACAACTTTTACAAATGTTTCCATGAAAGTGCAATCTATTAAATCTTATATATAAATAATTGATTACCAAATATAAATAATTAATACCTAATATAAACTTTTTGTATAATATGTATTTTAATTAGATCATTTAATGCAGGGGTGTCCAAACATGGGCCACTGTCCTGCAGAGTTTAGCTCTACACCTGACTGGATGTTTCTAGTATGCCTATTAAGAGCTTGATTAGCTTCAGGTGTGTTTTTAATTAGGATTAGAGCTAAATTCTGCAGGACACTGCAGTTTGGACAGCCCTGATTTAAAGCCATTAACTCTCTCTCTGACTCCCTTCCCAGTGCACTTGTAGCCGGCGTGACTCTGACAGCCCGACTACGCCTCTGCGTTGTGTTATGTAGTGTAGTGTGAAATAAACACTGGAGTCAGTCTGCTGGTTCAATGGTCTTTTATCTGAATAAGTAGAGAACATGCAGTTAATTATTCATTGTAATATTGCCTGCTCCTGCTCGCTCTGCTCAGACCTCCCGCGGACTGAAGCAAGCATTCACAATACAGAGAATTTGCTATTTCACAAGATAAAGAAGTAATATAAAGAAAATGGCAGTAACTAATGATCACTTCAAATACAACATAACTACTGTAAAGGAATTTTCCTTATGGGCAGTAATCAAACAGTGAGACATAGATTTCAGATGTATGCATTATATGTTTTCTCACTCGTAGTTAGATAAGCATTCTGTGTGTGATGATTTACTATGATTGGGAAGTGATAGAGGTAAGGAATCGCAGATGGTCAGGGGGTCAAGGGGGCATTTGCCTGCCTTTTCTGTATAACCATTAATAGGTAAACAGACTGGTATCTCTCCTCTAGAGGAGGGAAGGAGGAGGCCTTGGAAGGAAAGGACTATAAAACAGACCGGCACTGCTTCTCCTTACTTCTTATCTCTGGCTTCTTATCTCTGGCTCTCTGTCTCTCTCTCTCTCTCTATCTCTCTCTCTGACTGACTCACAGCTATGTGTGTTAGAACTGAGGGATCTTCTTGCAAGAGAATAAATACTTTTATTATTATAATATGGACTCAGAGTTGTCTCTTACTCAGTGATGATGTTTGTTAGAAAGAAATTGCCACAACAATTTGGTGTCAGAATAGTGGGATTCCTTGGACGTGACTTCTGGACCTGACAGCGGACGGAGGCTGATCACCTTGGAGCTGAAAAGTTCCAACCCTACCTGCAAAAAGATTGAGAGGCGAGGGACCGTTCCGCTGTTGGGACCGGAGGATCGACCACTGGAATCAAAAAGAACCCAGGTGGCACAAAACGACATCTCTGGTAAGAAACAATTAAATTCAATTTAATTAGGGTGAAATACAGTTTAAAGAGTGAAATTGAACCATATTGGCTGAATTTTTTTTCTGTGGTAGAGTAATCTGAGCACGAACGATCAGATTAGGTAACCTGAGATTAATTTGAGATCTGTACGGATCAAGAGGGTTTCAAACAGGTACCGAGGTTAATTGGGGTTAGGAAAAATCGAAAGATTTTGATAAATCACAATTAAGAGGGCACTACTAGTGCAACCCGATCCGATTGCGGGATAAGAGAAAATCGGATCTGCTGGAGACGTCTAGCAGATTAAAGAGACGCGCGCGAGCAAATCCACAGAAAGCAGAAAACAGCCAGTATGGGGATATCTCAGAGCAAGTTTGTGAAATATGATACACCGGTGTACTACCAAATTAAAAAAATATTATGGTCAGAAATGTATGCAAGATATTGAAAAATTAATCAAGCATCATGATTTTCCCGAAGAGGGAACATTGAGTCTCACAAAACTGAAAGTGGTTTCAACAACCAGGTTGTTGTTGCAAATGTGTTAAACATGTATGTTAAAAATGTGAACAAACAGTAGATTGTTGGCTAAAGGAAGTAGATGGTTGGCTCAAGGAAGTAGATAGGAAAAAAAAAAAAAAAAGCAAGTGCAGAAAGTTAGCAGGAAGGGAAAAAAAGCAAGTGCAGAAAGTTAGCAGGAAGGAAAAATGAAAAGTGTGAAAGTCTATTTGTATGTGTCTGCACCACCAGAACAGACTGACCCACAGTATGTTTGTATTTCCCACATGAAAATACGGTGAGGCCGGCACCGCCAAAACACCCATCTACCCAATGGCTCAGCTGGATGCATTGAAATTCGCCCCGACCTCGACTGTTTCTCCGTCCAAGACAACCGCAGCGCGAGACGCTGAATGAACAAGCACGAGCAGCGCCGCGAAAGCGAAGAGGGGGAGAGAGATGCAGCTGGCTGTTGTACAGATTAAAGCAGCACGAGCAGCGCACAAATGTGGACTGTGTGCGAGGGGTGAACATGACTTTTCTGGCTGCACGAAGTGCAGGTTGTCCAAGAATCACGGACACTGGGCACAGGATTGTCCAGAGGCGCGGAAGGCGGATTGAAAGGAGAGGAACGGAGAACAGGAGAGGAGAGGGCGGGTGACAGGCATTCAGCAAGCTACGAAAAAGGGAAGTAAAAATTGATTGACACACACACACAACACGCTCACATACACTGATTCAAATACCGCTATCTGCAATGAAGACATGCTTGCAAACCGTTAATGTGTGGAAGTTTTGAATAAGGCTATCTGCAATGAAGACATGCTTGCAAACCGTGAGTGTGTGTAAGTTTTGAATAAGGCTATCTGCAATGAAGACATGCTTGCAAACCGTTAATGTGTGTAAGTTTTGAATAAGGCTATCTGCAATGAAGACATGCTTGCAAACCGTTAAATGTGTGACTGTTGAAGGTTTGAATAAGACCATGTTGACTTGCCATGTGAACCAAGAATGACGGATTTAGTGTTTGAAAGCACTTGAAGTCAGGGCATTAATTTCAGAAAACTATAATGTGCCGTTAAAATGTGAGACGGAGGGGGGCAGGGCATTAAAACATGCATTTTTGTGCTCTGAAACCTGTCCGGTTCCGTTAATGGCCAGGGATCTAATGTGTAAATTAAAATCTGAAACTCACTGCTGGTTTGGGATTTATTGAAGAGAAACAGCAGATGAGTGGTGCAAAATTTGAGCCACAGTGGGCTTTGAAAGTGGCAGATAAAAGATTCTGATTGGGCACAAATGATTTTGAAATTGAGCGTGAACCTCAATATGAGGAAGAGTGGTTTAGCGGGGCAGAAAATGTTTTTGACAAGGTTTAATAAGATTTTCTGGAGTGAAAATGTGTGTGCGCTTTCAGCTTGCCTGTCAGAAAAACAAATGAGGCTGTATTTGATAACAGGCCAGTCTGCGCCTCACTTATCAGTAATCAAGGCCACCGAGCAGAAATGGGAAGAAATAGGCCTGTTTGTGAGAAAATGTCTTTCTGCCACAGATTGGATTGAAAAGCCAAACGGGCAGAAACACAGTGGAAATGCAGGTGTTTTTATGGAGGAATGTGAGTTTGATGTTGCCGTACAGAGAACTGTGACTGCTATTGTCAGGAATGCAATGGAGAAACATGAGCACGGATCTATTTCTGCCACAGACATCCTGTCCTGGCAGAAATACCTCCAAAATTGTGGGCAAAACACAAATATGATGTTGGGTTGATTAAAGGTTGTGAACCAGTTGTAATCACTCCAAAGTCTGATTACAGGCCATGTCAATCGCAATGTCCCCTGAAGAAGGAGGCATTGAGAGGATACAGCGTTTTTGAGTCTCTCCTGAAGGAGAGTAATAATTCCCTGTCATGATTCTCCAGTGCGAACTCCTATTTTCCCGTAAAGAAAATAACATCTAACACAAGTGAACCAGTCACGTGGCGATTTGTGCAGGATCTGCAGGCTGTAAACTCAGCCGTTATTGCAAGAGCTGCCCGTACCTAATCCATACACAATTTTGTCACAAATTCCGCAAAATGCAATGTATTTCACTGTGGTTGATTTGGCCAACGCTTTCTTTAGCGTCCCAGTGGAAGAAAAAAGTCAGTTTTGGTTCGCGTTTGATTTTGACAACAAAGGGTACACGTTTACCAGGTTGTGTCAGGGCTATTGTGAGTCTCCGACGATTTACAATGAAGTGCTCAGACGGAGCCTTGAACCATTAACTCTATCGAGCGGAACGGCGCTATTGCAGTATGTAGATGATTTATTGATTTGTGCACGAGATGAGGTTACGTGCGTGGCTGACACTGTAACTCTCTTGCACCACCTGGCGCGGGAGGGTCACAGGGTCAGCCTGACAAAGCTTCAGTTCGTGAGACAGGAGATAACATTTTTGGGTCACACTAACACCAAACAGTAAAGCTATCTCTGAGAAACGGATAAAAGCTATCAAAGATGTACCAAGACCTTTAACAAAGACAATTGTTATCATTCTTGGGAATGTGTGCATATTGTCGAACGTTTATTCCAAATTATGCATTTCTTGAAAAGCCCTTGAGAGCCCTGACAACAGGGAAAGGGCTGAGGTCATGTGACAAGATTGAAAGGCCTTTTGTTACACAGATGGTAGACGCAGTCTCCATGATTTTGCAAGAGCAGAGAACATCACATTTATCAACAGCCCGATGGCTGAGGTATCACACGATTTTGCTTGACATGCCAAATGTAACAGTGAAAAGATGCACAACTTTGAATCCTGCCACACTTCTCCCTACAGAGGAGGATGGAGAGGAACACCATTGTTGTCTATCAGTGCTGGAACAGGTGTGTACACCACGTCCAGACCTGTTGGACACACCTTTAGAGAACTGGGACAATGTCCTCTTTGTGGATGGATCGGCGTCCAAAGATCCACAAACAGGCTTGAATAAGGTTGGTTTCGCGGTGACCACTGAATTTGAAGTCGTAAAGTCTGGCAAATTGCCATCAAATTATTCGGCTCAGGCAGCTGAATTGGTTGCTCTGACAGAGGAGTGTAATCTTATGGCAGACAAGTGTGTGACAATTTACACAGACTCGCGTTATGCTTTTGGGGTCACTCACGACTTTGGCGCGCTTTGGAAGCATGGTAATTTTTTTGAAGTCGGATGGACATCCGATATTAAACGCATCGCTTGTGTCTAAGCTTTTGGAGGCCATTCTTTTACCAGACAAGGTCGCGATCTGTAAATGCGCAGCGCACACTAACGATAAAAGGTTTATCTCCACAGGAAACGTGAGAGCAGACGCGGCAGCGAAGGCCGCGGCAGCACAGGAGACAAAAGAACGACTTGTGCTTTAGTATCTGTGACTAACCCTGATATTTCCCCTTGTTTACAGAGTATGCAGTCTTTTTCCACAGGAGCAGAAAAAACAACGATGGAGGTCGTCTGGCTGCAGTCTGGAAGGGGGTGTATGGATGAGTGTTGATGACATTCCTTGTTTGCCCAAAACACTTCTTTCAGCATTAGGCTAAGTTGACACATGGGTTGGATCATGTGTCAAAGGGGATGAAGGAATTATGGTTTACAAAGGGGTTTACAGTGGTTGCTGAAATTTTTGCAAAAGATGTGTCACTTGTAACACACACAATGTGGCTAGGGGAATAAAAACACCCTTGGCATCTCAACCAGCACCAGCAGGTCCATTTGAATATCTAATGATGGATTTCATCGAATTAACCCCTTGTGGGAAACAGAAACACTGTCTGGTGATGGTTGACATGTGGTCAAAATGGGTTGAGGCCTTCCCAACCTCGAAACAAGATTCGGCGGCAGTGGCAAAGGCTCTGTTAACCGAGATCGTTCCGAGATGGGGAATTCCAAGAAAAATCAGTTCTGATAATGGCAGACACTTTGTCAATGATGTAATAAAGCAGGTGGGTCAGTTCTTGGGAATTGACATGAGAACACACTGCAGCTACGCTCGCCAGGTGGGGCAGTAGAGACAGAACCAGACAATTAAGAACAAATTGTCGAAATGCTGTGAAGAGACGGGTCTGACTTGGCTTAAAGCCCTTCCAATTGTACTGATGTACATGAGAATGAGAAAAGAGTAAAACAAACCTGAGCCCATTTGAAATTTTGTTTGGCAGGCCACCATTCATGGGCATGGAAGGGGTAAACAAGGGCTGCCATCAACGGATGTGTGAGAATGACATGTTGAATTACTGCAAAGAAATGTCTTGTCTGTTGTCAAATATTTCTGTGCAGGTAAAAGCTGAAGGTTGCTGAGAGATTCCTGCACGAGGTCAGACCTGGTGATTTCGTGGTGATTCGTGATCACAGGAGAAAGAGCTGGAAATCGAAAAGGTGGCTAGGGCCTTTCCAGGTGCCTCTGGTGACGCACACGGCGGTGAAGGTCGCAGGAGAGGGCTACGTGGGTTCACGTAAACCATTGCAGGAAGGTGCCGCCCATTGCGGAGGTGGAGCAATCGCTGGAGGAGGTTCAACGCGAGTGTCAGTAAACGCTAAGATCCAGTTTGAAAAAAATATCAGCAGCAAGGAGGAGACAACTTTGATTGCGCAACCGGCATCTGGGTGGACACTGTAATCAACAGAACAGATAAGACTCTTGGTGTTTCAAAAACAGTACTTTCTCACATTCTCTGGTCATAACAGCACCTCTGATAAAGAGTAACTGAGGGAATGGAGCGTCCAAGACCGTGGCACCCATTCAGAATACCAGGAATGTGTGGTCTGGTTTAAGACCACATGTATAATAACTTTGTTGTCAGTGACAATTTGCTTGGTAATACTACACTTCACAACAGGTCTGAAGGTGTTACCAACAGGAGATCAGACCAACAATATGATGACACAAGTAGCGGAAGTTACAGTGAAAGGTGTTAATTGAGTTATGATGTTTCTATTTTCTTCCTGAGAAGGATTGATATGTAAAGAAGGTTAAAAGCAGCAGTTATCCGTGTACGAGAGGACGTACAAGGAGAGGGGTTGAAACTGAGGGATTTTTTACATACTTTTAATATTTACATTTTATATTACAGAAGTAACTCAACAGTGATAAATTGATATGTTTATTTCCTACTTTGAACTATACTATTTCTTGTTTATACTATGGTGACTGAGGGTTCGGTTTAGGCCGAGAGTGCGACAGCAAGGCCTGTCCATTTAGCCCGGCAATAGAATGAAATCTTTACTATGCTTGCTAAACATTTACAGCCTAAGCATTTTTCCAATTTTCAAAAACTTACTTCACAGGTTCAAGAAGAGTGATCATTTATGTGAAAATCAGAGATGAAGAGTATAAGTGTGATTTAATGGCTTGAACTTGTATTTATTATTATTTACTATTATTATTACAATGTTTGATTAATCAGTTATCAGAGAATGATAAACAGGGAGGAATTGTAAAGGAATTTTCCTTATGGGCAGTAATCAAACAGTGAGACATAGATTTCAGATGTATGCATTATATGTTTTCTCACTCGTAGTTAGATAAGCATTCTGTGTGTGATGATTTACTATGATTGGGAAGTGATAGAGGTAAGGAAACGCAGATGGTCAGGGGGTCAAGGGGGCATTTGCCTGCCTTTTCTGTATAACCATTAATAGATAAACAACTTGGTATCTCTCCTGTAGGGGAGGGAAGGAGGAGGCCTTGGAAGGAAAGGACTATAAAACAGACCGGCACTGCTTCTCCTTACTTCTTATCTCTGGCTTCTTATCTCTGGCTCTCTGTCTCTCTCTCTCTCTCTATCTCTCTCTCTCGCTCCTGACTGACTCACAGCTATGTGTGTTAGAACTGAGGGATCTTCTCTTGCAAGAGAATAAATACTTTTATTATTATAATATGGACTCAGAGTTGTCTCTTACTCAGTGATGATGTTTGTTAGAAAGAAATTGCCACAACACTACATATACAGAAGATGTCTTATATAAAAGATTTCAAAAAGATAAAACCAATTCAAGTTTGAGAACACAGAAAGAAATCATGAAAACACATAAAAACTGTACCTGAATAAGTAGAGAACATGCAGTTAATTATTCGTTGTACAATCTTGCCTGCTCCTGCTAAATATTCACACAAAGAGAAATCAGCAGTCACGCTTCACAGGCCAATATTCACGCTGACAACGACACACTGCATTCCCTTGATTAAAACTACACTTTTGCAGGTAAAACGACATTAAACTCGGTCCTAAGAAAAGGCAACGCATACATGTAACTCATTTTCACATGGTAAACAAACACAGATCAATCAATTAGAGATTATTTCTATTTTAACACGTTTTTGATCAGGATAGAACAAAATGCATACCTCGCTCTGCTCAGACCTCCCGCGGACTGAAGCAAGAGCGCGCAGCGCTAGTGACGTCACAACGGTGACGCGCGCACGGAACTTATAAATAAAATACATTTTTCCTTTTCTCACAAATATATACACATTAGTTACCAACAGTAAAACATAAGGATTTTGAGTGAAATAATAAAAACTAATTATAATCACACCAGCTACATTCACCCCCTTCTGAATTCACCAAAATCCCAAAGACTTAATAATTTTCACTTATACACTTGACCAATGCATCCAAATCGTCTCTTCGCCTATTTCAGCTTGAAAATGCTACCTTCTAAAAAAGGTTGAGAGAAATTTAAGGGTGATCAGGCCTTAAAAGCCTCCCAGAATAAAATGATGCCTTTTACATCATACCAGGTTTTAAATTATAAATCTTGAGTTAATTGTATCAAGTCTATAAATCATGCTAAATTATTTGATTTACAATCATAGGGATAAAGCTATATCAGAGGGCATGAACTTGGACAATAAAATCAAATAACCTCGTCTAAAACAAGGTGAGTAATGACTGGGACTTTCTACCCAATGTGTTTGTAATTGATTCAATGTTCAATGGTCTCTGTGCCATAGATTTAATAAGACGATTGACCTTTTTGACCACTCTACCAACACGCGTGACTCTTCCTTGAGTATTTTCTACACCCTGAGTGCCTCGGTCTCTAGTCTCTTGATCAGGCTGTTCTGTCTTAGACATGTCTCTTGTCTCTATTGTGGGAGTGGTTCTGTCACTATCAAGATTGAAACAGTCCGTCTGACCATTACAAGGCTCTGTTCTAAGACTCTCATCCTCAGAGGACTTCTCAGAGCAATCATCACCTTTGCTCTGCTGTTCTCTCTCAGCATAGAACTGTCCAGATCCAAATTCACTTTGTGAGCTTTGACCCAGGGAACGTTCTGTTTCATCTAGCACCCAAAGGCTAGTTTGTCTCTCTGAACCTTCACTCTCTAAACAATCAGCAAAATCCTGGAGCTGTGAGTTAGCAATGGACTCCTCCCGGTCGTCATCACATTCATTGAGATGCGGATTACTGGCTCCTCCAAGTTCCATCTGAACTGGTAAAAAACTGATGTCCAACAAGAGATTGCGATGTACAACTCGCTTAGCTCCTTTCTCATCTTGCACCACGTAGGTATGCGTCTGAGGGTTCCGGTTGATGACAACGTAGGTGGTTGCCTCCCACTTATCGGCAAGTTTCCTCCTCCCTCTCTCTCCCTTATTAGCAATCAATACACAATCTCCAACATTCAAATGGGTGCCCTTTACTCTCTTGTTATATCCTTGAGCTTGTTTTTGTTGCTCTTTGGCAGAATGCTGTTGTGCAATGGCTGCTGCTTCATGGAGGTGAGAGAGTAATGTCTTGGCATGACTACTATAATCCACTACCACAGGATCTCAGAGTACCTGTTTGAACATCACGTCTACAGGGAGCCTAGGCACACGGCCAAACATAAGGTAAAAGGGTGGGAAGCCAGTTGTTTCATGCACAGTAGCATTATAAGCTAATGTTAGGGTCTGCATTTGTTGGGGCCACTGATGTTTAGCTTTTAATGGCAAAGAACGCAGCATTGCTCCTAGAGTCCTATTAAATCTTTCAGTTCCTCCGTTGCCCATTGGATGATATGCTGTGGTATGTGATTTAACAACTCCTGATAACTTGAGTAACTCTGCGATCAAACCACTCTCAAAATTAGCACCTTGATCTGTGTGTATACGTTCAGGGAATCCGTAAACACAGAATATGTGATCCTACAGCTTTCTGGCCACCTGCTTAGCTGTCTGATTGGCACACGGAAACGCATGGGCTAATTTTGTGAAGTGGTCCGTAACTACCAACACATCAACAGAGTTTTGTTTTGAGTCTTCTGCACTCCAAAAATCCAAGCATACCAATTCCATGGGTGCTGAGGTTCTGATACTCTCCAATGGGGCTCTAGCGGATGGTTCAGGTGATTTAGCGAGAATACATCTTTGGCAACATTTGACATAGGACTTGATGTGTTGTTCCATCTTAGGCCAATAGAACCGCTGCCTGGCTAAGTTAAGCGTTCTTGCTTGACCTTGGTGTCCCGCAAGGTCATGAATGCCACTCAATGCTTTGGCCTTAAGACTCTGGGGAAGCACACACTGGTATCGCTTCTGTTTACTCATTGGGTCTTTGATTACTCGATAGAGTATGCCATTCAGAAACGTAAGTCTCTCCCGTTGCTTACTGAGAGAAAGTGCACTTGAATTGAGGTTTGCTTTCTCCCGTCTGGAAGGTATTCTTCTGCGAGCAACGAAAGGAACAATCACGGATATGCTAGGATCTTGTTCCTGTCTTTGTTGGAGTTCCTGTAAGGAGAGTTCCGGTAACATGTCCAAACCAGATGGAGCAAATTGTTGAACAGATTGGATCAACTGCACTGCTCGGGACTCTGCTGCCAGTTCCCAATTGTCATAAACTTCACAGAGAGCATGCACTTCATCAGCGTCACAAACACCTAAACTCACTACTGGGAGGACATTTCTCAAGTCAGTCTCTGGCACTGGGCGCTGACATTGGACTTTTAATCGAAATATCTCCTGGATTCCTTCCTCGCCAACTTCGGCAGCCTCGGACAGCAGACTTGTATACTGTTCATTAAGCAACTGATGGCTGATTGTTTTTGTAAAGGGATCACGACTAAGAGCATCAGCCACAACATTCTTGCTGCCTGCTATGTGTCGTATCTCGAAGGTGTAAGGAGCCAGCTTTGCAACCCAGCGTTGTTCGCAGGCATCTAGCTTTGGTTTAGTCATTATGTATGTCAACAGATTGTTATCCGTCCATACGGTGAATGTGGTTCCTTTGAGCCAATGACTAATCTTCTCGCAAACACTCCACATTAAGGCCAAGAATTCAAGGCGGTGAGCCGGGTATCGCCTCTGTGAAGTACTAAGTGTTTTGCTTGCAAAAGCGATGGGCCTGGCTTTGTCTTCACCCAGGGGTATCTGAGACAATACTGCCCCCAACCCATCTAAAGAAGCATCTATAGACAAGATAAAGGGTCTTGAAAAATCAGGATGCACCAGGACTGCGCAGTTTAACAGCTTCTCTTTTAGGGTGCTGAAACTTGTACCGCACTCTGTTGTCCAGTCAGAGGGTTTCAGTTTTCTAAAGGTACCAGCCAGAGGTGGAAAGTAACGAATTACATTTACTCGCGTTACTGTAATTGAGTAGCTTTTTTGTGTACTTGTACTTTTTTAAGTAATATTTTTAATCTGTAATTTTACTTTTACTTAAGTATATTTTGTGCAGTATTGTACTGCTACATTTTAAAACTCATTCACATACTGAGTAAAAAATCGCTCCGTGGAAACAACTGCAGCAAATAATGGGCAGAAGAAGAAACTGGCGCTAAAATCACAAGAAAGATGCAGACGAACAGGACAGGCGTTAATGGTGCAGACCCAGCTGAAAACCAGACCCGTCGTACTCTGCTGAAGTTGGACTCGGAGGAAATGAAGTGAACCCCTGGCCATATTCATGCTCTATTATGCAGTGTTAGTTGTGTTTGCCTCGGGAGACCGAACTAGCAGCTTATAAATATATCGACATCACCCTTCGCAAGCATGTGGAGATAAGGTAAATACTTGCATCGTTGCATTGGTGGTTAAAATGAAGCTTTTACGGTTTAGCAAAAGGTTTTGCACAAATGAGCCAAAAGACAGTGCTGCAGGGTGTGCAATATCGCTCTGCGAAAATATAGTAATTGTTGTTTTAACGATGTGCGATTTGACATTATCAGTATTTTGCCAAAACCAAACAAATCACTCTAAACCAGCGGTTCTCAATTCCAGTCCTCGCCCCACCGCTCTACATATTTTTCATGTCTCTCTTTGTTAACACACCTGATTCAGATAATCAGCTCGTTAGAAGTGCGCTCCATGAATGAACTGTGTTCCGATTGACATGCTCCCTACACAGTGTCCATTGCTCCCTACTCCTGAGCAGGGGAAAGCCGCTGAAGTTTACTTCACTTCAGAACATTCATTCATGGATTTGCGTTGCGCAACATCTTTACGCACGGACGAGTGTGACATCATATACCTCTGTAAATATATACAATTTTAATTCACGCCTCGCACACTTCAATGCACTATGAATGGAATACGCTCGCTTAACGAACTGGAATCATGGAGGAATATCGTGTGATGTCCACTTCGCAGGGCACTTGCGTTCGAATAGAACAAACGTCTGAAGTGATAAGAGTAACATACGAAATGTGCAGAGCGGGGGGGGGGCGCGAGGACTGGAATTGAGAACCGCTGCTCTAAACAGTGTGCTGTGAAATCTAGTAACGTTAGATTAGACTAATCCGCGTGCATCTGGAGTGCTTTCTTTCACTGCGTGATTCAGTCTGTTAAAATGCGTTTAGAATGATCACAAAATTGAAGATATAGAAGCAGAAAATGTATATATTTATATAATATAGTAAGTCAACATCACATGAAGAATGCCGTTTTTCTCAAAAAATCACCATGATTACATAGGCCTGTAGTTTTGCTTTTTACAACAGTTAAAAAAACAAGTTAATTAAGAGCCTTACGTTTTAGACACATTGCCTGTTTTTGCTCTATTTCGACAACAAAAATAATTCCATACACAGTTTTGCGTCTCTGACTCTGAGCAATGACGTGTTTCATTCCTTGAATTAACCGTTTAAATGATTCTGTTCAATCACAATGACTCTCTTATGAGTGACTTGCTGACACCTACTGGTGGTTCTAATTTAACATTTAAAGTATCTTTTGATTTATTTATTTTTAATTTCAAATGACTATTTAACATTTGTGACCCTGGCCTGGAGCACAAAACCAGTCTTAAGTCGCTGGGGTATATTTGTAGCAATAGCCAACAATACATTGTATGGGTTAAAATTATACATTTTTATTTTATGCCAAAAATCATTAGCATATTAAGTAAAGATCATGTTCCATTAATGTATTTAGTAAATTTCCTACTGTAAATATATCAAAACTAAGAGCTTAATTTGAACAACTTTAAAAGGAGATTTTCTCAATATTTGGATTTTTTGCACCCTCAGATTCCATATTTAAAAATATTGTCCGATCATAACAAACAATACATCAATGGAAATATGATTTATTCAGCTTTCAGATGATGTATAAATCGCAATTTAGGAAATTGGTTTTCTGGTTCAGGGTCACATTTTATGTCTTATTTATCAAAACATTATTTCTGCATTTGTAACTGCAGGCTAAATGCATTCATGTCAGTGTGTAATACATATATGCCACTTCAGATGAAGCTTCATGCTTCCTCTGCATTGCAAAGATGCATTTTGTTGATACTGATTTAATTTGCCTGGTAACAGCCCAAATGTCTTATTATTCTAATTAACCGATTAATTTAATTAAAAACACCTAGTTTGAGATTTATAGGCCTATCCCAGGTGTGTCAAACTCAGTTCCTGGAGGGCCACAGCACTAAAGAGTTTAGTTCCAACCCTGCTCCAACACACACACCATGTAGTTTTCAAATAAGCCTAAATGATTAGATTAGCTGTATCAGATGTGTTTAATTAGGGTAATATCTACACTGTGTAGGGCTGTGGCCCTCCAGGAACTGAGTTTGACATCTTTGGTCTATCCCATTTTTCCCTCCCTCCCATTGTTAAAATGTAACTAAGTACTTTTTACTCAGAGTAAATTTTAAATGAGCTACTTTTTACTTTTACTTGAGTAGATTTTTAGACTGGTACTTTTACTTGTACTTAAGTAAAATTTCAGTAATGTAATGGTACTTTTACTTGAGTACAATATTTTTGTACTCTTTCCACCTCTGGTACCAGCCTGTTTTGTGATCTGTCCTCGACCCTTTCTCTTCTGACCAGCCGTGAGGGCAAACAAAGGTCTAGCGATGGCAGAGCAATTAGCTATGAAATGTTGATAATAAAATACCATCCCCAGAAAGGATTTAATTATTTTAAATGAAGGAGTAACTCCATCGTCTTCCATAATATCAGACTCGGACATGCGGGAGATTACGTCCACCTTTTCTGGATCCACAGCAACTCCACCCCCTTCGATGACATGGCCCAAGAATCTCACAGAAGTTCGCAGAAGGTGACTCTTTTTTGGACTTAATTTTAGATTGTGCTGGCGGAGTCTTTGGAAAACTACTTCTAGCCTACTCAAAGCTTCCTTTTCAGTGGCTGCAAATACTAGTAGGTCATCTAAGTAGCACAATAGCTGGGTGAAGTTCAGGTCGCCGAATATACTCAGCATCATCCGCATAAACGAGGCCGGGCTATTGCACAGTCCTTGTGGCATACGATTGTATTCGTGCAAGCCAAGTGGTGTGGTGAATGCAGTGTATTTTTTGTCTTCCTCATGCATAGGTATATTATAAAAACCTGAGGTCAGGTCCATTGTGCTAAAATAGACATTCCCACCCAAAGACGCCAAACAGTCTGACTGATGCGGGAGTGGATGTGCATCTTTTAGAGTCCTGGCATTGAGCCACGTAAAGTCGGTGCAAATTCTCAAACTGCCGTCCTTTTTCCATACCATGACTAGTGGTGAGGCAAATTCACTGATGGATTTCCTTATTATGCCCTGGTCCTCCATTTCTGTCAAGACCTGTCTCAGTTTTTCGTAATGAGCTGGTGGGACTCTCCTGTAGGGAAGGCGAAATGGGCGTTCATCTGTCAGGCGGATGCGATGAGAGAAGCATTTTGCCTCACCACAATCCAAAGCATGTTTAGAAAAGATGTTGTTATAGCTAACTAAAAGCTTAACTAACTCCTGTTTGGTAGAGTGACTGACCTGGCACAATTTGATGTCTACTTCTTCCAGGCCAACTGCTGCAAGTTTCTTCTCATGATCCTCAGAGCTTGATTCAGGATTAGCTATTATTTGATCCTTTCCCTCAACCTGACTGGTGTTCTGGAAAACCGTGAAATCCTCAACGGCCACACAGGGCGAAACATCAGCTAGCTTGCAATTCCTCTTCAAAGTCACAGGCTGATCGGAGAGGTTCATAATCTTCAAGGGGATATATCCATCACCCCACATAGGTGTGATAACACGGCCAACCAGGATATTTCGTGGCATGGACTTTGAAGATGTGGGTTCGAGAATCACTGTGCTTCCTGGAGACATAGGGGTGTTTTTCGGAAGTCTGCCCCATAAAAGATACTCATGTTTTGCCAAGAGTGCACAAGAGTGTTACAGCCTGTGTCAGTTTCACAGTCCCAATCTTGCTAGGGGTTTTGGTGCCCTGCCATCTCGTCAATCCTGCCATCATATCAAGAAATTGAGAAACATCAGGGAACAATGACGGGTCACAGCTCTGAGCGGTCACTCTCCAATAATCACTGCTTTTCATTTCATGCATGAGGTACTTTATGACATTAGATCCAAGAATGAGATCATCTTTCTGCCCTGGGACCACAAGGATGGGGACGATACACTGAACACCATACACTTCTATCTCCACTTCATACATGCACTTAGGGTGAGTTTGGTGACCCCCACACCCAATCAGGACAACTTGCTCACTCAGCTGTTTGTCTTTAGTGATTACGTTTTCTTCAAACATCCGAGATTCGGTTTCTTCGTTTACTGTGCAAGCCATGGAGCCGGAGTCCAACATTCCCTTGACTTGAAATGTTTTGTTCACAATTGCAGGAGCATAAAACAGTTCACTAAATAGTTCAATCCTTTGTGAATTCTGCAAGATTACTTGAACATCTTCAGATTTGGCTGCGGATGTTTTCTCATACCATTGCTCCCAATCAACACCACCTTTTTGGTTGAGGGTTTGACTTTGTCCACCCGCATGTCCCCTCTCCATATGTGGGTCCGTTAGTTTAACGGCTGCTGCCCCTGACTCGAATGCACACCAGGAACACTGGCTCCAGATCTTGCCTTATGACACTCCCTCCTCCGATGGCCTGGCTTACAGCAAGACAAACACAGCCCATCTCGCCTGCAGTGCATTGTAGTAGAGTGATCAGTTGCTTGGCAAACTCTACACGGCTTTTGGAATGGCTGAGGTCCACTTGACATATATGGAGCCGGGACTGCTGCTTGATGGTTTTGCTTTAACATACGATCAAGTTGAGCAATAAGATTCTGCAAGCTGGTATGATCAGACACTGTCCCAACATGGCCCACAACTTCCATTTGATTTTGTGATCTTGCGGAAGTGCCCACCTGGGTTGATTCATCAATTTCAGCAGCCTGCACGTTTGCAGTAGCATTTCTCTCCACACCTGAATATTTTGATCTGGCCGCTGCCGCTGAATCTTCAGTTGTGCCTGATGATCATCCAGGTGTTCCTGAATTTCGCTAGCTTTCCACTTGTCAGCAGTTTTGAATTTCAACACTGCAGAAAGAGCAGGGTCTGGGCAGTGCTTAACAAACATCATAGTTACTTCTTTACTCGGTTCTTCGAGGTTGCGTCTCTGCCTCTTCAAACACTCTTCTGCCACGTCAACTGCTTTATTCAGACGAATCCAATAATCCATTGCATTCTCCTCTGCTGTAGGTAAGGTATTGTAGAAGTCAGCGAGTGGCATTGCAGAATACGTCAATTCACTAAAGTGTTGCTTTAGTATGTCAATAATAACTCTTGGGTCTTCACCAGGTTTTAACGATGGGTTACTGCGTAATGTGACTTTGATTATGTCTCTTGCTCTCCCTCCAAGTCTTGACATAATTTCCTGAGCCTGCTCGCCTATGGGCACACCTCTCTTTCTTAGATAGACATCAATTTGCTCTTCCCATTCGTGGATGGAAAGTTTATCAGTGCCATCTCCACGAAAGCTTGGCGGCTCTTTCACATCAGATTGCATAACTAATTTTACACCAGTCATGGTCAGTGAATTAGTATCAGTTGACAGTCATTCTAGACCTACACTCTGGCTGTCAGTTACCTTTTCCTCCTTTTCATTTCCCTTCATTAACTGTGCTGAAATTGATTGCCCTATTTCATGAGCTAACTGTGTAATGAGGTAGCTTAAGTCAGTGGAAGTTGTGTCTGACCTGGGAACCTGATGATCAGTTTTTAAACGTGTGGAGCAAAACACTGGAGAGTCAGCAAAACCCATAGCTCCTGGTGTGTGAGACATATCTCTAAAGAACTGACCTCTCCCCCCACCAACGTCTACATCATTCAGAGCATCCTCAACAACATAAGTATATGACATTTTACAAAAATATTTGCAACAGTATGACACTGAACGTTTTTTTATTTTTTTTACACGTAATAAAAAAAAAACAACCTTTATAGGTCTCCACTAAACAAGATTATGTAGTTGTGTTATTTATTTATTTTTCTTCCTCACTGGTGCTTTCGCAATATTCAGTCTTTGTACCTCTCTCCAACAGATTAGTCAGGAAAAGAAGAGTTCAACCCAGTCCACAGAACGAAGAATGCAGAAACTCAGCAACATCCGGCGGTCAATCTGATGTTGATCCTTCTGAAGGATCCGGGTCACGGCACCAATGTAGCCGGCGCGACTCTGACGGCCCGACTACGCCTCTGCGTTGTGTTATGTAGTGTAGTGTGAAATAAACACTGGAGTCAGTCTGCTGGTTCAATGGTCTTTCTTTTATCTGAATAAGTAGAGAACATGCAGTTAATTATTCGTTGTACAATCTTGCCTGCTCCTGCTCGCTCTGCTCAGACCTCCCGCGGACTGAAGCAAGCGTTCACAATACAGAGAATTTGCTATTTCACAAGATAAAGTAATATAAAGAAAATAGCAGTAACTAATGATCACTTCAAATACAACATAACTACATATACAGAAGATGTCTTATATAAAAGATTTCACTTAATGTAGTTCAACATTTCCAGCATTTTGCATACACATAAAACCAATTCAAGTTTGAACACACAGAAAGAAATCATGAAAACACATAAAAACTGTACCTGAATAAGTAGAGAACATGCAGTTAATTATTCGTTGTACAATCTTGCCTGCTCCTGCTAAATATTCGCACAATATTCACCCTGGTAACCATTTTTTCATTTCACTGCCATCTGGCAAGCGCTTCAGGAGCATGATGGCAAAAACTGAGAGACTAAGGAGGAGTTTCTTCCCCCAGGCCATCAGGCTCCTAAACTCAGTCTCATAACATCATAACATCCACAGGACTCAATTTAATAAACTGTAAACATATCCATTATTCTCCATCATCCACACTGCTGCTATGTGTACATACCAGGTACAACCTATTTGCACATTCTCTTGCACATCCGTGTTTATATTAATATTTATTAATCCACAGTATACTGTATTGCACATTTTATCTCATTGTACATCTTACTCCTTATTTTATTTTATTATTTGTTCCTTTTTCATTCTCACCTATATTTATATATATATTCTCTTGTGTTATGTTTCATTGTTTTATTGCTTTTTATTTTTTTTTGTATTTTTTTTTTTATATTATTTTTATTTTTTGCACTTTCCATTGAGCGGACCTGTCCTGACTTACATTTCACTACTGATTATACCCTGTATGATTGTGTATCAGCAGTCACGCTTCACAGGCCAACATTCACGCTGACAACGACACACTGCATTCCCTTGATTAAAACTACACTTTTGCAGGTAACACGGCTTTAAACTCGGTCCTAAGAAAAGGCAACGCATACATTTAACTCATTTTCACATGGTAAACAAACACAGATCAATCAATTAGAGATTATTTCCCTTTTAACACGTTTTTGATCAGGATCGAACAAAATGCATACCTCGCTCTGCTCAGACCTCCCGCGGACTGAAGCAAGAGCATGCAGCCAGTGTTGCCAACTATTTTCAATGGAAAGTAGCTAAAGTCTGCTCGAAAAGTCGCTAAATGTCGCTAGATGACGTCATGCGCAAATTTGCATATTAATGACGTAATCACGTCCTATTTTGCATTCTGCCTAAAATGACGGTGTATAACTGTTTTCCCTAATCCGTGCTCACATAATGTACTTTAATATATAAGCCGAGTGTTCAGTATAAAACTGTTATCATTTAACGTTACATATTTTCTGTCAGACAACGGAACTGAACTTGTAAAACCAGCAGTTACATCATCTGCAATGATACAATTCTGGATTTTGCTTTTTATATGTGTATATGAGTTTAATAAGTTTAATTAAGATTATTGTTGTGTATGAGTAAGTACAATCACGTACAGTCTCTCAGACGTTGCCCAGTAAGCGATCTTAGAGGAGTTCAGAAACTGGAATGAACTAAAGCTCTGTGACAGTGAGTAATATAAGTGCATGAGATAAAAAAAACAAAAAAGGTAGAAGAAAAAACTGTCAAACTAAATAGTTTTATTTCAAACAAAGGAGAAGCAGGCAAGTGTTTGGTCCGTGGCAACACCGTGTGCACATGCGCAGCTCATTGACATCTATGTCAGCTGCCGTGCGGTCACTGGAATGTGCTGCTCCTCTCAGTCGGAGCCAGCGCTGACTGATCAGAGCAGACACAGGGAGAGGTGTAACTCAAGATCTCGCGCTCGGAGGACAGTAATGGCGACATTTGGAAAGTTGCTAAGGTTTTTCCAAAAGTCGCTAGATTTGTCGCTAGGCGCTTTAAAAAAAAAAAGTCGCTAAAGGGGTCTGAAAAGTCGCTAAATCTAGCGACAAAGTCACTAGATTTGGCAACACTGCGCGCAGCGCACCAGTGACGTCACAACGGTGCGCATGGAACTCATAAATAAAATACATTTTTCCTTTTCTCACAAATATATACACATTAGTTACCAACAGTAAAATATAAGGATTTTGAGTGAAATATAATAATAACTAATTATAAATCACACCAGCTACACACTGACCATTGAACTAGGGAGCAGATTGAGATACACTCAGAGGTTTAGTTTGCATTTATTTATTTATTAATTTAATAAATGACTTTCTGTTCATCTTAAACAGGGCAAAGTATCCAAACACAGAAAAACTCCCAGTGAAGCGACTGAGGTCCACGCGACACACTGTTATAAGGATGGTGTTTATTAAAAAGGAGAGTGAAGACATGAAGATACTGAGAAACAAACAGGTTGTTTTCATTCACAAAGCGGAACTCACTCATTTGATCCTTATTAAAATGTTCAGATCTACAGAAATGAATGAGGTTAATGAAGAATGTCACGTGTAGTAATTAAAGCGGTTTGTTGACAAATTTCTAGCACTTAATTATGAAACCTTGAAATGTGAGTGATTTCATTTGGCTACTGCATGCTGTCTAAATTTGTTCATTTAAAGGTATTTGTTGAGCAAATAAAACCTCAAGTGGACACTAAGGCTACATCTAAATAAATCCAGATACACGTAAATACAGCGTTTTCATTTTAAAATACTCGTCATCCACACAAACGTTTTCAAGCATTTTCCAAAAGTTTCTCATCCACACTGAAACATCCCACTCACTTCTTGTTGTGTTTACACTGTCCCATCAATGAAAAATGCAAAAAGCTGCTTTAAATGACGGGAACAGTATCAAGCAAGGTGTTTTTATAATCATTGGAAAAAATTTAACTAAGATACTTTTTATTGCACAGCTGGTGGTTCGAAGGCCGTATGCAATTGAGTACTTTGCGCATTAGGAGCACTGGCACTGATGTATTCTGTTGTTTCAGATTGAATTTAGCAAATGTTGTGGCCGGTAACTTTATTCCCTGTGCAGTTAGTCCTCCAGACTAAGATGATATAGACACTTGCTGCTTTTCCATTACAGAAATGCAATATTTTATAAATGTAGATAAAAAAAATCTATTGTGACAGCATTTCCGTCAAACGTTTTTTGTGTGATTAAAACAATTTTTCATCTCGCAATAAGTCATGCTGATGGATGTTGGTAGGTTTACAGGTACATCTCAAAAAATTTGAATATCGTGAAAAAGTTCATATTTTTTCTTGTAACTTTTACCAAAAAGTTCAACTTTAATATTTTAGATTCATTACATGTAAAGTAAAACATTTAAAAAGTTTTTGTTTTGATTAGAGCTTACAACTCATGAAAGTCAAAAATCCAGTATCTCAAAATATTAGAATATTTACATTTGAGTTTCAATAAATGACCATCCATACAGTATAAATACAATATCTCTTGTGCTTTGAAACCACAATAATAGGGAACACTGCTGACTTGGTAATGATCCAGAAGACGATCATTGACACCCATATTAAATGCAAAGTTGACTGGAAGGAAGAAATTGGATAAGAAAATAATCACAAGCACAGGGGATGACCGCAAGCTTGAGAATACAGTCAAGCAAAGCCGATTTAAACACTTGAGAGAGCTTCACAAGGAGTGGACTGAAGCTGGAGTCAGTGCATCAAGAGTCACCACACTCCGACATCTTCA
Source organism: Gymnocypris eckloni scoliostomus (assembly GCA_027564155.1). Lineage (NCBI taxonomy): Eukaryota > Metazoa > Chordata > Actinopteri > Cypriniformes > Cyprinidae > Gymnocypris > Gymnocypris eckloni. The sequence continues at coordinate 36,980,496 of CM050417.1, forward strand.
GGAAAAGGGCTACCAAGCCACTTCTGAAACAGAAACATCGTCAGAAGTATCTTACCTGGGCTAAGGAGAAAAATAACTGGACTGTTGCTCAGTGGTCCAAAGTCCTCTTTTCAGATGAAAGTAAATTTTGCATTTAATTTGGAAATCAAGGTCCCAGAGTCTGGAGGAAGAGTGGAGAGGCACAGAATCCATGTTGCTTGAAGTCCAGTGTGAAGTTTCCACAGTCAATGATAATTTGGGCTGCCATGTCATCTGCTGGTGTTGGTCCACGGTGTTTTCTGAAGTCCACAATCAACGCAGCCATCTACCAGGAAATTTTAGAGCACTTCTTGCTTGCTTCTGCTGACAAGCTTTATGGAGATGCTGATTTCATTTTCCAGCAGGACTTGGCACCTGCCCACACTGCCAAAGGTACCAAAAGCTGGTTCAATGACCATGGTGTTACTGTGCTTGATTGGCCAGCAAACTCGCCTGACCTGATCCCCATAGAGAATCTATGATGAGAGACAATGCAGACAATCCAGACCCAACAATGCAGATGACCTGAAGGCCGCTATCAAAGCAACCTGGGCTTCATTACACCTGAGCAGTGCCACAGGCTGATTGCCTCCATGCCACGCCGCATTGATGCAGTAATTCATGTAAAGTATTAAGTGCATAGAAACGAACATACTTTTCTTATTGATATTATCTAATATTCAAATTTTCCGAGACACTGAATTTTTGGTTTTCATTATCTGTAAGCCATAATCATCAAAATTTCAAGAAATAAAGGCTTTAAATATTTAACTATGTGTTATGAATCTTTATAATATATGGGTTTCACTTTCTGAAATGAGTGACAAAAAATATTGACCTATTTCATGATATTCCAATTGTTTTAGATGTACCTGTAAGTACATCACAGCCACCACACTAGCCATTATTTTTATTTCAAGGAAAGTAGGTGTATATGTTTAGCGAAGCAGCACAGTCCATCCAAGCATTATTGGCAAGGAACACCCCTTATTCGTGAGAGCAGCCATGTATGAGGTGTTTCTTAGAGGATATAGTACATTAAATAATTATCATGTGACTTTTATATACACCAGATGACCTGTAAATACGAATAAACTGTTTCCATTGCAGGTTTGTTAATTATTCGTTTTTCGAATTGCCTAAAAAACACCTCATGCAAGCAATGTCCCCTCTAATTAGTTTTTTCTTGCTGAACAAAACTTTTCTCTATTGGGCGGACATAATGGCCTCCTGAGCAAAAACACAGCGCGCACACAAAAAAGTGTGTAACTTTTTACTTTAATGTGCTATTTGTATTTGATTTGACCCTTGATGTAACAAAAAAATTTACATTCTAGGTTACCTGAGAATTTTTTTTTTTTACAGTACAAATACACTGCCATTCAAAAGTTTGGGATCAGTAACATTTTTAAAGAGGTTTCTTAGGCTCATCAAGGCTGTATTCATTTGATTAAAAAAATACTGAATATTATTTCACAAAATAATATTGTGAAATATTATTGCAATTTAAAAGTTTTCTATTTTAATATACTTTAAAATATAATTTATTCTTGTGAAGCAAAGCTGAATTTTCAGTGTCACGTGGTCCTTCAGAAATCATTCTGATATGTTTATTTACATTTAGTCATTTAGCAGACACTTTCATCCAAAGCGACCTACAAATGAGGACAACAGAAGCAATCAAAACCATCAAAAGAGCAACATCATGCAAGTGCTATGACAAGTCTTGGTTAGCCCAACGTAGAGGGTGATACGGGAGTGGATTTTCAAACCTCTCCCATCCCACTCCCACAAAAAAACATCTCGTCCCTTTCCCAATCTCATGAAAAAACTGGGGGTAAATCCCATCCCGTTTCACTCCTGGAAGAATGACTCCTATTCCCTCCTACTCCCGTGTTTTTTTTTTTTGCAGAAATGTGTCAGTTACAGTAAATATATAGTACAGATCACAGCGTGCCCACCTTAGTTGAATAAAAACCCAAAATTTAGATTTGTATTATATTGAACTGGAAGCCAGCTTTTTCACAGTGTACATTGCACATGTAAATCATCCATGCTAACACACACGTTTTCTATTTGTATTTTTTTAAAGTAGATATTTCACTCTCTGTAGATATATTTTTCAAAGACGGAGTTTCAGAGTTTCTTGCTCAAGTTCACAGAGACCTAAAGCGCATCCGGTTTGCTTTCACGATTTCACACTTACATCTACTAGCACGATAAACGTAATGCGTATGTGGCGTGTATGGCAATACGTTGTAGGCGTGCTGTCCTGGGGGAGGGCTCCTAGCCGGGAATGGCCCGAACCCAGTGAACCCCCCCCCTCCCCCCGTGTGATTAGAATTCTAGTGATATTAGGTGTGCTGTCCTGGGGGAGGGCTCCTAGCCGGGAATGGCCCGAACCATTTAATTATTTAAATAATTAAGACATCACGAACACAATACTTTACTTTACTTTCAGTCATTTAGCAGACTCTTTTATCCAAAGCGACTTACAAATAAGAAAAAGTTACTAAAACAAACAAAAAAATTAAACTCTCTACATACTACACATTTAAGAAAATAATGAAATGTACATTAAACTACATATGTGTATGTACAGCAACATATACATATATAAAAATAAATTCAATATATATATTATTTCCTTTCCATGTAGTATGAAGTACAAAAATAGCTCAAATTAAAATAAAACTAAAACTCGTTAGAAGAGAGCTACGTGCATGAACTGTGTTCCGATTGACATGCTCCCTACACAGTGTTCATTGCTCCCTACTCTGTTGAAAATCCGGGAAATCCGTTGACGTTTACTTCACTTTGGAACAAAGTGATTCACGGATTTGCGCTGCGCATGGTCTCCATGTACAAACTAAACTTACTAGAGAAGTGTGACGTGTGACATAATATATCTCTTTAAATAAATACTATTTAAATTCATTTCTCGCACACTTTAATGCCCTTTGCATGGAATATATACAACAGAAGCGACCAGTCAACAGAGAAGGCAGAAGTCCATAAGTGTTTGCATTATACTTTGTTTCTATCTGTTGTTTTGAATTGTCACGTGCTGCTAAGAAGGATTAAATTTGTTCTGTAGCTATTTCTAATTTTGATTCTATCGTTCTAAATTTTTGTTTCGATTGCACTTATTTGTAATTAGAATAATAGCCATGGGCTAAGGAGAAACTTGTGCTACTTGTATTGCGCCCTTCCTGCACTTAAGTGCGAACTGTCCCGCATTTGAGTCTCAAGTTAAGGGTGCTTTCACACCTGTAGATCGGTTGCTTTGTTCCGAAACAGGGATTACAATTATTACAATGTTGCTTTTTATTCTTTCACACTGCAAAGTTTCTAAATGGACCAAATGTGTTAATACAAGTCACGCTCTAGCTGTTTTCACTGAAGTGTCCCTTGGCTGTGTATTTATTTGTTATCTGCGAGCTGACGCGGAAGCGTTCAGCCGTCGTGTTGCACCAGCATCTTTTCCTGCACGACTTTAACCGAGCAACGAAATCGGCAATGCACTTAAATATTATTTTCAATTTCCCTTTACACACTCCTTTCTGTCCTCTCTTTTCACCTCTATCATGTGTTTCCAATACATTCTGGTTGTCTCTCAACAAAGCTCTAACATCACACACAGATGGCAACACAATCTTGCTAACCTGCGTCCTATCGGCACATCTTCAACTGCACCTCTCTCTTTCTCTGTGGGTCTCTGGAATTGTCAGTCAAAGCGGACTTCATTTTGGCTTTTTCCTTACAATCTACACTTAGTATTTTGGGCTTGAGTGAGACCTGGATTCGTCCAGAAGACTCAGCAACCCTGGCTGCTCTGCCTAACAACTTCTCTTTCTCTCACACCCCTCGTCAGGTTTGGAGGGGTGGGGGTACTGGAATGCTCATTTCTAACAATTGGAAATACTCAAACCACTCTCCCCTATGCAATTATAACTAATTTGAATCACACACGATTACTGTAACAGTTCAACAGCTTACCATTTCAAGCACTCACAAACCAGGCAACCAACTTGACTGAATTTACATACGCAATTGTATTGCAGACAACAATTTGGTAACACCCCTACACATCTCTGACCTTTTCTTCATAACATTTAACCTACATCTTGCTACCTGTGTGCCACCAACCCCTCTGCCTGTTAATTTTAGACGAAACCTATGCTCCCTTTTACCCTTCCATTTTTCCTCTGTAGTCTCCTCCTCTTTTCCCTACTCACTTATTTCTCATCTCTGGATGTTAATGCAGCAACTGACACTTTTTGCTCAACTTTAAAGGGATACTCCCAGAGTTGTGGACTCGAGTCACATGACTCGAGACTTGACTCGGACTCGAGTCCCAAATTTGAGGACTTGTGACTTGACTCGACATACTCAAAGAAGACTTGCGACTCGACTTAGACTTTGACAACAATGACTCGAGACTTGATTTGGACTTGAGCCCTGTGACTCGGCAAGTCTTCACACCGTGTCTGCACCTGACGCGAGTAGCGCGGCGTGACAAAATAAAATAGAATCCATTATAATCAGCCATACAGTCTACACTGGATGTATGCGACAAATCCCTGACAGTAAACTAATGCTGCGTTCTATTTATGACTATTTTATGACACAAAGTTCAAATTATTTTTAATGGTCGCGTCCAGTGTAGACGCTGTTTTACCTTCTTAAAAAAAAAGAAAGAAAAGAAAACAGAGTTCTGATCAATATAGGTTGGTTACGCATGTGATCACTATATGATTATCGCAGTTTTTGGCACTGAGCCAGAGAGGGACTCTTAAATGAGCGCTTGTTAGTGTATTCCTCCACATAATGTTTAGGTTTTAGATATTTAAAATACACGATCACTATAAACCACTTATAAGATGAAGAAGAGGAGGAAGAAGCCTAACTGTGATCATTATTAACTTGTTTAAAACACAAAATACATTTACTTAGGCTATATTTGTGTCTGAATAAATACAGTTTTGCAGTGAACAATTTTGCATGCCTCATTTCTTAAACCTGATATAGTGAATGGAACAAAGATCATAATAACCATTATTGCGCTAATCTCCGTGACGTCATGAAATGAAACACATCATGCAAAAATCCATTTACTGATGGTTTCTTATTTTTATTTACTATTTGTATATATTAGAACTATTGTTATTTACTTTTCTGCTTCACTTCATGTTTTATTTTTTTATGAATGTTCTGTATCAACTTATCAGTTTAGGACTTGAAGTAGCCTGCCATGAATGTTTTGTAGACCAATGTCAGTAGTACATTCATTTAAGCCTATATTTGTTTACAAACATTGATTCATTACTCAATGAAACACCACTAATTATTATATCTTTAATATAATATAATTATACTTACCAGACTACAGTTTTCATAACTTTAATTTTACTGTAGTCATTTCTACATAGACACTCGTTTGGGCAAATAGCACTAATGACTTGTTTGGGACTTGAAACTTAAAGTTGAGGACTTGCAACTTGACTTGGACTTGCCTGCATTGACTGGGAACTTGACTTGGGACTTGTCTGTCTTGACTTGGGACTTGACTCGAGACTCGCATGCAAAGACTTGAGATTTACTTGTGACTTGCAAAACAATGACTTGGTCCCACCTCTGGTTACTCCACCCCAAAATCAAAATTTTGTCATTATTCACTTACCCCCATGTCGTTCCAAACCCATAAACGCTTAAGTTCGTCCTCGGAACACAATTTAAGATAGTTTAGATGAAAACTGGGAGGTTTGTGACTGTGTGCTATGTGCGTCCCCCTTCTGTATCCGCCTCAATGCAAGGCTGCGCTATTTTCATTCAAATCAAAGCATAAACACACATATAATACGTATATTTGCATTGAGCTGGAAACAGAAGAGCGTATGCACATCTCGCCTCACAGGCATTTTCCCCACTGCATTCAAGCAGGCTCGGGTAACCCCACTGCTCAAAAAACCTACATTAAACACTTCACTTATACTGCCGTCCAAAGGCAAAGCGCAGTAACTACACATCTGGTCAAAATTGAGTGAAGTCCTAAAATGGACTTTGTGACATCTGGTCTGTCTTGTGACAAAGTCTCCTGGTTCAATTTTGTCCCGTTTCAGAAATTGCAGTAACTACAAAATCCAAGCTAATACCAAGGCAAACCGCAGTAAGTGAAGTTACTGCGTTTTGGCTTTGTTTTCCTGTTTGACACCGCAGATACTGCGTGTTAAAAGGTTGAACTCGCGTTAAAACGCAAATATCCAAAGACGGGTGAGGAAGATAGCAAAATATTAACCCCTAGCAAGGCAAATGACAGCTTTATAATCAGTTAACATTAACAAGCCAGCCGCAAGCAAATTGAACAGCCTAACTGCACTGCTCTATATATTCACTCTGACAACGTAATGATAATCTGATTTAATTGCGTTGATGTTCATTGATTCGGACATCTCTCCACATTTCAGGCAGCTAATCCAATTGTAGGGTTATTCCTTCAAAAGTTAGCTGGCTCCGTAAAGTTATAATTTATCAAAGAGCCGTTCTGTATGAAAGTTATACAGAATGCAATTTGTCCCCTATTCACAGGCATACGCCATATGATTAACGTTACCAGACCATGTAAATAATACATTTGTTTGGCACAAATCACCGTTTCATTTGTTGACATAGGCATTCGAGGAAGGCTTTATGACCAAGCGGAATCCTCTGCTGCCTGATCACTCCCGCCTCACAGCGAGCGGGACTCGCGCTGACTGCAGTTTCATCCGCGTTTTGATATCGGCATCCATCTAGGCAAGAAAACATGCAATCTACCTGAGGGATGACTTCTTTCACTATTTCACAGACCAGCGGTTTGTATAACGTGTGTGACATTTGTTGTATTACATTAAAATTAATTTTAGAATAATTGTACATAAATAGCCTACGTTAAGCAAACAAATTAGTGGGTTTTTTTTTTTTGAGAACCTTTTATACACCTTATATAATATACTTAACCGCAGACATGGAAATGATGTACAGGATGTGGTACAGTACAAATATTTTGAGCATCCCTTATTCTGTCCCTTATTTTCCTATAAAGACTCACAATTATCCCTTATTTTCCTTTATAGCATCCCTAGTTACATTGTTAGGCAAAGTTTAAATTGTGTGATTTTTTTTTTAACTACTGTTTTAACTAGCCTACTTGGTCTGTAATGAATTACTTTTTAAATAAAAATGAGGAAAACACTCTTTGTGGTGAAAGGAGCATTGTGATAAGACGATCTTGAGGTTTACTACTGAGCAATTTTAACATTCACAACATGCAAACATCAATAACACTATTAAAGTTATTAAAAACAATCAACATGTAGTAAGAAACACAACAAGAAAGCTGCATGAACATTTATTTTGTAGATACTTCACTTTGCTTTTGCAATAGTGTTTTAGTTGTGTAAGGTCATCCAAAGGCAGAGTGCAGTATCTGCATTTTGGTGGTCAAAGGTCACTTCAGTGGTCATGGTTTTTATCTATAAAAAATGTCATCCTAAAAAGGCTTTAAATGAATGCATTGCCACTAATCTACCCACAAGATGTTTGACTGGCTGATGTAAAAACTTTAAAGGCATTTTTCTCAGTTTCAATGTTTGCGTAGTTACTGCCCTTTGCCTTTGTAGGGCTGTATAGTATAGATAACTACAGACCTGTGTTGGACTTCAAATGTCCTGCATGTTCAAAATTGAAGGAAGGCAATCTATAAAAAGTATTGAAATTTATTTAGACCAAAGCCTTACAAAGAACCAACTCAGAAATACATTGTAACAGAATATTTATAGTAGGTGTGACGTGTAGGATCCGCTCGTGAGTCCTCCAATCAGCTCTCACTTCTTTGTTCCAGTTCTCCAATCAACTCCAGTTCCTGCAAAATAACATCTGATAGCGCCCACCCCCAATTTCTTGAGCTTAGCCGGGCTTTTCTAGGGTAATCTGATCTTATTATGTGTGTGTGTACACATTCCACCGCGCCCCACCTAGCCGTTGACCTCCCATCTTGACCCCCACATACCACATTCTATAGAAAACACCCCAGCATCAGCTCAAAGCCCTCCCCCATTCCTGCAAGCACAAATGGTCCAAAACACCAACAATGAATTCCTTCAATCATTGACCACACATCGACACATTGGTTTTGCACATATGCACTCATATAATTAGCATAACATAATTTTCAAAAGGTTAATATCCCTCAATCCCTCTCTTGACCTCTGAAAGAGGTCACACATCATTTTTCTCCTATCAGCGTCAAAGGTGCTCCTAGTCGGACCATAGCACACAAACCTTTTGTGTTGGGCGGTACCCTGGTGAACAGGCGTCTGTCACCACAGTAGTAATAGAGGCCTGCTCTTGCCCATGGCCCTATTTTTGTTCCATTGTCATTTATTATGACATTACACCACTCTTCATTAATGCGTCCGTAATTAATCGATGAACTAGACGGTGTGAAATTAAAACATGTGAAATTATCCTGTCTAGGTACGAATGGGCCTGTCCTAGTATCATTTGAAATTGGGGAAATATAGATGCTAATGTGGTACAATTGGTTGATCCCACTTCCCTTGTTAGTGATAACATACAGTTATATCCCCATGTATCATTTGGATGCAGGGGAGCTGGTTCAATGTGAAGTCTAGGCCTGGCACCTGCACATGCTACACAGTCATCTATTTTTTGTTCTTTGGCAGTGTTGATCAACCATTCTAACCACAAATTAGTCTCTCCATAGCCTGTTGCCTTCTCTATTATGTCCTCTGGGGTTAAGTTAGTATAATCTACACCTACGTGTTTATCTACCATTGATATAACTGATACATTCTTAGTTTCTGTGATATTTGGTTGAGGTTTAGGTACTATATTTATTTTGATCAATCCCATCGAGTCTTTTCCATTCTGATCCACCCCTAAGGTAATATACATGGTTACCCTGTCTTTCTTGCCTGGGAATAACTCACTAGCATGTTTAATGCCTCCTAATGAGAGTGTCAGGGGGTTCTGGGTTGTACTATAGTCTCTCTGAAATGAGACACCAGTTTCCCATCCTGTTCCTACTCTTGACCCATACGTGGGCTGACTATATGGTTTCCATAACCCTGTATACTTCCTGAAGTGGTTCCAGCTTGGGCATCCTCCTTACATACTGTGGACCTTATTCTGACCACAGGCTGTATCCGCATGTATTATCACACAGATATACATCATACCCTCTCCACGAACTATTCAGGCCCCTACAATTAATAACTGAGCATAAATCAAAAGTGAAAAAGGAAGTTGATCCATTTGTATACTCTAATTCTATACCTCTGTAATATTGCACACATGCATCCTCCTTCTGTGCTCTTTTATGTCTGATTGTGGTTGAATTTTGTTGTGATTTTTCTACACCTAAGATTATGCCCACGATTATGAGAGAAATGATGAGGAGGAAACCCATACACGGCCAATCTTCCCACAGCCCTCTTCTCAGCATTTGCCTTAAACACAACATAATTATCAATAAAGGAAAAGAAACAGTATTAGCAGATGCTTGTTAGCAAAGACTTTGAAACACTTAAAAGCACTTATTGACAAAACAATCAATCACACATTATACACACACTTGTCATGTAGTTATCTAGCACACACACACCTACCCTTATCCTTTGCTTTACGGTGTATATATGGTTATGACAATATCGATACCTGTAAAAACTTCTCCCAAAATTTTCTGGACTCTTTGAAAGTCAAGTTTATCCAAGCCACACCCCAGCCGGGGTACAGAGACGCTTTTCACTTTATGTTCTACACACCAATCTCTCATATGTTTCAGACTGTTAGTAAAATCTTCGTATGTGGGGAGATCAGTACACTTTCTTTTTGTGATTAAATGAAAGATTGTTCTACCATCCTCCTCATGTGTGACTGCACACTGACCAGGTTTTTTATTTTGCTGTCTCACTTTCTTCACACCATATTTATCTTTAAATGTTACTGCAATGCCTGCTCCATATGCACAATCTGCACTTACACAGTGAGCCAGAGGTTCTAATTGTGGGCTTGAAAAAATGTCACCTTTCTTGTGTACTGTAATTTTCCAGCACTTTCACTCCCAGCACCCTCCCTCTCTTGGACCTGAGACCTCAGGTCCACTGCAGTTTGTGCCAAAGACCTGCTAGGGGGGTTACATGCAACACAAGAAGACAAATGATACCAGGTGTCGCCTTTTCCTGCTAGGCGAACACAATGTGAGGTCCTCGAGGTGACTTTCAGAGGCTCAGACCATCTGGCTTCGTTCCATTTCCTGCGGAATTTTTCAGTCTGACCCACTCGGTTGGCGGAGGAATCGGTTCTGGTTCAGTGTCAGCAGTGACCTGCTGGGAAAATTTTTAATCAGAGCAGTTAGTTTGTCAAAATAAACACAGTGTGACAATGGTGTGATCTGGTCAGGTCTCAATGGCGTTGAAGGTCCAGGAAAAGAACGACCTGTAAGCAACTCAAAAGGTGTAAAGCCAGAAATCCTGTTAACAGAGGAACGTACAGACATTAATACCAATGGAAGGGCAGATAACCACGTCAATTTGGTCTGTGCACAGATTTTAGCCAATTTCATTTTCAACGTAAGATTCATACGTTCGACCTTATTAAAAATCCCTGGTGTCAAGATAAAGCCTTGTGGCAATCTGTTATAAGAGTACTGGCGGCCTCTGTAGGTGAATGCCAAACATGACTTACATTCTTCAGACAATGGTATGCAGAAAAATGCGTTTGCTAGATCAATGCATGTAAACCATTGGTGAGCTGGGGTCAAATTTGAGATGGTGATGTATGGGTTGGGGACAGCCATGGTGGGTGTCACCACCATACTGTTGATTCGTCTTAAATCGTGCACTAATCTGTATTTATTAGTGGCTGGTTTTGTACAGGAAAATGGGAGTGTTCCATGGAGATTTCCATGGAGTAATAACTCCCCTCTCTAGGAGTCCCTGAACAGTTGATGCAATACCCTCATCCGCCTCTGGTTTGTTACGGTATTGTGGCACCCAAATTGGTTCTATAGATGATAAATCAAAGGTTACAGGTGCAATATTACATAGGCCAACATCCGTTGGGCCTTGTGACCATAGGTCAGATGGTTGTACTGCAATCAACTGCTCAGCACCTGTGCCATCCATCTGTTCTCTGCCATGACTCCTAGAAATTTGTTTGTGTGTTAACACGCCCATATCCTCAGTTTTTTCTGTGACCCAATATGCATTAGCAGTGTCAGAATATAAAACCATGTTGATGTCAGTGGGCTCCCAATCTGCAATTTTAGTCATACCTCCTAATTCTCTAGCTTCATGGCCTGGGTGTAATGCCATAGAGATGTGTGGGGCGGCTGTATCTGTCATTTCATACCATTTTAGCTGTTCTGGGGTCAAAACAATAGGGGCTACAATTCCTTCTTTCCCTATGAACATGCCATCTCCTGTGAGACGCCATCTATCCCCTTCTATGCTGTTAAACATTTCTTGGTACATGACTGTGTCATTTCTGTCATAGAACAATGTACAGTGTAGTGGGTCTATGGGTGGTAAGTAAACATCTAAGTCCATTATCCATGGTCGGTGGTTGTTATACAGGGTCACTACACTCATTGGGGATGGAGAAATGCCTAATTCTACCCAATAAATTCTCAGCTGCCTCCTTTAATGGCCCTCCTAGTAAAACACTCTGTCTGCAACCTGTTGGAGCAGTCTGTGAGCAATCAACCTGTGTGCCATCTGGAAAAGTCACTATTACCCCTTGTGGTGAACATAAAATACTGGCTCCCAATTTGATAAGCAGATCTCTTCCCAGCAGAGGTACAGGAGCGTTAGAGGAGTACAGAAATGAGTATGGTAAGCTCTGATTCACAACCTGGACGGTTAATTGTTTTGTCATTGGCCAATGTTCTAACCCACCAGAGAAACCCATGACTCCCACTGTTTTATCACTTAGATCTTTATCTGTGATTGTGCCTCTTGTTACAGTGGAGTATGTAGCTCCAGTATCCACCAGAGCCCTTAGTGGTTTGTTGTCAACCACTATTTCCATGAGGGGTTCAGCCATTCCCCTCATGTAGTCCTCTGTGGGCCCCTTCAACAATCCCCCGCGTCTCCCTCCGGGCCCCATGTTGGGTGCATAGGCGCCTGTAGGTTGGCTGGAGACGGGTGTTGTTGCCCCGGGTATTGTGAGGCATGTGGTCCCCTGCCACGACCACCAGGTCCACCTCTGAGAGGACCCCATCCCCCTGCAGGTGGCCCTGTGAATTGGCCGCCCCCTTGCTGTGAAGGACATTCCTTTTTCCAATGATCAGGGCTACCACACAAAAAACATCCTCCCCTTTGTGGTTCCCCACCTCTGCCTCGTCTGCCTTTAAATCCCATGTTTCCACCCCTCTGGCCTCTATACCCTTCCCCATTACCCCTCTGTGACCATGGTGTTTGGTATGTCGGTCCCTGGTCATACCCAAAATATGGGGGAATAACTGAAGGGGTAGGTGGGTCGTTCACAGACTGCTGAGACATTTGCTAAGTCTAATTGTAGCTTTAATAGTTGATTTTTCGTCTTTTCTAGCTCCTCCTCTTCTTTATGCAGTTTATCAACTGTCCTATCAATGTGAAATACTAAGTGTCTTTCCCATACTTCATTGGTTGCTACTGGTATATCGGGGTTACCTTCCATGGCCTGTTTTACACCATTGGGGGCCCCTGACATCACTGCTGATCTGAAAATGTCACGTGTTATGGGGTTATTCAAACTGTTTTGCTCAACCATTTGTTCCCATTCTGCGGCACATCTGAAATAATAACCTGATCCAGTCTCACCGGGTTTGATGCAAAATTTAATGTTTTGATATGTAGTTGGGGGTGTGGGGAACTGTTTTCTCAGAGTTGACCCCACATTTGTACACACTGTTGTGTATGGGTCATCATTTGGTGAATTTGTAATATCTGCATTTACCTCGAAATCCCTCATTTGTGAAGCAGTAAAAATCTGGCCTAAAAGGCACCTCAAATCCCCACAGCCAATGTGGTTCCATGGCATAAGGCCATTAATTTAGTCAACCACCTACCTCCCGAGGTGATTGGGGGCAGTTTGCTAAGACTGCAGTCATGTCACTATGACTCCAGGGTTGATATTTATGACCCTGACTACCCATCAATAGTGGATAGTTACTCGGTGTATTATTGGGATGACCAAATGCTGATTTTAATTGTTCAAGTGGGCCACCTGAAGCCCCAATACCCTTCTCTAGCTGTGGTGGGAGGGTATTTGAATGTCCCTTAGAGTTCTGGGTGTGAATTGGGGTTTCATTTGGTCCAGTCTGCCTCTTGTTCTTTCTGCTATGGGGATGTAACTTCCCGTCTACATTCATGGTGCCTTTAATTACTATTCTGAGACCTTCCTTCCCCATCTTCACTTTCCTCCTCTCCCTCATGTTGAGACCCTGTCCTACTTCCTTGAGAGCTCCCTTATTGTTTCATTACAGGCTGGATTTCTAGCTGCCAAGAACTCTACTGAGTTTGACATCTTTGAAAGCCAGAGTTATTGACCTGTTTAATATAATTATTATTACTATTATTATTATTATTGTTTCCTTCAGTGATTTACCTCTCTAATCCCAGCCCTTTAATTACTTGTTAATCTTCACCAGGCTCATCAGACGAGGATCACTAAAAGCATCCGACCCTGATTTCCACCTGGATTTTTGCTGGGCGGAGGACTTATCACTTATTATAGAATTTGGTTAGACTTTCTCAAATATTTTAAAATAATACCAATGTGTTTTCTAGTTAATAATTAATCTTTCTCATTGCTCCATTCGTTTGGATTACCATAATATTCATCAACTTTGTATATTTTACTCTGCTTTGGATGAGATTTTCATCCTGTTCTCTCCCTCTCCCCTTTTAACTTCACTGCCAGCAGTGTTTTACTCTCCCACACATTTGCTCACACACACACAGTCGCCCCTCCTTTCTCTCTCTCTGTCTCTCACACACACTGGGCCCCTCCTTTCTCTCTCTCTGTCTCTCACACACACTGAGCCCCTCCTTTCTCTCTCTGTGTCTCTCACACACACACAGATCAAAAGAGAAAAACACCAACAGGTCTCATTCTCTTTCTGGGAATGAAAAATCAATCAGTTTTTATCTTTTTCTTTATCAATAATTCAGTTTCACAATTTGGATCACAATGTCAGCAACTTGGATGATAGCCAAATAGCCAACAAAGCCAATTTCATGGTATATTTTTAGCTTTTTCAACTCTTGGTGCTAATGCCACCAACATTTTATCGGGATTATCCTACACGTTTTCAATACATATCTGACTCCATTTATTTTCCCAAATTTTCTTCTCTTTTTTATGATTTTTAGGCTCCGATTGAGCCAGTAACATATCTACTACATTGCCCCACTGTGTTGTAATTGGGGGACACCCATACTCCTCACATTCTCTCTCAAATTCAGACATTTTATTTTATTTAATGACAAACAACACTTATTATATTTCTACAAAAAATACGGCCGTTTACTCGGGCGGCTTCTTTTTACCTTAATACGGCCATCAACTGGGTGGTTTCCTTAACCCCACAGTGACTACCTATTTAACTGGGTTTCCTTAACCCCACTGGGTGGTTTCCTTAACCCCACAGTGACTACCTATCTAACTGGGTTTCCTTAACCCCACTGGGTGGTTTCCTTAACCCCACAGTTTTTACCTATCTAACTGGGTTTCCTTAACCCCACTGGGTGGTTTCCTTAACTCCACAGTTTTTACCTATCTAACTGGGTTTCCTTAACCCCACTGGGTGGTTTCCTTAACCCCACAGTTTTTACCAATTTTTCTGATCAATATATATCAATATTTTACTAATTAACAAATGGAACGGAATACAATTCAAATTCAACACAAGAAATTTAGAATATCCAATTTTGCAGAAGTTTGATTTAACAGGTTTCTGCTTACCTTCTTTTAATCGGTCGACCGTGTGTTGAACCCGAGTTCGTTCCGTCCGGAACTCTTGACCTTCAATGGCCTTTTACTCTTTATTGCCTTTTTCTCCAATCATGTCGGGTCACCAATTGTTGGACTTCAAATGTCCTGCATGTTCAAAATTGAAGGAAGGCAATCTATAAAAAATTGAAATTTATTGATCAGAAATTACAGCGCTGGGTTGTTCTCAGACCAAAGCCTTACAAAGAACCAACCCAGAAATACATTGTAACAGAATATTTATAGTAGGTGTGACGTGTAGGATCCGTGAGTCCTCCAATCAGCTCTCACTTCTTTGTTCCAGTTCTCCAATCAACTCCAGTTCCTGCAAAATAACATCTGATAGCGCCGACCCCCAATTTCTTGAGCTTAGCCGGGCTTTTCTAGGGTAATCTGATCTTATTATGTGTGTGTGTGCACATTCCACCGCGCCCCACCTAGCCGTTGACCTCCCATCTTGACCCCCACATACCACATTCTATAGAAAACACCCCAGCATCAGCTCAAAGCCCTCCCCCATTCCTGCAAGCACAAATGGTCCAAAACACCAACAATGAATTCCTTCAATCATTGACCACACATCGACACATTGGTTTTGCACATATGCACTCATATAATTAGCATAACATAATTTTCAAAAGGTTAATATCCCTCACCTGTCTCTCTCCTTCCATTCATAGCAAAAGCACTCAAACGAGGTATCAATATTTCTTTCTCAGAATAACCAACTGGATGCTAACCAGTCAGGTTTCAGTAGTGGCCATTAAACTGAGACTGCGCTACTGTCAGTCACTGAAGACGAATCACTTTATGTATCCCCCAATTGTAAGTCGCCTTGGATACAAATGTCTGCTAAATGAATAAATGTAAATGTAAATATATATGCTTGTTTCGAACTGGAATCATGGTGGAATATCCAGTGATGTCCACTTCGCAGGGCACTTACGGTATGTGATAAGAGAAACATACAAAATGTGCAGAGCAGGGGGGAGGGGGTGCGAGGATTGGAATTTGGAAACACTGCATTAGGCAGTTTTCATTTATATGTGGTTTATTGTTGATGATCGCATAATTATTTTTACATGCATATGCTTACATATGAGATCTGTTGGATTACAAATGTATAAAATGATAAATCTAGGTTCCAATGTAATAGTATATAAACTGAAACATTGTGTTTTACATTTTGAGGTAAAGATGATGACATTCTAAGAAGATCAAGTCAGGCAGCCCAGGTGTCTGAGACATTAACCTTTTGTCTTTATGCACTTCCTGACCATTGGGCAGGGTCCTAAGTTAAAGGTGCCTTTGTCTCTATGATAATGTGTAGGTATGGGCGATACTGTCAGGCTGATTGGATTAGCACCTATGCATTTGAATGACACTGTTATGCTGATGAGGTCAGGGCTGGGGAAATTCTGGTAATGGGCTGATTCCTGTACTGCATTTGCATGTTTTGTTTAGATTGTCTCCACCTCTATGTATCCCTCCCCCTTGAAAGGTATAAACTCTACTGTGTTGAGCAATAGTTAGACTTGGATGACTACAGCGACGCACAGCGAGTTCTCAATAAAGAGTAACTTCTGCTTGAAAGATATCCCGACGTCTCCTGGTCTCTGATTCGACGAGGAAAACGTTTCCTACAGATCGCTCAATTGTGCATCTTTTCCGTATTTTTGATCGGGACATTCTAGACTCATTCAGGAGATGCGAAATAGCACCCCCGAGAGTATGACAGCGAGAATGCGGAAACCCGAAAAATTCTGTGTTTCACGGGGAAGCATTGTCTCATGAAACCCGGACAATTCTGTGTTTGGCGTGGAAAGAGTTAAGACCCACAAAACTCTATCATTCTCTCTCACACTTTGAATTGAATTCTCGTAAAAGGCCTCTGCAATCTTCTGGCTGTGGCACATTTGGCATCGAACAGTGAGCATCTGGCGCTCTGTTAACTGCCTATCCACCTAGGAAACACAATAATAATGACATTAAAGGGATCAGAATAATAATTAATTTTTTTACATTTACAGATATAAGTGTTTTTTTTTTAAATGTTGGTTGCATGTCTATCTGGTGTTTTCAATATTTTTAGACAAACCATGTTTTCAATATATAAAGACAAACCATGTGCAAATTCATTAGTCAAAACCATTGTTGAACATTTACACCTTAAAATTACAATACCAACTGAATTACTTAACAAATACTGTCTTAATAATTACTGTAAAAATATTATTTTACTTATGTACATGCATGTAGTGAATTTTGGACCCCCCCCCCCCCCAACCCCAAAAACACCACTTACGAATTTAGCAAACTGTAACTCGACTTTGTTGTTTGATCAATAAAGTCTACTGGCTTCAAAACCTCTTCATAGTAATTTATTTTGAACAAGGAAAAATCTACGACAACTACTGGTGTTTTCAATGGCAATTTAATTTTTTCTTTTTTTGTGGGGGGTCAGTTTGGAGTTGTCTGTCTTACCATAATTACATAATGTCCCTCATTGTTTTGTAAGGGATTGGCCACTGCCTCGACAGTCAAATTATCGACCACTCCCTTACGGTAACCAGTTTGACAAAGGATGATGCCAGCCAGGAGGACAAAAACTTTGGCAACATTGTCTTGGCGTGCTTCATTCTTCAGATTTTCTGCAATAAAAGGCAAAGGTCAATACATTTTTATGGTACTGTGTATTGCATTATGTTTGTTTGTGTCAATACTTCAGCAATTTTGATTTTCCACATCAAGGTGACTTACCAAGCTCACGAGGAAGAGCTGTTTTTGCCTTTTCAATGAAAAGAGCCACATCTCTGGCATCAATTATTTTGCCTGTTGTGGAAAACAAAGCTGTCATAATTATATTTGGCTATATTTGGCCTCCTCCTGTGAGAGCTCTCCGACCGCTGCCACAACGCAAGGGCCCAAACCCTCCTCCATCTGCTGTAGGTGAACCAAAAACAACTGATAACAGCTCTCACTGATATGTGTCGGGTCCCCGCTATACTAGCAGCAACATTCACAAACGTTTACAAAACAAGCGGGAACCCAGTGTGCCTGTAGCCTTCTCTATCTCTGTTTTATCACGTGATAGAAGGTCTAAGGCCTTCAAAAGGCGTACGGCTGACCCATCTAATCTGCGGCCTGTTATGCATCAGTCTAAGATTGCTGTAGAGACAAAATGTAATTCCATCAAGTTAGCATTTTTAAACACTCGCTCACTAAAAATAAATAATTTGTGATCAATGATTTAATAACCACAAACAACCTGGATTTTATGTTTCTAATTGAAACATGGCTAGAAGACAACTGCAGTGCAACAGTCCTCACTGAAACAGCCCTCCTAACTTTAATTTTATAAGTGTCTGCAGGACTGTTAGGAGAGGTGGAGGTGTAGCTGCTCTGTTTAAAGATGTTTATCAATGCAAGCAAGTGTCATTTGGTCAGTACTTGTCTTTTGAATATCTAGGTATTGTGCTGAAAGGTGCATTCTGTTTATTATCATTTACAGGCCCCAAAATACTCCCCAGCCTTTGTTGAAGAGTTCACAGAACTGTTATCAATGATTTCCTCAGAGTTTGACTGTTTTGCTATTGCAGGATTTTAATATTCACATAGACAATGCTGAAATCAAAACTACAAAAGAAATTGTAACTGTTTTAAACACTTTTGACCTGATTCAGCATGTGCACGGACCCACACACAATCGTGGACACACTCTAGATTTACTCATAAGTAGAGGTCTAAACATTTCATCCATTGTCATTAAGGATGTAGCTCTGTCTGATCACTTCTGTATTTTCTTTGATATATTGATCTCTGTCACCACTGAATCTAGATCTGTCTCTGTCAGAAAGAGATGCATTAATGAGAACACTAGTGTGCTATTTATGAAGGCAATATCTTTAACACCGAGCATTTCTGCAGACTCTGTTGATCTTCTCCTGGATTCATTTGACTCAAAAGTTAAGAATGTTATTGATGATATTGCACCGATAAAGGTCAGCAAGAAGAATGGCAGACAAAAATAATTTTGGAGAAAATCAACAGCAGTTCAGAATATGAAAAGACAATGCAGAAAAGCTGAGCGGATGTGGCGGAAGACGAAACTAGAAATACACTATAGCATCTATAAAGACAGCCTTCATGCTTTCAATTTGGAACTAGCCACAGCTAGACAGACCTTCTTCTCAAACCTTATAAACAGTAACTTAAACAACACTCGCACTCTTTTGCTACTGTTGAGAGACTGACAAACCCCCCAAGTCAGATTCCCAGTGAAATGCTCTCTGACAGCAAATGCAATGAGTTTGCTTCCTTCTTTTCAGAGAAGATCAGTAATATCAGGAAGGAGATTGGCACATCTTCCTGTAATACAGAGGTCACACAGATTCGACAGCAATCTCAAAAAGAAGTGACTATGTCTGTTTTAAAACAATTGATAGCAAAATTTTGGAAGAAATAGTACAGCATCTTAAATCGTCAACCTGCTATCTTGACACACTTCCCACATCTTTTTCAAAAGTGTGCTTAACTGTTTAGAAGCAGATCTCTTAGAAGTGGTAAACACCTCACTTCTTTCTGGGACTTTTCCAAACTCCTGAAAACTGCAGTTGTTAAGCAACTTCTGAAAAAGCGCAATCTTGATAACACTGTGTTGAGCAACTATAGACCAATATCAAATCTTCCTTTCATAGGTAAGATTATTGAAAAGGTAGTTTTAATCAGCTGAACAACTACTTAAACTCAAATGGATACCTGGATAATTTTCAATCTGGTTTCGCGTGCATCACAGCACAGAGACAGCACTCATTAAGATAATAAATGATATTCGCTTTAATTCTGATTCTGGCAAAATATCAGTGCTGGTACTACTAGATCTTAGTGCTGCGTTTGACACTGTCGATCATAACATACTTCTAGAGAGACTGGAAAACTGGGTCGGGCTTTCTGGGATGGCACTCAAATGGTTCAGGTCATACTTAGAAGGAGAGGTTATTATGTGAGTATAGGAGCATAAGTCTAAGTGGGACGTCCATGACATGCGGAGTCCCACAAGGCTCTATTCTTGCACCGCTCTTGTTTAGCCTGTATATGCTCCCACTAAGTCAGATAATGAGGAAGAACCAAATTGCCTATCACAGCTATGCTGATGATACCCAGATTTACCTAGCGTTATCTCCAAATGACTATAGCCCCATTGACTCCCTCTGCCAATGCATTGATGAAACTAACAGTTGGATGTGCCAAAACTTTCTTCAGTTAAACAAGGAGAAAACTGAAGTCATTGCATTTGGAAACAAAGATGAAGTTTTCAAGGTGAATGCATACCTTGACTCTAGGGTCAAACAACTAAAATCAAGTCAGAAATCTTGGGGTGATTCTGGAGACAGACCTTAGCTTTAGTAGTCATGTCAAAGCAGTAACTAAATCAGCATACTATCATCTCAAAACATTGCAAGAATTAGATGTTTTGTATCCAGTCAAGATTTGGAGAAACTTGTTCATGCCTTTATCACCAGCAGGGTGGATTATTGTAATGGTCTCCTCACCGCCTTCCAAAGAAGACCATTAGACAGCTGCAGCTCATCCAGAACGCTGCTGCCAGGATTCTGACTAGAACCAGAAAATATGAGCATATCACACCAGTCCTCAGGTCCTTACACTGGCTTCCAGTTACATTTAGGATTGATTTTAAAGTACTTTTACTCGTTTATAAGTCACTCAATGGTATAGGACCTAAATATATGGCAGATATGCTCACTGAATATAAACCTAACAGACCACTCAGATCATTAGGATCGAGTCAGTTAGAAATACCAAGGGTTCACACAAAACAAGGGGAGTCCGCTTTTAGCTATTATGCCGCCCGCAGCTGGAACCAGCTTCCAGAAGAGATCAAATGTGCTAAAACATTAGCCACATTTAAATCCGGTCTCAAAACTCATCTATTTAGCTGTGCATTTGTTGAATGAGCACTGTGCTACGTCCGAACTGACTGCATTATTTTATGTATAATCCTTTTCTATTTAACTGTTTTAAATTTCATTTTAAATCAATTTCTATATCATTTGAAATTTCCTTATTTTATTATTTTTAACTCCTTGTTTTTATTGCTGTGAATGATTATTTCACTTTCTTTTATGTAAAGCACTTTGAATTACCACTGTGTATGAAATGTGCTATACAAATAAACTTGCCTTGCCTTGCCTAATGTCATGTTACTTATTAACTGTGGAAATAAATGTGCATTATTTCACGAGTTCACACTTACATAATAATGAACTGAATAAACGGTATGCGTATTTGGCGTGCTGTCCGAGGAGAGGGCTCGAGCTCGTGTCGTTCGAGCCTGGGGTACTCCTCGCCCAGGAGAGGGGTCCGAGCTCGGCATTTGGCCCGGACCCAGAAGCTCCCCCCTACCCCCTGCTGGGGTGGAAACGGACTGGAAGTGAGGAGTTGGGGTGGTGGAGGGATTCTGGAAGACTAGAGATAATGGAGGTAAGGCTGCTTGATTATTTATAGGGGTTCTCTCTAGCGTTTATTGGATAAGTGATGTGATTACTGATGATGAATTGGCTGTGTTAATTATCCGCGCGTGCTCCTCCCGAAACTTGTTTATAAAACATCACTTCACGAGTTCACACTTACATAATAATGAACTGAATAAACGGTATGCGTATTTGGCGTGCTGTCCGAGGAGAGGGCTCCGAGCTCGGTAATCGTTCCCGAGCCCGGGGTACTCCCCTCGCCCAGGGAGAGGGGTCCGAGCTCGGCATTTGGCCCGGACCCAGAAGCTCCCCAAAAATGCTTATCGTGGGACAGCAGCCAAATAGTGGCTAAGAGACCCCCAAAATTGCATGGCTTAGGGCTGATGGGATGCTGGACACCGCTTGTAATGATGCTGCGGCATCTTGGAGGAAGAAGCGGCTTCTGCTGAAGTGTGCTGCTGCGGCAGCGTGGGGAGGGGAAGGAGGAGGAGAGGGTAGACACTGCTGCGGCAGTGGGGAAATATAGATAGCGCTCCTGCGGGAGCAGACACTGCTGCGGCAGTGGGGAGATATTGATGGAGCTCCTGCGGGAGCGGGCACTGCTGCGGCAACACGCTCGGAGCCCTTAGCAAAGGCATTAGCGCGGGTGAATGGGAACGGCCTTTGTTAATGCAGTGCACTGTAGCCTCGTTGTCGCAGTGGATGATGATACTGGTGGTGGACCACTCTTTGCCCCACAGAAGGGCTGCGACGACTAAAGGATATAGCTCGAACAATGCGGAGGATTTTAGTGGCTGAGGTAGACCTAGCAGCTGGGGGGGCCATGTAGATGCGAACCAGCGGCCTTGGTAGAAACCTCCGAAACCGACGGAGGGTGCGGCGTCGGTAAATAATTGGATGTCGGCTGGGGAAGAAATCAGGTTATTGTAAAAGAAAGATAAGCCGTTCCACTGTTTGAGAAATGATATCCATAAGTTGAGCTCTTAGGATGAGACAGTTAGGGTTATTTGGTCCTCGAGTGCGTGGGCGGACGCGAGAGAGAGGAGATGGGAGACGAAGGGACGGCCTTGCGGAATGATGCGATCGCGAAATTTAAATGCCGAGAATGGATAGCAGTTCACGTTTGGAACAGCTTGGGTTGGCTAAGAGCGGATGCTACTAGAATTGTCCTGTCAATTTTTCTTTTGGTAGAAGCCTGGAATTTTGTGAATCTAAATTGATACCCAAAAATTCGATGGAAGTGCTAGGGCCCGCAGTTTTGTCTTGGGCGAGCGGGATCCCGAGCTCTGAAAAAAACGTTTGGGTTGTCGAAAGATGCGCGGCCGGGATGGAGTCGGGGGGCGAGATGATTAGAAAATCGTCTAGGAGATGAACTAGATAAGGTACATCGTAATTGTTGGAAAGGATCCAGCAGATGGCTTCTGACAACATGTCGAAAATTTTAGGGCTGCTTCTGCAGCCGAAGGTGAGGCGGACGGAAAAATAAAAATTTCCCTGCCAGCGGATGCCGAATAAATGCCAAAAGTCTGGGTGAATGGGCATTATTTTAAAGGCGGAAGTGATGTCGATTTTAGCCAGCCAAGCGCCGCGACCTGCGGTTTTGATCAGAGTAATGGCTTGGTCGATGTCGTGGTAGTGGAGAGAATACTCTTCGAGCGTAATGAGGCTGTTGATGCTCGGGAACGGGGAATTGTGTGGTGATGACAGGTCGATTATGAGGCGTTTTTTGCCTGAAAATTTTCTGGTAGCTATCCCGATGGGGCTAACTCGGAAAACGTTGAAAGGGGGAACGGAAAAGGGGCCGATCATGAAGTTTGCGTCTATTTCTTTTTTGATTAGGATATCGACTGTTTCGGGTTCGGTGAGAGCGGACTGGAGATTGGGGCAAATGAGGTTTTGGGTGGGGAGGTTACTGACGCCGGGGGGTGGAAGCTGTTTGAGAGACCTGATATGACATAATCGAAGAAGTGGGGGTCGGGGTGATGGAGCAGTTCTGCAGACAAACAAGAAACATTTACAGGAGTCGACAGATATTTTCTTGCATTTTTATTTGCAGCTTTTTTAACGGGACATATCAAGCGGGCGTGAGCGCCGCCGCAAAAACTGCAAACGTGTATGAATCGGCAGCGTTGTCTTGAACATCTGCCCGAATTGAAACTGATGCAGACCTGACTGTCGGGGGAGGATGGGCGGTGGCAGAGAGAGGGGAGGAGGGGGGGTTTGGATGAGGCGTGTGGAATGTTTGGCACGTAGCTGGTGGATTTGGGCTGAGGTGGTTCTGGACAGGGGGGGATGGATGGGTTGATGAAGGGGCATGTGGTGGTGGAGTGGGAAATGGATCAGCAGACTGCGCAGGTGATGTTCCGGCAGATTATCGCGAGATAGTCGCCGAGCTCGCGTCTCCTGTGGGGAAATTCGGTGCAAATGACTTCCGTGTAGCGATTGAAGGCGATCGTGAATTCTGTAAATGATAGGATACGTGACGGGTTGTTGGCTGAGTTTTTTAGCGTAACGGAAAATTCGCCGCAGTCTATTTGGTGATCAGTGGACGGGGGTGAGATTGGTGATAAGAGGGAGAAAAGGTCTACATCCGTACCTGACAAGATCTGTGTCCTGATGGAGTTGGCTACGGGGGCTGGTTCCAGTGCGGGCGCATTCGGAGGGATGGGAAGGGGCATGGCTGAAGAAAGTGAGAATGGACCTTGGGCGGAGGGAGGGGGAAAGGTAACGTTGGGGCAGGTAGCGGCTGCGTGCTTGTGCTTGGGTAAGCGTGGTAAGCAGAAAAGGGGGGGGGGAAGAGAGGGGGAATGGTGGGCGCCGGGGTTTGCGCCGATTGCGGGGGCGTGCTCGTGCTATACGAGTGCGGTGGGGCTGCTGGCCATGGATAGGGGAGGGGATTGGGAGTGGGGTGGGGCCGGGGCTTTGGGTGGCTCTTCGCCGCTAGTGGAGGTGTGCTTGCTCTGGCACGGCGGCTTGTGGAGGCGAAGGCCGGCTCTTCATCCGAATGGGTTGCCAGCTCGTGCTCGGTGGCTCGGGACGGTGGGTGGGGGCTGATGGCTGCGGCATCCGGGGTCTGGCCCGGGCTTCCTGAAGGTCTTCTGATGCGGCCGGGAGCTCGTCCGTGAGGGAGTGGTGGTTTGTTTGGGCCGTGCATAAGGAACGCTGCGGCCTTGGCTCGCTTTAGCTTTGAACGGAGAAGAGTTTGGAAGCTCCCCGGACTGGAGGGAAGCGTAGAGGGCGAGGAGATCCGGCTTGGTTGAACGGCTTGGGATGGTGACGCCGGAGCTCGTGAGTACCTGGCGTAGTCCTGCGATGGTCCAATTTTCGGCAGCTGGGACGTAGGAAACGGCTAACGTGAAGGAGGATGCAGGAGAAGGTGGCTGACGCCTTGGAGGTGAAGGTGATGGCGTGCCTCGACGCCTGGAGGTATGAGCGGGTGCTATGTGGGAAGGCCGGCGGCCCCGGGTTGCAGCCGCGGGCTCGATTATGATGTCCTGCGGCGCGCTGGAGCCTTGGACAGCGGCTGGAGATGCGGGAGGGTTCGTGGTGTCGAAGGAATTTTCGGTTGAAAATAATTCTATCTCTGCCATGGTGCTGCTATTGGGTTTGCCAATTCTGGAAGACGAGAGATAATGGAGGTAAGGCTGCTTGATTATTTATAGGGGTTCTCTCTAGCGTTTATTGGATAAGTGATGTGATTACTGATGATGAATTGGCTGTGTTAATTATCCGCGCGTGCTCCTCCCGAAACTTGTTTATAAAACATCACTTATCCCTTTGAGGTTTCTTTAAAAAAAATTCACAGGCAAAATCACAAAATGAAATGTTTTTCTCCATCACACAATTATTAGCACCCCTAGAAATTCTTATAAATAAAATATCTCTGAAGAATGTTCCCATTCATATTTACATATTTTAGCAAACCAGGGTGACTAGGAACAAATTATCCAGCCATGACTTCCTGTTTCACAGAAGTATAAATATTAGGTAACACAAAGTAAAACCAAATTCACTTAACCACTTCTCACGCACCCCCCATTTTGGCAAGGGGACATAATAGAAATACCCAAAATAAAAAGACTGCTGCTGATGACACTTTCTGACTAGATACATAACCAACATATATTTACAAAGCTGACACTTGAAAGTCTACTGTTTAAGACTTAGATATACCCAGACCATTATGAATATGGAGACAGGCTATAAATATTACGAACATATTGTGTAAATGTATATAAAAAAATTATGTGGCTGTAGTGAATGATTTTAGAAACACAGTGAAGCTGAAGTCACAAGTTTGCTCATTTGCTCATGCTTCATTTCAAAACTGAGAATGTTATCTCTAAAACTATGCACTTGCCTCCTGTACGCTCTCCTGCATGCTAATGTCTGACCCGGCACACTGCCTCATTTATGTTTCTTTTGTTCTCACTGGTTATACTTTTCACACCTCTCTGCCAAGTATTAGACATACTAATCATTATTCTTCTGTTTTAATTCAGCTATAATTAGCCTTTATTCTGGCATTACATGGTTTACCAATCCACATCGCTTTGATCCCAATTTACATTTACCCACCTATTACAGCTTTCCTGTAGCTCAACTGGTAGAGCATGGCGGTAGCAACGCCAAGATCATGGGTTCGATTCCCAGGGAAAGCAAGATCTGATAAAAAATGTAGTAACTGTAACTTGAATGCAATGTAAGTCGCTTTGGATAAAAGCATCTGATAAATGTAAATGTATTATAAAAAGTACTTTTAGAAAAGAAAAAATTTTCTTGCGACATTCTGTGATTTTTTTTTTGAGAACATACTTAATGAAATATAATTGTACCTGCATTAGAGCTAACATTAACATCAAACAACACAAGACATTTTATGAGATTAATAGTACACTTTTACTCAAAACTCACTTTAAACCACTGAGTGTTTGTAATAACTTTTGTTTACATTCTAATGTGGATTTTGGTTTTGAAAAATACTATCGTAATCGTGTGTTTATTATGTTCTGATATTGTTTTGTATGCTATGTTGAGAATGCAAAAGTGTAGCTGAAAATCATCATCAGAAGTGTGAAATAGTAGATTGGTGAGGTTTCAGCAGAATTTACTGGAAGTTGTGGTAATGTAAAAAAAAAAAAAAAAAAAAAATTGGTCGCTCACACGTTATTGCACATACAAGTAAGGTGGAATTTTATTTACAGTGTACAAAGTGGAAATGTTTAAAAAGTTTAACGTAATGCGTATATAGTGCATTTTGTAAATGATATGATCACTGACCATAAACTAGATGTGCTTTGTTTGACAGAAATCTGGCCTAATGGTTAGAGAGTTGGACTCGTAACCCAAAGGTCGCGGGTTCGAGTCTCGGTACCGGCAGGAATTGTAGGTGGGGGGAGTGAATGAACAGCGCTCTCTCGACCTTTAATACCACGACTGAGGTGCCCTTGAGCAAGGCATCGAACCCCCAACTGCTTCCCGGGCGCCGCAGCATAAATGGCTGCCCACTGCTCCGAGTGTGTGTTCTCAGTGTGTGTGTGTGTGTTCACTGCTGTGTGTGTGCACTTTGGATGGGTAAAATGCAGAGCACAAATTCTAAGTTTGGGTAACCATACTTGGCCACACGTCACGTCACTTTCACTTTACCCCTCAAGATTACTGTTACAAAAATGAGCTGCATCCAAAATGTAAAGGGGGAGGCGTTGTTACAATTTATAGCAATATTTTCAGTATTTCTCAGAGGTCGGGTTTCAAGTATAATTCGTTCGAAGTAATGGTGCTTCATATAACGTTCTAAAAAGAAACAAGTGTTAATGATAAATCGCCTGTGATGTTTGTACTGACTACTGTACACAGGCCACCAGGTTTTATTAAAGAATTTGCTGATTTTCTATTAGTTAGTGTTTCTAGAGTTAGTGCTGGCTGCAGATAAAGTCCTAATTGTTGTTGATTTTAATATCCATGTTAATAATGAAAAAGATTAGTTGGGATCAGCATTTATAGACATTCTAAACTCTATTGGTGTTAAACAACACGTGTCAGGACCTTCTCATTGTCGAAATCATACTCTAGATTTAAAACTGTCACATGGAATTGATGTCAGTGGCGTTGACATTTTGCATATGGTAACCATTACTTCTACCACAAAAGACTGCTTTATAAATAATCTTCCTGACTTATCTCAGTTCCTCAGCATATCCAATAGCTCAGAATAATTTGATGATGTAACAGAAACTATGGACGCTCTCTTTTCTAGCACTTTAGATACAGTTGCTCCTTTACGCTTAAGGAAGATCAAAGAAAACAGTCCGACTCCGTGGTATAATGAGCACACTCGCACCCTTAAGAGAGCAGCCTGGAAAATGGAGCGCAGCTGGAGGAAAACAAAACTAGTATTTCATAAAGCTTGGCGGGAAAGTACCCTATCCTACAGAAAAGCATTAAAAACTGCTAGATCTGATTACTTTTCGTCTCTTCTAGAAGAAAACAAACATAACCCCCGGTATTTATTCAATACAGTCACTAAATTGACAAAAAATAAAGCATCAACAGGTGTTGGCATAGTAATGATTTTATGAACTACTTTACTTCCAAGATTGATATTATCAGAGATAAAATTGTAACCATGCAGCCGTCATCTACAGTATCGCATCAGATAGTGCACTAAAGATCCCCTGAGGAACAATTCCACTCATTCTCTACTATAGGAGAGGAAGAATTGTATAAACTTGTTAAATCATGTAAACCAACAACATGTATGTTAGACCCTATTCCATCTAAACTACTAAAAGAGGTGCTTCCAGATGTCAAAGATCCTCTTTTGGCTATTATTAATTCATCATTGTCATTAGGATATGTCCCCAAAACCTTCAAATTGGCTGTTATTAAGCCTCTCATTAAAAAAAACACTGCATTAGTTCGACACTATCGACCACAACATTCTTTTAAATAGACTAGAACACATTGTTGATGTTAGCAGAAGTGCCTTAGCATGGTTCAAATTGTACTTATCTGACCGCCATCAGTTCGTAGCAGTGAATGAAGAGGTATCATATCGATCACAAGTGCAGTATGGAGTACCTCAAGGCTCAGTACTAGGGCCATTACTTTTCACGCTTTACATGTTACCCTTGGGAGATATTAAATTTCTTAATTAAAAAAACAGAGGTGTTAATTATCGGACCTAAAAACCCCACATGTAATAACCTAGAACACTATCTAACACTTGACGGCTGCTCTGTCAATTCTTCTTCATTAGTTACGAACCTAGGTGTGCTGTTTGATAGCAATCTTTCATTTGAAAGCCATGTTTCAAGCATCTGTAAAACTGCATTTTTCCATCTCAAAAACATATCTAAATTGCGACCTATGCAACGTCAAATGCAGAAATGCTAATTCATGCGTTTATGACCTCAAGAATAGACTAGGGGTCGACCGATATGTGTTTTTCAGGGCCGATACCGATACCGATTATTACAGATCAAGTAGACCGATAACCGATATTTTGAACCGATATACGTGTCTGGTGTAAAAATGAAAATGAATGCCAAAATTAATAATAACAAGAGCTCTGATAAAAAAACGTTCTTTAAATGCTTTTAAACATGTCTTTAATTCTGAAAACTGTTAATAACAACAACATTAAATAAACAGTAATATTAATAATAACATAAGTACAGAGATCACCCAGAAGCATTCTGTAAACATTTTGTACAACTTAAAGTAAACGTATTTAGCGTATTGTGTGATTATTCTCAACAAAAGTTGTAATAATAGTTGTAGTTGTATTACGTATACAGTAATATATTCGGCTAAACCGAACTTATATTTTGACAGGTTGCCATGAGGACCTTTTAAGTTTCTGTAGCCTATGTATATATGATATGACGATCGTTTTACTCAAATGAAACGGTCAAATGCTCATCAAGTGACTCTCCGAGCAGTTCTGGGGATGTTGTTCATGTATTTATGTCCTCATTTAGTGAGACGGCAGATGCTGAAAACACCGCGAGCAGCACGCGCTTCAGTATGTATGTGTGCAGTAAATGAAACCGCACGTCTGTGTCATTCATTAACTGAGATGCAGAACATGCAGGATTCATATTTAAATAGTGTTTTTGCAGCTTAATATTTATAGATACTAGTCCATAGCGCGAGTCGATTTAAGTGTACTGACCTACTTTTGATTAATTCATCCAAACTTCGATACATTCCATGACATTCCGCGTTATACGGTAAATTCCATTATATGACTGCATTCCGCGATTCCGCCGCATTTTCCGCGATCGCGGGTTATATTGAGGTGTTTTGCAACTTCAGCAACGTCTGCTGCTGCTTTACCTTTGAGAGACAACTGATGCGTGATCACTGAGGCAGCTCCAGTTAGCAAGTGCTCTCGGTGTGAGACTGCCTTCAGTTTTCCGCGTTGATTGGTCGGACTCGTGACTCTCTACATATCAGATGAGCGGTGGGCGGAGATTGCTCTCAGAGATTGAGAGATCGCCTCACTCTCACAGAGTGTTGAGCTCAGACAGGCTGCATCGAGCCAAATAGTGCATTTAAACATTAAATAGTTTCACCTGTATTATTTCTTCACCAATAAATAATGTCACCTGTAAATAGTATGTTTGTTTGCATAAAAAAAAAAAATAATAATAATTATCGGCAAATCTGTTTTTAAAATGGCCGATATCGATAATCGGTAAAATGCTTAATATCGGCCAGGCTGATAATCGGCCAGGCCGATAATCGGTCGACCCCTAGAATAGACTATTGTAATGCTTTACTGGGTGGTTGTTCTGCACGCTTGATCAACAAACTACAGTTGGTCCAAAATTCAGCAGCTAGAGTTCTTACTAGAAGTATGACCATATTAGCCCGGTTCTGTCAACACTGCACTGGCTCCCTATCAAACATCGTATAGATTTTAAAATCTTGTTAATTACTTATAAAGCCCTGAATGGCTTAGCTCCTCAGTATTTGGGTGAGCTCTTATCACACTATAGTCCTTCACGTCCACTGAGATCTCAAAACTCTGACCATTTGATAATACCTAGAATATCAAAATCAACTGCGGGCGGGAGATAATTTTCCTATTTAGTGCCCAAACTCTGGAACAATCTACCTAACACTGTTCGGGAAGCAGACGCACTCTGTCAGTTTAAATCTAGATTAAAGACCCATCTCTTTAACCTGGCATTTCTATAATTCTAATCCGTTAAAGGATTGTTAGGCTGCATTAATTAGGTCAACCGGAACCGGGAACACTTCCCAAAACACCCGATGTACTTGTTACATCGTAAGAAGTATGACATCTACGCTAATATTAGTCTGTTTCTTTCTTATTCCGAGGTCACCGTAGCCACCCAGATCCAGACTGTATCCAGACCAGATGGTCACTGCAGCCACCCGGATCCAGTCCGTATCCAGATCAGATGGTGGATTAGCACCTAGAGATGACTTCTACAGCCCTGAACGTCAGCGGAGACAAGGACAACTAGATGAGCCCCAGATACTGATACCCATTGAAGACCCTGTCTCCTAGATGGCCATCGGGACAAGACCACAGGAACCAGATGAGTCCTTTGCACAATCTGACTCTGCTGCAGCCTAGATTTAAACTGCTGATTTTGTCTGGCCAGAGGAGAATGACACTATTTCGACACACTATTTCCCCGTCTAAATAATGTAAAGCTGATATAAAGCCACCCAGCTTTATGTCAAGCTGATGTAAAGCTGCTTTGACACAATTTGCATTGTTAAAAGCGTTATATAAATAATAGTGACTTGACTCTATCTATCTATCTATATATATATATATAGATAGATAGATAGTCATGGCCAGAATTATTGACACATATGACAAAAGAAGCTTGTGAAAATAAATCTGTGTTGTCCATCCTTTTGATTTTTTTTTATCACAAAAACCTAACCTTTCATTGAAGTAAAACAAATGCAAATAGGGGGAAATCTCTTTATGAAATGGGGATGTCCCAAGCCGATCTCAAGGCTCAGGATCGGGGCCGATCAAGCATTTTTCTAACTGATCGATATCGGCTCTCCTCAGTCCGATCCTTATATGTCAGTTGTCATGCAGCAGGAGGCAATATGCGCCTTAAAGTGGGTTTGCCAACCGGCATTAAAAGGAAAAGACACTCATATGTGCATTTTGACACCGCAAGCCTTATGCTTTCTAACCTTATGTCCTCTTCATTTAGCAATTACTCTGCTTATTGCACAAATAAATAACTAGAAGTTTATATACAGTCATGGCCAAAAATATCGGTACCCTTGCAATTCTGTCAGAAAATGCAAC
Organism: Gymnocypris eckloni scoliostomus; assembly: GCA_027564155.1. NCBI lineage: Eukaryota > Metazoa > Chordata > Actinopteri > Cypriniformes > Cyprinidae > Gymnocypris > Gymnocypris eckloni. Next base: position 37,012,359 of record CM050417.1, read on the forward strand.
ACTTCTCTCAGAAAATTGTTCCAATTGCAAATGTTTTGGTATTCACATGCTTATTGTTTTTGTTTGCACTGCAAGAAATGATTTTTTTTTGGAAAAACAAGGACAATCTCAAGGCTACAAGTCCATCTCCAGAGATCTTAATGTTCCTGTGTCCACTGTGTGCAATATCATCAAGAGGTTTACAGCCCATAGCACTGTAGCTAACCTCCCTGGACGTGGACGGAAGAGCAAAATGAATGAAAAATTACAAGGGAGGATTGTTCGAATGGTGGATAAAGATCCTCGATTATCTTCCAAACAAATTCAAGCTGATTTGCAGACACAGGGTACAACAGTGTCAGCTCGCACTATCCGTCGCCATCTGAATGAAAAGGGATGCTTTGTAAGGACACCACAGGAGGACACCACTGCTGACACAAAGGCACAAAAAAAGCAAGACTGGAGTTTGCCAAAACTTATGTGACAAAACTACAATCCTTCTGGGAGAACATACTGCACTGTAAACCCAGATTTTGATTCAACTCAAAGAGATTGAGTACATATTACTTAAATGTGTCTAATTTGTTGACATTACTTGTTAATTCTGATTAAGCTGAACTTTTTCTTGTCCTTTCTTATTGTAATTGAGTTTTTAAGTCCAATCAGTAGTGTCTACTCAAACAAACTGAGTTTGTATTACTTAAACATGTGTCATTTCTTTACATTAATTATGAATTCTGAGTAAACTGTACTTTTTAATGGCCTATCTTATTGTAATTATGTGTTTGAGCTAAAACAACTTAATATCATCAAGTTTTGCCTGTCCAACGGTAAGTTCAGAGGGTCAAAAACAAAATACGAAATCGCAAATTATTCTCCTGATGGAGTCACTGGTAAGTTCGTGATTTCTGGATGTTATTGTTGTGTCTATTGTTGCAGTTTGTCAACCAAATTTGAAGAAGTGCAGTACAATATTGTAATGATTGGCAGTAAAGAGGAAGATATTTTTTTTTCTTTTCATGCCATCACTGAGGAAACTACACTGTAAAAAGTGATTTTTTGACCTTGTAAATAATGGAAACATTATTTAAGTATGTTTTACAAACAAATACTATTTTGTCTTTTTACTTAAAAATGGCATGTTTAATTCAGTACATTACTTGCAGTTTCTTTGTCATTTATTGTTCTAAAATACATATGTACATTTAAATACAATCTCCTAAGTAATATTTACTTATTCGCCATCTAATCAAATCACACCAAAAAATGAACAACTCGAGTAAAATGTACTCAATACAGCAAGATAATTGATGCGCATGCCTTTGGCTCGAGTCGAGTGGCGCGAACAGAGGAAAGGAAGGGAGACTTCACGACGGCTAATGCGAATTTTACCATGGTAAGTTATTAATATGCTTATTAATTAATTGAAGTATGTTTGCAGAAAAGTGTAGAGTTATTAAGCTATCTGCAGTCCCAGTGGTTTGTACCTACCGTTTCTATTTTATCGAGTTACGGATGCTAACAGTGTTCATGTTAACAATGTTAACAGATTTTTGGATAACGTTAAAACTTAATCTTAGTTTTGTTTTGTTAAACACATGGATAACAGAGTTAAATCATTACTAAATGAAGCTATTAATATAGTTGACAGAGTTTGCGATTTGCACCACCATCCGTTATTAGCAAACGGCATATCTGTCGAAAACAATTGTCTTAAGTTTTATATATGACCTTAATCTTGTCAGACGATTATTGTAAAAATGAGTTTTAACATCCGTGCAAACTTAGCTCGAGGCATTGCCCTGTCGTGTTCGAGCATTCTGTCCCAGAAAAGTTCGAGCTGCTGAAATGTAATAATCACCCTGTTTTTCGCGTATTAATCACACAGGATTAACGTTAGTTTTTAAAATGCACGTGTACAAGGCAAATATTACCTTGAACTTTATTTATATTGTTTACCTATACTATCGTGTATGATAGCTATATATATATAAATTAATAAGGTGACTGTACTGCACACTTTTGCAATTACACAAGTCTAAATGCTTGTTTAAATAAATCTTAATTACTTAACAATCAACCTTATTTAAGTTGTAAAGCCTGTATTTTATTTCATGATGTTCTTTTACTGACCAACATCCAGTTTACATGTGGTTGATATCTGCAAGCAGTTGGATATTCTAATTTGTTTCCATATGAGTGTTAATCTTGAGTAAAAAAAGTTGGTGTACTTTAAAATATTATGCTAAATGATTCAAAATGCATGCCATGAATGACACCTGCAAATCATTAATTTTTAATTTACATAACTGCATAACCACAGTCAATAAATTGTAAAGGTACATTTAGTTGTAAGCGTATTGCATGTCAGTAAGATTGTTAAAAAAATAATTCTGACTTGAACATTTCTTACATTCTTTTACAGATATTGCACTCACTATTCAAGCTAATGCAAGGTAAGTTGGCAATACTTTATTACTGCACACCTCAATACAAATTTGTTGAAGTGCAATACAAAAATTTACCAGTGCACTCAACTCTAATCATCACTTGATTGTGTTACATTTTATTTTATGTTTTAGATCAAGAATGAATTCAGAAGAATCACCACAATTTCCTTGGAGCGTACATTCTTGGAAAAGCTGGACTTCTATACTCCAAAACTCCTGGCTTTGTTTGAGATGAAGGGTGGGGTTGCTGGCATAAGAATTAGACATTTGCTGGATTCACTCAGCCAGTTAAAATGTAAATTTTGTTTACAATTGTGAATTACTTATGTGATGATATGCTGCTTCCTGACTCTGTAAATATGTTGTTATATGTATACACATTTAATGTTCACTGCATTTTACTTCTGTTTTTAACAGCAAGAAGATAGGCTTGAAGATAGGCGAGACGTTGTGATTCGCTGCCTCCTATCTTTCCTGGGAGAATCAGCTGAGGAGCTCATTGAAGACCACCAGGTAGTACAGTTCAATTAAATTCAAATTTATTTGTATAGTGCTTTTTACAGTGTACAATGTTACAAGGCAGCTTTATAAAAAACACAATGTTGAATGATCAATAAATTGAAACAAATCAAAGAAAAAGTAATAATCTATTATTAGTCTAGTGCTGACTTTGTTTGAAGTCCTTGCATGGCCTGGTGTCATCATTGCACAAGTCTTGGGTCATCTAACGTCTTACTGGGAGGCGGGGTCCAGACATGGATATACAATAATTAGTGTAGCAACTAGCAGTTATCTAGCTACATACACAGCTACATCCATTTCAATTTTTCCTTGATTTTGGATGTAGACAGTAGTGGTTTGACTGATATACTGTATTTGTGTTATGTGGTAGATGTTCTTTTTATTTCTGAGCCATTAAACCGTCTACAAGGAAATCTTCCACAATCTTTGTTTTTGCTGAATTTTCTGCATATTTGAACCCTGTCAAGCACTGACGATGATGCTGAGATCCATGTTTTCGTACTGAGGAAAATTGAAAGGCTTATACACCATTGTTACAAAAAAAAAAAAGAAAACCCAGTGATGGTCAAGAAGGCAGCACCATACTTTTGGACAGGATTACCAGTGTAAATTGTTATTTTGTTTATATTTCTTATCTTTCATTTATATATTGTCTTTAGAAACCATTCAAATGTTTCCCAAAAGACATAATAATTTACACCAATTATCATTTCCAGAGGTTTACACCCTCCTGACTCTAAATGAACGGTGTTATCTTTATTAGCATCACTACATGTTTCTATCTACTGCAATAATTGTGTATGCAATTATTGTGTTCAATGTAAAAGTATAACTTAACATCATACAGTTACTGCTGAAGAAACTGCATATTGGGTTTAAATATGCAGAAAATGCTAAATATACTGAAGACTAGTGGACAGTTTGTCTCAGAACAGGAACCCATTGAGGAAATTTGAAAAAGTGATACTGTACAGTATTTTAACCACTTTGCACTGATTTGTGTATTTCACAGGATGTCAGCAGAGACATGATTAAGGATATCGTCTCCAGTCATGTCATTAAAATCATCGTACTGAGCAGATCTGTAGAAGAGGAAGATGCCAGTATATCTGATGTCATCATTGTCATCCAGGGAACTGAGGTGCTGCTGGGATGTAAAAATCTCACAAATGCATCTTTCACTCATGGGCTGCATTTACTCCCTAAACTTAAGCTATCCCCCAAAGCTGAGAAACACATTTGAAGTGTTTCAGAAAATCTTTCTTGGGCTAGATGCTTTAAAATTTTCTCCAAAGGTTAACTCTTTGCATAGAAAGCTTCTAATGTAATCTGCTAGTTGGGCACTACTTGCACTTATTTACACTACTTATGCTGTTTTACTGTTTTTGTTTTTTGCAAGAAAGGTTGTTCAGAAAACAACTACAACTTCAACTACAATACTGTTTAACAACCATTCTTATGCATTTTAAGTAATGCTATTCTGCTGGAGACCATAGATGCAGAGTTTTATTATTATTTTATTTGATGTTTTTGTTCCTTAGTTTAATCTTATTGAAATTAAAGTTAGCTAATGAAAGGCAGCTACTAGTTTGACATTATTTGCACTTTTACACTTTTGTATTTGATATCTGCAACTGAGATTGTTGTAAAATGTTTATGTTTTATATAAAGGTTTTATATGTTTAAATGTTTATGCATTTTAATGCACTGTGTGGTTGTTCTAAAAAAGTTTACTGGAGTAAAATGCACTTTAGTGCACCATTTACCAAAACCATCAAACAGATGCAGTTTTAAAAAATTTTTTACTCATCTGTTAAGGAATCTCATATAAATAAAAGCATTCAAGTAAAATGTATGTCAGTGTTATTATATTGAACACCATTTAAATACATAAACAACATCAAATCATGTTAAAATAATATTCAAAGTAAAGGTTACTCAAAATTTTAAAATCCAAAATCCAAATTTTTTTCAGTGTACACACTAGAAGCCTATTAGGCCATGGCTTTGTTTCTTTTGTTGCTAAAAAAAAGACATGTTCACTAAAAATAAAATTGGATCAGTGTAATGTTGTATGTATGTATTTTACATGGCGCTATTGATTGAAAGATATTTTGAGTTTCAGGAACAAAAAGTTAAGTTGGGTCAGTTAGAATATACAATTTAGTTAAATTGGTTATGGAGTAATGCTTACTTAACAAGCTGAGTTAAATAAATGGGTGGGGAATGATTGTTTAAACTAAGTATCTTCAGTTACTGTAACTCGGTTATAAGTACATTCAACTTAAATGTTCTATTCCATTCCATTATGGGCTTAAGTACATTGAACGTACTTCACCTCACTTATTCAACTAATGCTTCATTACTTAAAAGTTTTAAGGCAACGGGTTACCTTGGTTTTTTTAAGTAGATTCTACTTATCCGGGTTTACAGTGTGTGAACAGATGAGACAAAAGTAGAGCTTTTTGGTAAAGGACATCATGGCACTGTTTACAGAAAAAGAAATGAGGCCTTCAAAGAAAAGAACACATTCCCTACAGTCAAACATGGTGGAGGTTCAAATATGTTTTGGGGTTGCTTTGCTGCTTCTGGCACTGGATGCCTTGACTGTGTGAACGGTGTCATGAAATCTGATGATTACCAAAGAATTTTGGGGCGCAACGTAGTGGCCAGTGTCAGAAAGCTGCGTCTCCACTAGAGGTCATGGGTCTTCCAGCAGGACAATGATCCGAAACACACTTCAAAAAACACTCAGAAATGGTTACAAACAAAGCATTGGAGAGTTCTGAAATGGCCATCAATGAGTCCAGATCTGAATCCCATATGGTGCTTTTCCACTGCATGGTACGGCACGGTACGGTTCAGTACAGCTCACTTTTTTTTTTTTTTTCACTGAGTACAGTACCTGGTACTTTTTTTTTTGTTCTGCCCAGTCTGTAGTTCTGAATGCTCTGGACAAGGTTTGCATTAAGGCTGTCTCAATATTTTGCTGTGTTAAGCTTTCCTTCTACTACTCTACTACTCTGGGATGAGTTTTAAAAGGGATGAGCCCCTCAGTCCCTGCTGCTGAAAAACAGCCCCACAGCATGAGGCTGCTATCACCACACTTTACTGTTGGGATGCTACTGTGCAGGTAATGAGCAGTTCCTGCTTTCCTCCAAAAATGATGCTTGGAATTGAGGTTCATCCGATCAGAGAATCTTGTTTCTCACAATCTAAGATTTATTTAGGTGATTTGTAGCAAATTTTAAGTGGGTTTTCATGTGTCTTCACTGAGGAGAGGATTGAGTTTGGCCACACTGCCAAAAAGACCGGATTGGTGTATTGTTGAAGTGATGTTTGTCTTTCTGTAAGTTTCTCCCATATGCATATATGTTCATGGAGCTCAGCTAGAGTGACCATCAGCTTCTTGGTCACAATCTAATCAAGGCTAATCAATGGAATAATTTCAGCTTTTTATTTCTAATAAATTTGCAAAGTTGTTACAAAACTCAACTTTGCAAATTTATTAGAAATAAAAAGCTGAAATGAAATCTGGCTTCAAAACCTCCAAGACTTCAAAGCAATTTATTCTAACCAAAAAGATTAAACTACATTTGCTGGATAACAGGTGATCCAGGGAAAAGCACAATATTATACATTACCTTTAAAATCACAACACAATAATGAGTGTGTAAAGTGAATGAGAGTAAACAGGAATAAAATGAGTGCAAATCAGATAGCTCCCTTGCTGTTGCCTCTGCGTGTGTCTCTCAGAAACCAGAGCTTGACAAGAGTAAATCGACTAAAATAGTACATCATACACATTTTCTACTATTTAACATGAATATTTAAATTACTTAAATCTTGTACGATATGATACACAAATGAATGAAATAAGCAAAGCACAATCGTAAATCAAACAGCCACGTTCTGTCTCTGCACGTCTCAGAAACCAAACCAGCACTACCCTAATAATCAACCAAGATACATATTCTACTGCTTGATATGTCTATTTCAATTTTTATTTTATGAGTTTTCTCAAGTAATTGTATGACATACCGGGGTAAGTTTTATCTGAATACACTTCCAGTTTTATCTGATATGAGTATAAATAATTTTGAGATTGTTACAGACACAGATATAGATATTGGCTTCGATGCACAACCCTAGTGCACAATAAGCAGTTATCTCAAATAAACATGACTATGTAGTAATCCACATAAGTGATAAGTATGTTTATAAGTAGTTAAGTCATATGTATAATGTAAAATAAAATATAACATACCAGACTTGGCAGCACGGACATTTTGCCTGTGGGGTGTTATAGTCCTTCCTAAAGTTTTTAAAAGAACTTCAAACCTAAAAATTCCACTGTTGATTAGAGTTTTTGAAGCAGTAACTTCTTTTAGGTTGGCTTTTTTTTTTTTACTTCAAGAAGGATAAAACACTTGTTACCCAGGTGGCCTGTGTAGTTACTGCCAATCGTGAGAGACTTTTGACCCACCAACCAAAAGAAAAGAGAGAAATTTGCCAATTGGTTATCACAGTGGTAACTGAATAATATCCAATGTTAGTGCATGGAGTCAAAAGGAAATCACTTGTTTAAATAAATAAAATAATCAGCAGCTAGCAGATTACAGGTGTAGTTCCTTTAACAATCCTGCTCCCCTTTCTCCTTCCGCTAGCTTTACACTGTTTTATGTCACTCAGACTTCAAAAATGTTTTTAAATTGGATCATGTAATCATGTAATCACCGTGACGGAGGACAAGGTTCAGAGGGCCCTAAAGAGAGTGAATGTCAGGAAAGCAGCTGGACCTGATGGGATTACTGGTTGTGTTCTGAGGTCCTGCACTGATCAGCTTGCTGGTATGCTTACTTCAATCTTTAATGAGTCCCTTGCTACCTCTGTGGTTCCCACCTCCTTTAAAAAATCTGTCATCATCCCTGTGCCTAAGAACAATAAACCCTCTTGCCTGAATGACTATCGTCCAGTTGCCCTCACATCAATAGTCATGAAGGTTTTTGAAAGACTTGTAAAGAACCCCATTTGTTCCTCCATCCCTGTTACTTTGGACCCTCTTCAGTTTGCCTATCGCCCAAATAGATATACTAACGATGCCATCTCTCACGTCCTCCACTCTTCCCTCACACACATTTACAGCAACAATGGGAACTATGTAAGGCTGCTATTCATTGACTATAGCTCAGCTTTCAATACTATAGTTCCCATCAAGCTAGCTTTTAAACTCACAGACCTTGGCCTAAACTCTTCACTCTGCAACTGGATTCAAGACTTCCTCACCGGCAGACCTCAAGTGGAGAAAGTAGGCCAGTCCACCTCAAACTCCATCACCCCACAGCCCCACAGAGCTGTGTCCTGAGTCTCCTGCTCTACTCTCTCTACACACACGACTGCGTGTCCTCTCACAGCTCCACTTCTATTATCAAATTTGCTGATGATACTGTGGTTCTGGGCCTCATTTCAAACAATGATGAGACCGCATACTTGGATGAGGTAGAGAGACTTACATCATGGTGCCAGGATAACTGTCTCTCTCTGAATGTGAGCAAAACTAAAGAGCTGAATGTGGACTTCAGGAAGAGACAGCAGCGGCCCTACACTCCTCTTATGGTCAGTGGGACCCCTGTGGAGAGGGTGAGCAGCTTCAAGTACCTTGGTGTAAATATCTCCGAAGACCTGACTTCGTCTACACACATTCAAACACAGGTTAAGAAAGCCAGGAAAAGACTGTACCATCTACGACAGCTGAGAAAATTCAGGGTCTCGCCAGAAATCCTGAGAACTTTATATTCAGGGACCATAGAAAGTTTACTAACTCAATGTATCTCATTGTGGTATGGAAACATCTCCAATCAGGACTGCAAAGCCCTGCAGAGAGTTGTGCGCTTAGCTGAGCGCATCTCAGGGTCTGCTCTCCCCTCTCTGCAGGACATCTACCTCAAACGCTGCAAAAGCAGAGCTGTCAAAATCATCAAGGACTCAAATCACCCTGGTAACAGTCTCTTCAATTTGCTGCCATCTGGTAAGCGCTTCCGTAGCATGATGGCAAAAACTGAGAGACTTAAGAGGAGCTTCTTCCCCCAGGCCATCAGGCTCCTAAACTCAAACTCAGTCTCATAACATTAACATATCTTCATTTAATAATCACTTAATAATCAGTAAGGTATTCATTATTCTCTACAATTTGTATTGCTGCTATGTAAATCAGCTGTAAAGTCAGCAGCCATATCACCCTGTAGGCCAAGACTGGTTGCCCACTGAAGCTAAACAGGGTTGAGCCTGGTCAGTACCTGAATGAGAGACCTCCTGGGAAAACTAGGTTGTTGCTGGAAGAGGTGCTGGTGAGGCCAGCATGGGGTGCTCAACCCATGGTCTGTGTGGGTTCTAACACCCCAGAGTATAGTGATGGGGACACTATACTGTAAAAATCAGCGTCTTTCGGATGAGACGTTAAACCGAGGTCCTGACTCTCTGTGGTCATTAAAAATCCCAGGATGTTCTTCAAAAAAGAGTAGGGGTGTAACCCCGGCAATCCTGGCCAAATTTGCCCACCGGCCTCTGACCATCATGGCCTCCTAATCGTCCCCATATCTACTGATTGGCTTCGTCACTCTGTCTCCTTTCCACCAATAAGCTGGTGTGTGGTGGGCATTCTGGCACAATATGGCTGCCGTCGCATCATCCAGGTGGATGCTGCACACTTGTGGTGGTTGAGGAGATTCCCCCCTTCCATGTAAAGTGCTTTGAATACCCAGAAAAGCGCTATATAAATGTAACAAATTATTATTATTAAATACCCTGTACAACCAGTTTGCACATTCTTGCTTATATTATTATTTATTAAGTTTACAGTATACTGTCCTGCACATTTTATTTTATTTTATTGCATTTAATTTTTTATTTTATTCTTTTTTTTTTCATACCTATATTTATGTATATTCTCTTTGTGTTTGTCTTCCATATAATTGCACTGTCCATGGAGCAGTCCTGACTTACATTTCACTACTGGTTATATTGGGCGGAATGGGGCGAATAAATCGTTTTATCTCGATTATTATATTTTCATAATCACTGGAGGCTGATATCGAAATTGAAACCGAATTTCGATTAATTGCACAGCCCTAACTTAAATACAACTTTTAATTTTAATAATGTATTAGTAAATGTTGAAATTAACATTAAGATCAATAAATGCTGCAGAAGTATTGTTCATGCTTAGTTCATGTTAACTAATACAGTTAACTACTGTTAACTAATTGAACCTTATTGTAAAGTGTTACCCATGGATCACTGTGGGCTTGGGTTATGTACTTGCAGCATTTTCTAACATTTATTATTGTGTATGCCAAACTAAAAAATTATGTAACTTCTTCATTTAGAGGTTTTTCCTCATCAAATTCAGATTTTTCATATTAATTGCTATTCAGTTTGAGTAACGCTAATTAAACTTGAAATTATTTTGATTGACAGCCCTATTAACAAATATTAAAGACATACATACTCTTTCAGTTTGGTCCCACAACACTCTCAAATTCATCGATGGTGTGTTTGGGGCAGACATAAATATTAGCAAGTTTTTGACATGAGCAACTTTCTGTTTGCAGTTTTGCCTCTGCTTTGCTTTTTCGGTGGCGATGTAAGTGAACCACGTCTGAAGAACTCTCTCTGTAAAAACAAAAAATAAGAGAACAGCAAGGTAAGTTAAAACTTTTAACCCTCTAGGGTCTGAGGTGATTTTGGGGCCCTTGAGATGTTTTCACATGCCCTGACAATTGTGCTTATTTCAGCTACTTATACTATTGGCCAACATGTATTTTTTGTGTGTGTTCAGCACAAACTGTGCTGCAATAATATGTGAGCAAGATTGATGTATATGTTTGTATTTTTTAGAAAAAAAAGATTATGTGTGGTTAGTAAGTTTTGGGGAAAAAATGTAGCTGAAATAAGGCCATAAAACACATACTGAATAGTACTGAATAAGACTTTTGAGTAATCAGTCTTGTAGGCTAGAATATTCATGTCAAAATGATGTGAAAATCATCTTGCTTACTCCTTCACAGAAAACAATATATTGATTTAAATTTTTAAAGACATGTTTTGTGATCGAAAGCCTATATGCGAGGGAGTGACAATGGCCTTGAATATCAAGTCAAGTCAAGTTGAGCTTTATTGTCATTCTGCTACATGTGTGGACATGTAGTGGAACAAAATGTCGTGTCTCGCAGGACCACGGTGCTACATACTAGTTAAAAATAAGATAAACATACAACAATGCAAGTATAGGAAAAACAATAGAGCATCTGACTATAGACAAAAATAGACCATCTGACTATACATATACTATAAATACTATAACTACTATACCTAGTTGCCTACACATACACAAACTGAGACTGTACAAGAACTTTACATAAATACTGTACATGAAATTATGCAAAAGAGATATTTCTATATGAAATTGTGCAAAAAAAAAGTTATATAGATATTTTGTACATTAACTTGTTAAAGACATTAAAGAGAGATTTTGTAGTGCAATGCTCAAGTAAACATTCTCTAATTGACTCTTTGTAGCAGGGAGTGTTTATAGAAAGTGTCTAGTGTGCATATAGAGGGATGAGTGCGTTACTACAGGTGGTTTGTATAGCACACTCAGAATTGCACTTAGGAAAAGTTGTCAACAGTATTAATGAGTTTGGTGGGGGGGGGGGCTGAGGTGTTCATGGTTTCAGCCTACCACAGTTGTGTCATCAGCAAACTTGATGATGTGGTTGGAGCTGGACTTGGCAGTGCAGTCGTGAGTCAGCAGAGTGAAGAGCAGCGGGCTGAGCACACAGCCTTGTGGGGCACCTGTGCTCAGTGTGGTAGTGCTGGAGGTGTTGCGGCCAACACGAACTGACTGAGGTCTTGCAGTTAAAAAGTCCAGGATCCAATTACAGAGGGAGGTGTTAAGGCCCAGCAAGTTTAGTTTGTGGATGAGCTGTTGTGGGATTATTGTGTTGAATGCTGAGCTGAAGTCGATGAACAGCATTCTTACATAAGAGTCTTTCTGTTCCAGGTGAGTAAGAGCTAGGTGGAGAGTGGTGGATATTGCATCGTCCGTGGAACGGTTTGGATGGTATGCAAACTGGAATGGGTCCAGTGTGTTTGGGAGTCTGGATTTGATGTGATGCATGACTAACCTCTCAAAGCACTTCATCATGATTGGGGTCAGTGCTATGGGACGATAGTCATTCAGACAGGACACAGGTGACTTCTTTGGTACCGGAATTATGGAGGTGGATTTGAGACACGTGGGGACGACTGCCTGGCTCAGCGAGGTGTTGAAGATGTCTGTCAGGACATCCGTCAGCTGTGCAGCACAGTCTCTCAGTACACGTCCAGGTATGATCTCAGGGCCCGCAGCTTTTCATGCGTTAATCCTGGACAGGGTCTTCCTTACGTCGGCTGGAGAGAGACAGAGTACCTGGTCGTTTGGAGATGCGAGTAGTTTCTGTGCAGGTGTGTCGTTCTGTATCTCAAATCGTGAGTAGAAGTGGTTGAGTGCATCTGGTAAGGATGTGTCATCGTCACTGGCCTATGGCGGAGGCTTGTAGTCAGTGATGGTCTGAATGGCTTGCCACAGGGTCCGAGTGTCTTTACTGTCTGTGAAGTTGTTGTTGATTTTTTTAGCATATTGATGTTTTGCCTTCTTGATGCCACGAGACAGATTGGCTCTTGCTGTTTTGAGGGCTGCTTTATCTCCTGATCTGAATGCTTCATCTCTGGTCTTTAGCAGCCCACGAACCTCTGCTGTCATCCATGGCTTCTAGTTGGCACGTGTGGTAATGGTCTTGGTGATGGTCACATCATCAATGCACTTTTTGATGTAAGCAGTCACAGTTTTAGTGTACTCCTGCAGGTCTGTGTGGTTGTTGTAGGTGGCCGCTTCTTTAAACATGTTCCAGTCTGTGTCCTGAAAGCAGTCCTGCAGTGCTGAGGTGGCATTGTCTGGCCATACCGTGATCTGTTTTTGAACCGGTTTGGTGAGTTTGAGAAGTGGTTTATATGCTGGGATTAGCATAACAGAGATGTGGTCCGAGTACCCGAGGTGGGGGCGGGGTTCAGCTTTGTATGCGTTTTTCTCTATTGTATAAACAAAGCCCAGTGTGTTGTTTCCCCTTGTTGGAAAGTTCACATGTTGGTAGAACTTTGGCAAAACTGTCTTTAAGTTTGCGTGGTTCAAGTCACCGGCTATGATGAAAAAGCCATCTGGGTTATTTGTTTGTTGTTCGCTGATGGCGCTGTACAGTTCACGAAGTGCGTCCTTAGCGTTTGCACACGGGGGAATGTAAACCGCGAAAATAACAATGGCCGTGTACTCCCGCGGCAGATAGAACGGTCGACACTTCACAACCATAAACTCCACCAGTGATGAACAGTGTTTTGATACTACCGCAGCATTGTTATACCATTCTTTGTTGATATCCACACACAAGCCACCCCCGCGAGTCTTACCAGACAGTGATGAATCTCTGTCCGCTCGGCAGCAGGTTAGTCCGTGCAGCTGAATGGAGTCCGGGATGTTGTCGTTTAGCTATGTTTCAGTGAAAACAAACACACAACAATCCCTTGCCTCATTCTGTGTTGAATTAAGTCCAGTTTGTTTTCCAGAGAGCGAACGTTTGAGAGCATGAGTGTTACCTCGCATACCTCCGCGCTTACCGCGCTTCCATCCTCTCTCACACCGCTTGCGACGCTGCCTTGTGCGAGTAGCGTCAGTAGGTGAGGCCGCGGTCTCGAGGTCCGGCTTCAGCAGTAAACAAAGGCCTCGTAGCTTCTCAGTAGCCGCCGGCGAGAGTTGGTGTTTGTATGCGTTGCCGATATCCAAAAGACTTTGGAGATCATAGATGTGTTTTGGAGTGATTTCCTTATGAATTAGCGGTAGATTGTGTGACACACATGTGTGACTGTGACTTTGAGAGAATGTGAGGAGATTTAATTTTTTAATTTTTTATTATTATTTGTATTTTATTTTCAACACAGTATAATCAAAACATACATAATGAAGGTCAAAGACACATTATAACCACAGAGATGTGAACAGACTTTGAGTCATTCCTGCAACAGATTCTGTTCAACAAGTGAAACAAGTAAATCATACCTGATATTTACATGTGTTATTTAAGTGTTTCTGCTTCTTTCCATGGATTCAAGAAGAAGGAAAAAGCAATCAGTAGTCAAGGATCTTGTTTTACCATCAGTGTAGTTGAATATCTGATGTTGGTACAGCGCTCTCAGAGGAAAACAGTTTCAAAAGACTGTGAAAGTCAGCAGGATTCATCTGTGGTGCAGGAATCTGATCTGAAATACAAACAACCCCCCCCCAAAAAAACATTGTGAGCATGTTAATATCAGGAGCATCAGTATATATATATATAAATATAAATATCATACATCGTGCTACAGTATGCATTCATATTACTTTTATTGTTTTATATAGAGCATGAAAACATCATCGCGCCATAACAAATTTAAATAGAATGAATTGCCTCATCATATTCAAAATGTTTTACTCTATTTCAAACATTTTAGTCAGGAATTATAGTTTGGGAAAAACCCAACTATGATTTTGTAGTCATATAGCCTAGTAGCCTATGTATGATTTTATAGTAGCCTATGGCATGATTTTGTAGCCATAGACTACAGAGAAGCTTTGTACTATCGTAAAAAGGGATATTTAATATCTGAGAAACTAATTATTATTATTTAGCATGCTATTAAATATATTTGTGAACAGAGTTTTAATAATAAACATGGTCTAAACATTCTTAGTGTAGCATTCATCAACCCAATTAGTAAATGTGTTCAAGTTTATGTCACAATAACATGTTAACTAATGTAAAAAAGAAACATTACTTACTCATCAGATTGATCTTCTCTACTGGATGAAACCTTGTTCCTCTTTTGAGGGAAATCCTGCCTTTACTCAGCGAGTCTTCTTCCAGAAACGAACAGTAGCCATGATGAACGATCACCTCACGCTTTGTTTAGGTTGGGGGTTTACATGTGTCTCACTTGGATATTTACATATGAAGGGCGCAAGCCACGCGGGGGCGGGATTGCATTAGAAATAATGAGTTAGACGGGAAAGACTGAACATTGTGTTGGTTTCATACGGATACTTTATCACAGAATATTTGTTTTCGATACTTCATTTAAAAGTAGACACTTCAAGGTTTTCTATAGATATAACTCCCATGGCTCGAGTATTCGTTGAGCTACAGTTAATTTTAGTGACACGTTTCTAAAAGCAGTTCGCGGAGACAGAGAAGACATAGTGTACCCTGTTTGTTTTCTTTTTTTTCCAAAAGCACAAAAGTTTTTTTGTTATTGTGAGTGTACACAAATAAAAGTAGATACTTAACAGTTTCAATTGATGTATAACACTTATTTGTGTGACCAAAATCAACAGAGTATTTTTAGTGTCTTTTGCACTGATCTTAAAAAAACTGAGCTGGTATCGCTGACCCAGGGAGTTAAACCGGCTGTGTCAGAGCCGACACATCAAACCAAGCTGTTTTCATTTTACTGTTGTAACTCTTCTAAATTCTGTTTACAAACTCACCACACACATTAATGGGTAATAACTGTAATTTAAAAAAAAAATCTATTTGTTTTCTGAAAAAAAATGACACCTTGTACTTGAAAATAGCACATTCTGTTAGAATTGTACAGTAATATAAACAAAAAATGTGATAATCATCTATTTTAGGTCTTAAATGGTTAAAGTAAATAAGATAAGATAATGTATAATGATTTATACATACCATAAACTGCTGAGGTTTCGGGTTTTCTTGACACCACCCACTGGTTTTTGGCCTCCTGCTCCACATAATGTTTGAGTCTGCTCTTCAATGATTTAATTTTGTGTTTTTGCTGTATTACTTGCAGTTTTAAAATTTTGCACTGCCGGCAATTGCAGTCTTGCCAACCCTCACCCTGTGCACCTTCCTGGTTTTCCCTTTCTGAATCAAAGAGGTCCAGGCTGGTGCACAAGGGAATCATGGGTTGCCTTGACCGCAATAGTCGTAGTTTTTTCAAGACTTGTTCTCTTTTAGAATTTTTCAATTTATTTTTTCGTTCCTGGGCCTAGAAAAAAAAGGAGAAAGTCATTGTTATTCACTGTATCTCTATTCAAGAAAATACAGTCATGGTCAGAATTATTGGAACCCTTGGTAAATACTGTATGATCAAAGAAGGCTATGAAAATTAATCTGCATTGTTAATCCTTTTAATCTTTTATTTTTTTAAAATCACAACAATCTAACTTTTTATTGGAGAATAAGAATTTAAAATGGGAGGAAATATCATTATGAAATAAATATTTTTCTCTAATACACATTGGCCACAATTAACGGCACCCTTTTATTCAATATTTTTTTAAACCTCCATTTGCCAGTTTAACAGCTCTAAATTTTCTCCTATAATGCCTGATGAGGTTAGAAAACACCTGACAAGAGATAAGAGACCATTCCTTCATCCAGAATCTCTCCAGATCCTTCATATTCACAGCTCCATGATGGCGCTTCTTCTCTTCAGTTCACCCCACTCATTTTCTACAGGGTTCAGGTCAGAGGACTGGAATGACCATAGCAGAAGCTTCGGTTTTGTGCCCAGTGACCCACTTTTGTGTTGTTTTTGATGTTTGTGTTTGGATTATTGTCCAGTTTGAAGATCCACACATGGCCCATTATAAGATTTCTTACAGAGTCAGTCACTTGTTGATTTTTTTATCTGTTGGTTTTTTATAGAATCCATGATGCCATGTATCTAAACAAGATGTCCAGGACCTCCAGCAGAAATATAGGCCCACAACATAATAAATTCAGCAGTATATTTCATTGTACACATAGGGTAATTTTTTTTTTTATCCCTGTGTGCACCAAACCCATCTTGAGTGTTTGCTGCTAAAAAGCTAATTTTTTGTTTCATCTGACGATAGAAGCCAGTGCCATTTGAAGTTCCAGTCGTGTCTGACAACTGAATATGCTGGAGATTGTTTTTGGATGAGTGAGGACAATTTTTCTTGAAACCCCCCCGAACAACATGTGGAGATGTAGGGGCTGTTTGACAATTTTTTTTAAGGTTTTCTGACCCCCGAAACTCAACCTTTCTCTACAATTCTCCAGCTGTGGTCCTTGAAGAGACTTTGGCCACTCAAATTCTCCTCCTCACCATGTATTAGGACGATACAGACACATGTCTAAATGTCAGTTATATGTGTCACAAAATAGGCCGGAGACAAGAGGTAAGTGAATACAAGAAAGCTTTATTGACAGGTTTGATGATAATGAGAGCTGATACTTGAGATGAGGTGACACAAATGGCAGTTCGATGGTTGTAATCGGAGATGACTGATATAGTGTTCTTTGCAGGTGGATCGGGATCGTACGGGAACAGAGGAGAGCGGGATCGCAGGAGTCCAGGAGGATCTGAGGGAAAGCACAATGAGGTAAGTAGAGAGAGAGTCAGGCTAGTTCAGGTAGGTGAACGGTAGACCAGACAGTGAGGGACTGGAAGGAGCATGCTTTTGTGTGGTGAGTTGATTGCAGGTGACAGGTGCGGGGAATCAGAACTCAGGTAATTGTGATCAGGTAATTAGTGGCTGGTGACTGAGGTGGCTGTGACTGGGATGAATCCCTGACACTACCCCCTCCTCCAGGGGTGGCTCCTGACCCCACGGCCTCTGGGTGCAGAACGATCAGGGTGGACACGATGGAATTATTCCAGTAGCATGGGATCAAGGATGTCGTCCCAGACCACCCAGGAACATTCTTCTGGACCATAGCCCTCCCAGTCGACTAGGTATTCGAGTCGGCCGCCCTGAGTCCATGATGTCCTTTACTTGATATACGGATGGCTGGTCCAGGATCTCTGGAGGAGGAGGCTCGTCTGGCTCATGGGGTTCTGGAGTGGAAGGAGAGAAGGGTTTGAGGAGGGAAACATGGAACGTGGGGTGAATGCGATACCTGGGTGGCAATTGGAACTGGTAGTTAACCTCGTTGATCTGCCTCGGAATCGGGAACGGACCAATGTAGCGGGGACTCTGCTTACGGCAGGGCAGGCGGAGATGCAGATCCCGGGTGGACAGCCATACCTGGTCGCCTGGCTGGTACCTGGGAGTCGGGGCAAGCCGGGCATCTGCAAAGCTCTTATGTCTCGGCACTGCCTGCTGGAGGTGGATGTGAGCAGAGTCCCACACTCTCTCGCTCGCTCGGAACCAGTAGTCTACAGCTGGAACCTCCGAGGGCTCTCCTGTCCATGGAAAGAGTGGGGCTGGTAGCCAAGTATGCACTGAAAAGGCGTGAGGCCGGTGGTGTTCTGTCGGAGGGAGTTCTGTGCATACTCGGCCCATGGGAGGAAGCAGCTCCAGCTTTATTGATCTTCCTGGCAGTATGCCCGGAGGTAATGTCTGAGTTCCTGGATCTTCCACTCAGCCTGGCCGTTCGTCAGTGGATGGTAACCGGAGGACAAGCTCACCGTGACCCCTAGTAGACGGAAGAAGGCCTTCCACACACGGGAGATAAATTGCGGGCCCCGGTCAGACACGATATCCTCGAGTATCCCAAAGTTCCTGAAGACACGGGTGAATAACTGTTCAGCGGTTTCAAGGGCAGTTGGTAATCCACGGAGGGGAATAAACTTGCAGGTTTTGGAGAAGCGATCCACTATAGGATGCACGTGTGACTCTCCGACACAGGTAGGTCAGTCACGAAGTCTATTCCCACGTGTTACAAGGGCCAGTGTGGAATGGGTAGGGGTACGAGCTTGCCCACCGGAAGGTGACAAGGAGTCGATGACATGGCACAGACTGAGCAACTGCGGACATACCTGGTGGAATCACGAGACATACTGGGCCACTAGTACAGAGCTTGGAGGAGTGAGAGGGTCCGTTGGCTGCCTGGATGTCCAGAGCCCGGTACACTAGGAACTGAGCCCAGAAGGGAATGCCGTTGAAATTTACGGACAAATGTTTTCCCTTCTGGGCCTCCCAGCAGAGCGGGTTCAGTAAGAGTGGTGGCTCTGATTTCCTCATCAATGTTCCAGATGATGGGGCTTACTAAGAGGGCTGGAGGGAGAATCGGCTCGCGATGGAGTGTCGAGGGAATGAAGGCGAGAGAGGGTGTCAGCCTTGCAGTTACGATTTCCTGGGCGATAGGTGATGGTGAAATTAAACCGGGTGAAAAACAGAGCCCAGCGGGCCTGACGGGGATTGAGCCTCTTGGCTTCACGAAGATATTGCAGATTTTTGTGATCTGTAATGACGGTGAATGGGTGATTAGCTCCCTCCAGCCAGTGACACCACTCTTCCAACACAAGATTGATGGCGAGCAGCTCACGATTTCCGATGTCATAGTTCTGCTCTGCTGGGGTCAGTTTCCTGGAGTAGTAAGCGAAAGGCTGGAGGCGTGGAGGCTCACTGAATTGCTGGGACAGCACCGTGGATGGGATGGGTGGATGGGAGCCGTGCTGAAGGTGGTCTTGAGTGCTTCGAAGTCTTCGTGGGCACTGATGTTCCAGGACAGGGACTTGGGCTTTCCTCGGAGCATGGATGTCAATGGGGCTGTATGCAGGCTGAAATCTTTGATGAAGCGACGATAGAAATTAGCAAATACCAGGAATCTCTGCAGCTCCTTGACTGACTGGGGAATGGGCCACTCCGTGATGGCCGTCACCTTCCCCTGGTCCATCTGAATTCCATCCTGGCCGATGATGTTGCCGAAGAACTGCACAGTGGGTGCACACTTCTCCAGCTTGAGGTACAGATGGTACTGACGGAGCCTCTGAAGGACGTGCGTAACGTGGTGGCGATGGTCGGCCAGGTTCCGGGAGTAGATGAGTATATCGTCGATGTAGACAATCACGAAGGTATGGAAGAACTACCGGAGCATCTCGTTCATAAATTCCTTGAAGACGGATGGGGTGTTGGCAAGGCCTTATGAGGTAGCACAATGAGGTAAGTAGAGAGAGAGTCAGGCTAGTTCAGGTAGGTGAACGGGAGACCGGACAATAAGGGACTGGAAAGAGCGTGCTCTTGAGTGGTGAGTTGATTGCAGGTGACAGGTGTGGGGAATCAGAACTCCGGTGATTGTAGTGGCTGGTGACTGGGATGAATCCCTGACAGTATGCAGTTGACACAGCCATTTATGCATTGGCACAGACTCCACGCTTAGCTGCAGATATATTAACAAATGAAATGACTGGTGTGTCTCATTGGCTGCAAAACAACTGTTTGACCTTGAACTGTCTTGTCTCAATGTGTTTTTCAATTAGAAGGAAGGAAATGAGTGGTTTTATAATCAATATCAAACAAAAGGCAAAAGAGACAGTTAACAATTTTAAATATTTAGGTGTTATTTTAGATTCTCATTTGAAAGTTGATATGTATGTAAAGAGGCTGTGTAGAACAATCAGAACAAATTTGAATTGTTTTTACATGATTAGACTGTATACAGTAAATATCTAAAAGCAGCAAAGTTATACATACATGCAATGGTCTTTTCGCATTTATCTTATTGTGTGACTGTCTGGAGTCAGGTTTCTCAACTCAAGGTTTCTTTATTTGTCACATAATAAATTATACAGGGTATAATTAGAAGTGAAATGTACATCAAATCAGGTCCGCTCAGTGGACAGTGCAAAAGAATAAAAAATGATATAAAAGTAACACAACACAAAAGCATATATATGGTAAAAAAAGAGAAATAAGAATAAAATGTGCAAGGAATAAAAAAGTGCAAAACAATGAGATGTGCAAAACAATAGATGTGCAAAAAACGAAAAGAAAAAAAAACTGTGTACTGGGACTTAATAAATAGTAATGTGAATAAGAGGGTCAGTGAATAACTGACTATCAAACCTGTATATAAACAAATATATAAGTATATAAAATATATTTGTATATTAAAATATAAACTATATAAACAAACACTAAAATTTCTGGATAAGAAACCAAATAGATGGCATCATTGTAATATTTAAAAAATATATAGTTTGCTTAGTTTTAAAATTTTTATAAATTTGTCTCTTATTAAAAAAAATTTATTTTTAAATGTGTAAACAATCTTGCTCCAGAAATTATAAGCCAATTAATATCAAAACAGATTAGAAAGGGGATCACTACAAGAGGTGCAACTAATCAGAATTGTACAGTACCAAAGAGAAAAACTAAATTTGCACAATCCACATTTTCAGTTCAAGGTACACTGCTTTGGAACAGCCTGCCAGTTGAACTGAAAATGCAGAGTTGAACATTTTTCAAAGAAATTTGAAAAAGTGGTTCAAGAAAAAGCAGATTTGTGAACACTGATGGTCGTATATAGTCTCAGCTTTTTATTTTTATTTATTTTGCTTGTTTTTTTGTGTGATTATTGTTTTGCTGTTAAAAAATCCTAACCAGGGACTGGGGCTGCAAATTAGCCTTTGGCTAGAAGCCTATATGTGGAGCATCGACTGCTTGAAATTGTAGCAATGTTATACTGCATTGTCCCTGTTAAATAAACTAATAAATACAATAAAATGATTGCCCTGTTGGTGGAAATGGGAATTTTCACTGCTCTAGCTCTTTTCTTAAAGCCACTTCAATAATTTGTGAAGCTCAATTATCTTTTGCAGCACATCAGAAATATATTCTTTGGTTTTCTCATTGTGATGGATGATTAAGTGAATTTGGACTTTGTTTTCCCTCCTATTTATATTTCTGTGAAACAGGAAGCCATGGCTGGATAATTTCATGTTCATAATCCCCCTGGAGTGCTCAAAATTGTGGGAATATACTTTTTTAAGATATATTTTACTCGTTAAGATATATTTTACTCATAAGAATTTCTAGGGGTACCAATAATTGTGTCCAATGTGTATTTGAGAAAAACATTTATTTCATAATGAGATTTTCTCCCATTTGCAATTGTTTTAGTTCAATGAAAGGTTAGATTTTAGTGATCTTTTTAAAATAAAAGATCAAAAGGATTAATAATGCAGGTTTATTTTCAGAGCCTTCTTTGGTCATATTTACCAAGGGTGTCAATAATTCTGACCACGACTGTATGTATGTATGTATATATATATATATATATATATATATATATTTTTTTTTTTGATGTATTCCAAGGGTTGGGAAACATTCTTAAGCAGAGTAGAGAAATGATCAACATTAATCCTTTTAATTTTGTAAGACTGATACAACACAACAAAAATATATTTATTCAATAAAATAAATCAGTGCTTTCAATCAATAGAAAACGAATAATTGCTTAAATAATTAAAACCAATTAATAAATGGAAAAAAAGTGAAGTGACGTGTGGCCAAGTATGGTAACCCATACTCGGAATTTGTGCTCTGCTTTTAACCCATCGAAGTGCACACACAGTAGTGAACACACACCCGGAGCAGTGGGCAGCTATATTGCTGCAGCGCCCAGGAGCAGTTTGGGGTTCGGTGCCTTGCTCAAGGGTCTCACCTCAGCCGTGGTATTGAAGGTTGTTCACGCCCCCCACCGACAATTCCTGCCGGACCTGAGACTCAAACCCGCAACCTTCGGGTTACAAGTCAGACTCTCTAACCATTAGGCCATGACTGCCCCCTGAATTGAATTGCAATTGCAATTAAATCCACCAATCCAAAAATATATTTTTACAGTGAATCTTCAAATAAAATGTAGAATCAATATAAAACAGTATATTCTAAATATTTGTAATAAATACATTCTATGAATGAAGGTCAATATTACCGATACTAATACTGATGTGTCTATCAAATAGATTTTTAAAAAATTTCTGGAGATAAAATTCAAGTAATATAGCCATTAAATCAACAATTTAAATCAATACAACTGAAAATCATTCAACTTATATAATTTTAACTAGGCCTAAACTGCAAATTATCTGGTGGTGCACTATGTGTCAACTTTTTTGATTGATGATGACCTTTGACCTCTTGCCCTGAGGGGATTGCCCCTGTGACCTTTTAATAATGTCCAGATGCAGATATGCCATATGGTTTTAGCATAATTAAAATTCCATCAATGACCCATGACCTGTTAATTTGCTCCTGATGCACAATATGAAGATTGACGACTGTTGAACTTTTCAGGCTTGTTTTGAACTTTCACATCCGGGCGCCATCTGGCGACCACAACCCTGGCCACATTCCCTTGCATAGTCACTCTACAACAAACAAAATCAAAATAAGTAAACATTATTAACAAATCATAAGGGCATATCACAATATAGGGATACACACACACAATTGAAAATATGAAATACATTTATTCTTATTTAAAGATGTATATAAATAAAAATATGATAAATATAAATCATCTTGCATTTTTACGTGAGAAAAATATTTCCTTGTGCAAGGATGTCCATCCTGTGAATGAAAGGTTTCCAAAATTTGCTTAAGTTGAAACAGAAAACCGCTGTGTGAGCGTTCTTCACACAGCATAAGTGTTGCAAAAAATGCATTCTTTGTAAATCACTCATCCATTTTTTGGATATCATTGCGTAAAGATCTACCTCTTAGCACTCTAAAAAATGTAAGGTGGTTTTTACATTTATTGTTACCTAAACCTATAGTAAAGGTTTCGCTGTTTTAGTGCCATGTTTATTTTTATATTGAGTGTTATATATTATAGTCACATTTTATTTATGACCATCTTCATTAAAATACAGATAAGTTCCTTTTATACAACAAGTGTCTATACTTGTTTATATGATTTATCAGAACACAGATCTGTATGATAAAATGGGTTGTTGTAGTTTGAAGCGAAATAATGAGATGGAGAACCTTTCAGCTTGTGGGAAATTTACTGAACAAGTTTGATAAGAAAACAAAATGATTGCAAAGATCAACAAAACACAGACGGCTCGCCGCAGGCCAATGCTCCCAGCGTATTTCGCTCTTCCACGTCTCGTGCTGCTGCTCATGGGAAATGTAGTTTGTTTTAATATATTGTGAAGGTTAACAACAAACAACCATTATAGCAATCAAATTCTTATAACTTATATTTATTATTATTCAATACTAATTAACTGCAACTAATAAATTGCAACATGGGTAATACACTAATATAATTATGCAAATGTGGTTTAAGAGGATATTTAAATATACTTACAAACATATTAAACAATGTTTTATTAATAATGTATATATGCAGAAATATTTGCGTGATGGGTAGGTATAAAGTTTGTACTGTAAAAAATCCTTACACCTATGGAGTGTCCCCAGAATACATAAACACCAACGTGTGGGTGTGGGTGGTGTGTGGTTCATGTACCCCCTTGTTGTGTAGTAATACAGTACATCAAGCTAAATATGTCTCCATTGTGTTTTCGAAAATATAATATAAATAAATGCAGAATGTTTATTGTGATGGGTAGATTTAGGGGTTGATACAGTATTAAAATCATTATGTCTATGGAAAGCCTCCAAAAACATTTGACATGTCCGGACATGTCGGGGTCCACAATATCCCTTATGGTTTGACCTGTTAAAATAACAATTTTCCTTTACTTATTTGGACATTAGTGTTTATAATCTTACATGACAAACATTTTGAGATTTTATATTTCATCTAATATTTCTCACAAGAGATTCATTGATGAAGCAGTAGTTTGAACAATGGCCTCAGTGGTAGCCATCCTCTGTGAGGAAGCGTCACTGCATGCACGCCCCAAAGGCATTGTGGATGGGGAATCTTGCCAACCTGATTATGTTGGAAGATGCACACGTGTTTGCACGCACACATAATAACCTATAACCTACATTTTAAACAGAGCAAAACATTAGGGGCTGCATCCAGTGCGAAACTATTACCCATATCACCCTGCAGCCCAAGACTGGTTACCCACTGAAGCTAAGCAGGGTTGAGCCTGGTCAGGACCTGGATGGGAGACCTCCTGAGAAAACTAGGTTGCTGCTGGAAGAGGTGTTAGTGAGGCCAGCAGGGGGTGCTCACCTTGTGGTCTGTGTGGGTCCTAACGCCCCAGTATAGTGATGGGGACACTATACTGTCAACAAGCACCATCTTTCGGATGAGATGTTAAACCGAGGTACTGACTCTCTGTGGTCATTAAAAAACCATGGCACTTGTCGTAAAGAGTAGGGTGTAACCCCGGTGTCCTGGCCAAATTCCCACCACTGGCCCTTGTCAATCATGGCCTCCTAATAATCCCCATCCACTTGATTGGCTCTATGACTCTCTCTTCTCTCCACCTGTAGCTGGTGTGTGGTGAGCGCACTGGCGCCGTTGTCCTGTGGCAGCCGTCGCATCATCCAAGTGGATGCTGCACACTGGTGGTGGTTGAGGAGAGACCCCCCCACATGATTGTAAAGCGCTTTGGGTGTACAACAATACACAAAAAGCGCTATATAAATGCATCATTCATTCATTCATTCATCTGATACTTCTAATCACCCCCACCCTTGTCATGTTGAGTGACATACCGTTTTGGCAAAGACATACACTGTGAAGAGCGCTCACACAGCACTTTTCTATTACAACTTAAACTAAGCAAATTTTTGCAAACCTTTAATTTGTCCCTGCACGAGGACATCCCTGCACGAGGAAATCTTTTTCTTGAGGAAAAATGCAATATTTATATTAAACATATTTATTTTTAAATAAAAATAAATGTATTTTATATATTCAATTATGTGTGTGTGTATCCCCATATTGTGATATGTCCTTATGACCTGTTAAAAATGTTTACTTATTTAGATTTTGTTTGTTCATCATTACATTCCTTTTTCCTCACATGACTGTAGAGTGACTATGCGAGGGAATGCAGCCAGGGTTGTGGTCGCCAGATGGCCCCCGGATGTGAGAGTTCAAAACGGGCCTGAAAGGTTAAAAAAATTACTCCGAAACGTTCAAATATGACCTGTCAGAGCTCAACAGCCATCAATCTTCATATTGCTAAATATTTATATATAATATATATAATTGCTATATTGCTTCATATTACACAAATGTTGACACATGGTGCACCTTTATTGATTACTCACAGTATTCAAGATGCACAGGTGAGTAGCTTGCAAATGCCAGTAAGCAAATGTAAAGGATGAGTAACAGTTCTTTCTTTGCAGATGATATAATGATCCAGAGCTGAGCAGACAGATGGAGTACAGATAAGCAGTCCACACAGAACAACAAGACCAGACAATGAACTGTAGAGGAGTAAGAGTTTATATGGTAGTGTGTTCATGAGGTGAACAGGTGAAAATAAGCAGAACTCTGGTGAGCTGGAATGAGTGGGTGGAGCTGAGGGATACGGGGTAGAGGGTGTTGTTGAAACCATGACAGTACTCCCCTCCATGGGTAGCTTCCGATGCCCAAAGGTTGCGACGTTATCTTGTGAAACTCAGGATCTCTCCCCAGGGCCATTTATTTCCCAATCCACTAAGTATTTGAGACTGCTGCCCCACCGTCGGGAGTCTAGGATGGCGTTTACTTGGTAAATAGAACCAGTGGTCCACAGCTAGAACGTCCAACGGCTCACCTGATCCAGGAAAAGGGGTGGTTGAAAGCAGAGTATACACTAGAACAGTGCAAGTCTTTTGGTGGCTTGACGAAGGGAGTTTTGTAAATACTCGGCCCAGGGAAGGAAACAATTCCAGCTGTGCTGATGGTTACATTTACATTTACATTTATGCATTTAGCAGACCTCCAGATTTCCTGAATTTTCCACTCCATTTGGCTATTTGTCTGGAGATGGTAACCAGATGACAAGCTGACAGTGACTACAAGCAGTTGGAAGAAGGCTTTCCACACACGTGAGATAAACGATGCACTCCAGAAGATCATAATTGCAAAGGACATGCTGAAACACCACTTCTGCTGTTTCCATGGCAGTATGCAGTCCCTTTAGAGGGATTAAGTGCCATGACTTCAATAAATGGTCAACTACAGCCAATATTCTGGTGTTGAAATCCAAAGGTTGAAGATTTGTGACAGTCAACTGCGATGTGGGACCATGGATGACAGAAAATTGGGAGTGGTACAAGCTTTCCTTCCAGCAGGTGTTTAGGAGTCTTAGACATGGCACAAACGGAGCATCCCCTAATGTATTAAGCAACGTCCTGGGTCATACTGGGCCACCAGTAGTGATTGTGGATGAGCGAAAAGGTCTAGATGGATCTGGATGGGACAATGACTGAAGAAGAGAATATAGATTCTGGTGGTTTGGTGTCAATCTCTGAAGCATGGAGACATCCGCTTTCTGGTTCTGGTGGCCAGGTCGATTGGTAACAGTAAAGTTGAATTGAGTGAAGAAGAGTGCCCAGTGTGCTTGTTGAAGGCTCAGTCTGTGTGCTTCACGGAGATACTGCAGGTTTCAATGGTCAGTTGCTTAGCTCCTTCCAACCAATGTCTCCACTCCTCCAAGGCCAACTTGATAGCTAACAGCTCTTTGTTGCTGATGTCATAATTAAGCTCCATGGGGACAATTTCTTGGAGAAGTAGGCACATGGATGGAGACAAGGAGGCTTACCCTGCTGCTGCGAGAGGACAACCCCTATCCCTGTGGTGGCAACCATTACTTGAACGATGAACAGGAGATCAGGATTGGGGTGTGCCATGGTAGGAGTGCCACAGACGGCCTCCTTCAGTGGGTGGAAAGCTTCATTGGCAGATGGATCCCAGGACAGAGACTTGGGCCATCAACAGAGGAGAGTGGTAATGGAGCCCTGATTTTACTGAAGTTGCCAATGAAACAACAGTAGAAATAGGCAAATCGAAGGAACATCTGTAACTCATGGACTGATGAGGCCTGTGGCCAATTTTTGATGGACTGAATTTTCCTTTGGTCTATTTGGATACCTTCTTCTCTGATGTAACCCAGGAAATGAATGGTAGATCAGTGGAACTCGCACTTCTGAAGTTTCAGGTATGGGCCAGAACAACTCGGTATCACAGTACACTAAAGTAGTACTCAGCATAGTCGCAATGTCAGTCAATAAATCTCCTCCTAGAGACTACGAGCTGGCATCCGTTAACATTCCCACTGGCGTTCTGTCACATAAGGGCTGAGGTGTAGCGAGTGCCTGTTGCTGGTCAGTGTAAGCTTCCACTTCAGTCAGCGTTTGGAGATGAGAAGTTGATCCGCGATGCGTCACCTTGATCGTGGCGGGATAGATCATGAAGGAAGAGATCCCGCATTGGGTGAATCTTTTCCTAGACTGATTCATCTCATGTCTTTTTATGATGGTTTGATTGCTGTAGTCCGGAAAGAAGAGAAGCAAGTTGCCCTTGTGGAGTATTTGTCCCGCAGCTCGTGCTCCCTTGAGGATGGCGTTTCTGTCCTGGAAAGAAGCAATTTGAAGATTAGAGTTCGAGGGTCCTTTCTGTTGCTGTCACTGGTATAGATGCGATGCGCCCTGTCTATCTCGATCGATCTGTTTTTAAGTGACATGATACACAGGGGTAACTGAGTTTGCATAAATCCTGAAGAATCGCTGCCCTCTTCCCCTTCTGCGAGGCAGACGAGACAAATGTTACACTGGCGACTTTTATCTTCCAGTCTCGCCATCTTATCTTGAAGTGTATCTACGATTAGCTTAAATTCGGTCGAGTCTTGCTTAACTTTCCGAACAGCTGTCTGGATATTGTCAAAATTATTACTGATCAGTCTCATCTTTTCCTCCAAAAACCCAATTCTTTCGGCGATTGGTTGAAATTCCTCAAAAATTTCCCAAATGACGCTGAGCTGTAGCTTTAGCTCGTCGGCCACCATGGCACGCAACGCTTCATTAACAGGCTCTTTCTGCTGTATTTTTCTCCGGAGAGAAAAAAAACCGTTTAGCCATCAAGGAAAAGTAAACAAATTTGGGGAAACAAATACAGGTGCATCTCAATGAATTAGAATGTCGTGAAAAAGGTGTGGCTGTTTACAGAGTGCTGTATCAAAGCATATTAAATGCAAAGTTGACTGGAAGGAAGAATTTGGGTAGGAAAAGGTGCACAAGCAACAGGGATGACCGCAAGCTTGAGAATACAGTCAAGCAAAGCTGATTCAAACACTTGGGAGAGCTTCACAAGGAGTGGACTGAAGCTGGAGTCAGTGCATCAAGAGTCACCACGCTCAGACGTCTTCAGGAAAAGGGCTACCAAGCCACTTCTGAACCAAAGACAACGTCAGAAGCATCTTACCTGGGCTGTGGAGAAAAAGAACTGGACTGTTGCTCAGTGGTCCAAAGTCCTCTTTTCAGATGAAAGTAAATTTTGCATTTCATTTGGAAATCAAGGTCCCAGAGTCTGGAGGAAGAGTGGAGAGGCACAGAATCCATGTTGCTTGAGGTCCAGTGTGAAGTTTCCACAGTCAGTGATGATTTGGGCTGCCATGTCATCTGCTGGTGTTGGTCCACTGTGTTTTCTGAAGTCCACAGTCAACGCAGCCATCTACCAGGAAATATTTAGAGCACTTCATGCTTCCTTCTGCTGACAAGCTTTATGTAGATGCTGATTTCATTTTCCAGCAGGACTTGGCACCTGCCCACACTGCCAAAGGTACCAAAAGCTGGTTCAATGACCATGGTGTTACTGTGCTTGATTGGCCAGCAAACTCGCCTGACCTGAACTCATAGAGAATCTATGGGGTATTGTCAAGAGCAAGATGAGAGACACCAGACCCAACAATGCAGATGAGCTGAAGGACACTGTCAAAGAAACCTGGACTTTAATACCACCTCACCAGTGCCACAAACTGATCACCTCCATGCCTCGCCGAATTGAGGCAGTAATTAAAGCAAAAGGAGCCCCTACCAAGTATTGAGTACATATACAGTAAATTAACATACTTTCCAGAAGGCCAACAATTCACTAAAAAAATTTTTTTTATTGCTCTTATGAAGTATTCTAATTTGTTGAGATAGTGAATTGGTGGGTTTTAGTTAAATATGAGCCTAAATCATCACAATTAAAAGAACCAAAGACTTAAACTACTTCAGTCTGTGTGCATTGAATTTATTTAATACACGAGTTTCACAATTTGAGTTGAATTACTGAAATAAATGAACTTTTCCACGACATTCTAATTTATTGAGATGCACCTGTATAGGAAAGTTGCGCCGAGACTAAAACGAATGGTTTATCGACACCGGGTCAGAGAGCTTCATACTCAAGCTGCCATCTCTGTCAGCAGGTCACGTGATCTCTGGTGCTCCTGTAGCTTTTAAAGCACCTACATAACGTGCTGGTGATGTTTGTCTTGGTTCCGGGAGTAGATGAGGATGACATCGATGTAGATGATCACAAACTGATGGAGGAACTCTTGGAACACCTCATTCCTAAATCTCTGGAATACGGAAGGTGAGCTGGCCAGTCCATACAGCATGACTTCATATTCATAGTGGCCCAATGATGTTATGAATGCCGTCTTTCCTTTGTCACCCTCACGTATCCGGATGAGGTTAAAAGTGCTACGCAGAGGTTCAGCTTGGTGAAGATGCAAGCTCGATGTAACTGGTCCAGAGCGGCTGGGGCCAGAGGAAGAGGATACCGGTAATTAATGGTCTGTGAATTGAGGGTTTAGTAATCAATGTAGGGCATCAATCCTCCGTCCTTTTTAGTCACAGAGAAAAAGCTGGAAGTCAAGTGAAGTGGAAAGGGATATAGATGATCAGATTAATTGTTGGTAAAAAGCCTCCACAAATTCCTCAATGGCCTTTTTCTCTGGAATGGACAATGGATAGATCTTTCCATTGGGTAATGTGGCCCCAGGCAGAAGGTTAATGGCACAGTCCCATGGCCGATGTGGTGGTAGTTTTGTTGCCAGCTGCTTGCTGATCCTGGAATGCCTGATATTCTTATGGGATCTCCTGATCAGTGGTGTAGTCGGGGCCATACGCACGTATACTCTGTATGCTTACTTTTTCCCCAGGGCTGTTTGCGTATTACGACTTCGGAAGATCAATATTAGCGTATACCCTTGGTATACTCACTTATTTTGCTGCTTAAAACGTCCCTAATCTACTCCTGTGTTAGCGTCCCCTTAAACTGTATCCCAAGTGTTTTTTTTTTTTTTGCGAACCTTTGTTGTAATTGATGCATTTTTTTTTTTATTCTGCCATTCCCCGCCCCCGACGACCGTTATCCAGTGTCCGCAGCGATTAAGTGTTCATCGATTGACGACTGAAGATGGTGTCTCGCTGAAGCAGGCAGGTAAGATTAATAAGTAACTTTATATTTGTAATTTGTTTTAAGTGTGCCCAACGCTATCGGGAATAACACTCTCTTCTGCCGTCATTATTTAAATTTATGTGAATTATGATGCCTTTTCCTCATTATGGTTTCGTATATCGCAAAATATACCCAAGCAGCACAGGACTGCTTAAATTTATTAATGTTTTAGCTTGATAAAGAAGCATGCATGAATAAGAAAATCAAAGATGGTGCTGCTTGATGTTTAAAGGAGTTAAAGTTAGCCTGTTAAACAAGCCACAGACAAACTCAATGCTGTACGCAATCTACGCATACACCGAATGCTGTCTGTCATTTCAGGGTGCCCTATTATTGAGTTTTCGTTCGAGAGTTTAATCACTAAAATGGTCAAATTCACAAAAATATATATTAAAATGGCGATCATGGTGAGTATTTGCAACATAGTCTTATGTGTTAAATAAATGCAACATTTGCGATAAAACGTTAGTGTCTGTGTTATGTTAATCCAACAACAAAATAAAAGGAATTACTCTAAAATTACTTAGATTTTTAGGAATTATGTAAGGTTATTCAAGCATGCACACAAACAGCTGTAATTTAGCAGAGGCTTTTATCCAAAGCAATTCAAATCAAATCAAATCACTTTTATTGTCACATCACCACAGCACAAGTGCCTTGGTGAGTAAAATTCTTACGAGCGTGCTCCAGACAGTGCAAAAAAACAAAACAACAATTTACATATGGACAGTACATATTTACAGACTGTACAGAAGACAATGTGCAAAATACACATACATATACTCAGTACACACAGTGTACTATAAAGACATACTTCGTTACCAATGCACCAATACACATTATACACCGTATTTACACATCTGCATTATGTCCACATCTATGCATAGTAATATGTGAAGGTGTAACAGATTATAATTTACAGTAGATTGGTTGTGCAACAGATAGTTGTGCAAAGGTGCAACAGATTATACATATGCAATGTCGTGGGTGTGCTTTTATGGTGTCCAGTGATAGCAGATGTGTTAGTGCAGTGTGTGCGTGTAGTCCAGTCGAACTGTGTTAAAGTGCAGTGCATGGCATGTTGTGTGAGTGGGAGTGTGTTGTAGGGTGGGTCATTTCTGACTGTTCATTAGCCTGATAGCCTGGGGGAAAAAGCTGTCCCTCAGTCGGCTAGTGCGGGATCAGATGCTACGGAAACGTCGCCCTGAGGGCAGCAGAGAGAGCAGACTGTGGGACGGGTGGCTGGAGTCTTTGATAATCCTCCGGGCTTTCCTTGTACACCGCCTGGTGTAGATATCCTGGAGGGAGGGAAGCTCACCTCCAACAATGTGGCGGGCAGTTCGCACGACCCTTTGCAGAGCCCTGCGGTTGCCAGCGGTGCTGTTTCCAAACCAGGCGGTGATAAAGCAGGTCAGGATGCTCTCCACAGTGCAGGTGTAGAAGGATCTGAGGATTCTGGGGCTCGTTCCAAACTTCCTCAGCCGCCTCAGGAAGAAGAGACGCTGATGTGCTTTCTTCAGCACTGCATCTGTATGAGCAGACCATGTGAGATCCTCGGTGATGTGAACGCCGAGGAACTTAAAGCTGCTCACCTGCTCCACAGGTGTCTTGTCGATGGTGATGGGTGTGTGTTCTCTGCACTGTCTCCTGTAATCCACCACCAGCTCCTTGGTCTTGTCGATGTTGAGTGTCGATGGTGGTTCTCCTGACACCATTTTGTCAGGGTACTCACCTCCTCTGAGGACGATGGTCGACTTGTCGATGTCGATGGTGGTTCTCCTGACACCATTTAGTCAGGGTACTCACCTCCTCTCTGTAGGCCATCTCATCGTTGTCGGTGATCAGGCCTATCACCGTTGTGTCATCTGCAAATTTGACGATGACGTTGGAGCTGTGTGTTGCTGTACAGTCGTGTGTGTACAGGGAGTACAGGAGTGGGCTGAGGACGCAGCCTTGAGGAGCACCAGTGTTAAGGATCAGGGGAGATGAGGTGTTGTTGCCCATTCTGACCACCTGACTTCTGCCTGTCAGGAAGTCCAGGATCCAGCTGCACAGAGATCTGTTCAGTCCCAGAGTCTGGAGCTTCGCAACCAGTGTGGCAGGCACTATGGTGTTAAATGCCGAACTATAATCCACAAACAGCATCCTCACATAGGTGTTCTTATTTTCCAGGTGGGAGAGAGCAGTGTGCAGGGTGAAGGCAATAGCATCGTCTGTGGAACGGTTACTGCGGTATGCAAATTGTAGTGGGTCCAGTGAAGCAGGCAGCACAGAGAAGATGTGTTCTCTGACGAGCTTCTCAAAACACTTGCTGAAGATGGGTGTCAGAGCAACGGGCCTCCAGTCATTCAAGCATGTGATTTTATTTTTCTTTGGTATGGGCACAATGGTGGATTTTTTGAAGCATGAGGGAACCACAGACAGAGAGAGGGACAGATTGAAAATGTCTGTAAAAACCCCGGCTAGCTGGAAAGCGCATGCTTTGAGCACACGGCCTGGTATACCATCAGGTCCCACAGCTTTACGGATGTTCACCCGTTTGAAGGATCGGGTTACATCCGCGACAGAAAGCGTGAGTGAACTGACCTCTTCTGCAGCAGCCGCAGCAGCGCTCTCTGTGTGGGCGGTGTTATTAGCCTCGAAACGAGCATAAAAGATGTTGAGCTCGTCCGGTAGAGAGGCGGCAATGTTCACAGTAGCTGGTTTATTCCCTTTAAAGCCTGTGATGTTGTTGATGCCCTGCCACATGCTTCTTGGGTTGTTGTTGTTGAAATGTTCTTCAACTTTGTTTTTGTATTGTCGTTTGGCTACTTTGATGGATCTCCTGAGATCATAACTGGCTTGTTTCCGATCGTCAGTGTTTCCGGATTTAAAGGCAGATGTCCGCGCTGACAAGGCTGATCGAACATCGCTGTTAATCCACGGTTTTTGGTTGGGGTAGATACGGATTGTTTTTGTCGGTACAACGTCCTCTATACACTTCCTGATGAAACACGTGACGGTATCTTAATACGCCTCTATGTCGTCATCAGACGCTGCCCGGAACATGTCCCAGTCCACGTGATCAAAACAGTCCTATAGTATAGCGTCCGATTGGTCCGACCAGCATTGGACTGTCCTGAGGGCGGGTGCTTCACATTTCAGTTTCTGCCTATAAGCAGGCAGGAGCAGAACGGAAGAGTGATCCGATTTGCCGAAAGGTGGGCGGGGGAGGGACTTGTATGCATCCCGGAAAGAAGTGTAACAATGGTCCAGTATACGATCCCCACGCGTGTTGATGGTGACGTGTTGAAAGTATTTTGGAGCTATTGTTCTGAAGTTGGCTTTATTAAAGTCCCCCATGATAACAAAAGCTGCATCTGGGAGCGTGGTTTCCTGCTCACTTATATTCCCGTACAGTTCCCTGAGTGCCTGGTCTGTATTGGCTTGAGGAGGAATGTAAACAGCCGTGATTATGATTGCTGTAAATTCCCTCGGTAGCCAGAATGGTCGACACAGAAGCGTATGAAATTCCAGATCAGGGGAGCAGAATGATTTAATAGAGTGTATGTTCCTTTCATTACACCATGAGTTGTTGATATAGAAACAAACACCTCCACCTCTGCTTTTCCCTATGAGCTCCTTTGCTCTATCCGAGCGGTGCACGGAGAAGCCCGTGAGCTCGATGGCTGAGTCTGGAACCATAGCAGACATCCAGGTTTCTGTGAGGCAAATAACACAGCAGTCCCTTGTTTCTCGTTGGTATGAGATGCGCGCCCGCAGTTCACAGAGTTTGTTATCCAGTGACTGAACGTTAGCCAGCAAAATTGTTGGGAGAGGAGGTCGGAAAGCACGGCGTCTCAGTCTGATTAGAACGCCAGCTCTTTTTCGGCGTCGGCGGCGTTTCCTTGATTGCACGACCCAGACAAAGGGCTCAGATGCCGTGTCTGTGAACAATCCACCGGCATTCAAGAACTCATCACTTTTTTTTTTTTGTTGTTTGTTTCATGGCTGATTTATATGATGAGTAATTTAATTGTATGGTGGTGAGAGTGTAAACCATTGTGGTGCAAAGCATTAAATAAAAAAAAGCATCCCAATACTAGCAGGTCTGCATATGCTTTTTAAAAAGCTAGGCTAATTTGTGATTATGTTTTCTTATGTCTTATGATACCAAGTAAGAAAACTTAGTTAGCTTGCTAGATTATGTGGACCATGTTAGTTTAATGATGCATAATATATGTATATCTCTGCCCTCTTTCTCATATAGAAAATGGTGGGAAGAGGGGAGAAGAGGAAAGTCAGTCTAACTGACTATTTTGGAAGGTAACCAATGGAAGTTTCATAGTATCCCATCTGTAAGGGTAAATGTTGGCTGTTGACCTGTCAGCCATCAGCAAACTGTTTATTTTCATAATCCGTGTTTCCAATTATGGTGTTAAATAGATTTGAATTTTGCTTTCTAATGATTACTTGTTGTGATATAGTGTCCAGAGTAAGAGAAGCAGTGTAGGCCAGTTCTACTCAAAAACCAGCACAGCCCAGACCTCCAGCACAGGCGGCCTAAATCAGACCAGCACAGCCCAGACCTCCAGCACAGGCAGCCTAAATCAGACCAGCACAGCCCAGACCTCCAGCACAGGCGGCCTAAATCAGACCAGCACAGCCCAGACCTCCAGCACAGGTGGCCTAAATCAGACCAGCACAGCCCAGACCTCCAGCACAGGCAGCCTAAATCAGACCAGCACAGCCCAGACCTCCAGCACAGGCGGCTTAAATCAGACCAGCACAGCCCAGACCTCCAGCACAGGCGGCCTAAGTCAGACCAGCACAGCCAAGACCTCCAGCACAGGCGGCCTAAATCAGACCAGCACAGCCTAGACCTCCAGCACAGGCGACCTAAATCAGACCAGCACAGCCCAGACCTCCAGCACAGGCGGCCTAAATCAGACCAGCACAGCCCAGACCTCCAGCACAGGCAGCCTAAATCAGACCAGCACAGCCCAGACCTCCAGCACAGGCAGCCTAAATCAGACCAGCACAGCCCAGACCTCCAGCACAGGCGGCCTAAATCAGACCAGCACAGCCCAGACCTCCAGCACAGGCGGCCTAAGTCAGACCAGCACAGCCAAGACCTCCAGCACAGGCGGCCTAAATCAGACCAGCACAGCCCAGACCTCCAGCACAGGCAACCTAAATCAGACCAGCACAGCCCAGACCTCCAGCACAGGCGGCCTAAATCAGACCAGCACAGCCCAGACCTCCAGCACAGGTAGCCTAAATCAGACCAGCACAGCCCAGGCCTCCAGCGCAGGCCCAAGTCAGACCAGCACAGCCCAGACCGCCAGCTCAGGTCTTTCCAAATTCATAATAGGAAAGTGCTTGTTATAGTGATTTAATATTTGGTAGAGTAGAAAAGTAGTTTGTTATTATGTGTCACTTAGGTATAGAATTTA
Organism: Gymnocypris eckloni scoliostomus; assembly: GCA_027564155.1. NCBI lineage: Eukaryota > Metazoa > Chordata > Actinopteri > Cypriniformes > Cyprinidae > Gymnocypris > Gymnocypris eckloni. The sequence goes on from CM050417.1 coordinate 37,048,965, forward strand.
TTCCTCTTATTTACTCAGAATTTGTTGGGCATCATACAGTGGGGCTGGATGCATAAACTGCTCAAGACTAGGCTTACACGATATAGAACCATCTGATTATTATTAAACATGCAGAAATGTATAGTTTTATAGTTAAGGTTTAGCTCAAATTGTTATCTTGAGTTAAATTAACATGAATAAATCATTAATGACTTATGTCATTTTTGTAAAACAAACATATTTGCAATTGTTAACATTAATCTGGTTGTAACCATTGTTATGAAATTATGAAGCACATCAGTCTTATATACGATACTCTTTACCTTGAAATTGCGCGTGCTGAAATCATGTTTTTGTTTAGATCCTGGCATACCATGTACTGATGATTGGCCGAACATTTGGAGTAAAAGTCAATGGGAGGCTTTTAAATCGAAGAACCCTTGGTTGGGGTGCAAGAATAAGGGCTTGGTATGTAATTGTTTAATCTGACTTGAATTCATGACCTTTTACCTTTTTCACAATTAGTAAAATGAAAGCAGAGACTATTGATCCAGTTAAGTTAATATTAAAATGACTACAGCATAACAGTTTATATCAGTTTTCGATGACCTGTTTGCTTTTTTCTTTTAAAAGTCTTTTAAATGTTACATTTTATGCTAAAAACATGAAATTCTTGACCTAGCTGTATTTGAACGAAGCATGGTTTGTGGTATTTGTGGTAATAGATTTAAAAAATGTGGTAAACATTTTTTTTAAATAAACATACAAATGACAACAGGAAGTGAAAATCAAATAAACAAATTAAAAAGCATGAAACTAATTTCATTGGTTATTTTTTTCATTACAGGATGTCTGGTCTGCTCTAATGGAGGATCAACAGGGGTCTTCAAAGAACAAGGTGTCCAAGTTTCCACTGAGTGGTCTACATTTCAAATTCAAGGTTCCAACAATGAAAACAGAGACATTGTTTTATGTTCATTAAGGAACAAAATCAAAATACATTTTTGCTCAAAAGCACATGCTCTTGCTGAAAAGATAGAGACCTTAAAAAAAAAAAAATCTGGACGCAGTGAACATGTCATTACTAAAAGAGACTTACTCTGCATTCAGAAACATATTACCTTGCCAAAAATAATCGTCCCTTCACAGATCACAAAACACTCAGAGAACTCCAGCAGCTCAATGGAGTAAAAATGGGACACATTTTTCACTCTCGTTTCAGTGCCACCAACATTATTGAAAGCATTGCGAAAGAAATGCTGTGTTCAATTGTGAACAACATTGTTAGCTCCTCAAGCAAACTAGCTGTACTAATAGATGAGGCATCCACCTTGAGTAGAAAAACCACCATGATTGTTAACATGTGTCCTAGGTGAACCACCAGAGTTCGTATTTCTTGATCTAGTGGAACTTCAGGATCAGACATCTGAAGGAATAATTGATGCTTTAATGAGTTGCCTAACAAAAGCCGGATTCACAGAGGAGTGGCTAAAACAAAACTGGGTGTCCTTTGTCTCAGATGGTGCTAGTGTTATGGTTGGCAAGCACTCTGGTGTGTCAACGAAATTGAAAAAGAGATTTCCAAAACTGCTTACTTGGCACTGCATGAATCATAGGTTAGAACTGGCAGTTTCTGATGCTGTAGATAAAGTTACTGCTATCAATCACTTTAAAATCTTTGTTGAAAAATTGCACAACATCTATAGCAAGTCAAACAAAAACCAGAGAGAGCTTTTACAATCAGCAGCCGAGGTTGGCTCTCAGGTTCTCAAAATTGGCAGAGTCTTAGATGTTAGATGGGTTGCCAGCAGTTTTCGGACTGTTCGGGCTGTCTGGACATCTTTTACTGCCCTTGTCAGACACTTTGAAAAGGCCTCCAATGATGACCAGAGGAACTACACCGAGAGACAGACATACAGAGGCTTATGTGACAGGCTGAAGAGCCCAGAATTTCTCTGTGATCTTGGTTTGATGTATGATACCTTACATGAACTGTCCATTGTCTCTGAGGAACTGCAAGCTCAAACTATGACTCTACTCAGAGCAGATCTTCTTGTGAAAAGAGCAATCAGAGTTTTAGCATCATGGTGGTTAAATTCAGATTTATGGTTTCAGATGACTGGGTCTTGCAGGATCTTTGATGTACCAGGTGTTTCAAACAATGCCGGAAACATTTTTCTCCCACTGCAGGATATCACCGTTGATCCAGTTAGGCCATCCTAGGATGATCTCTGCAGTTGATCCTTTCAGCACCAAGAAAACAATCTTTTTCCAAAGATTTTTACAATCTTCCATTCAATAAGCAGTGTGACATTGGGTGCCAAGTGGGTGATCCGACCTCAACCCAGTGGGTTTTCCCAGGATGGAGTGAAAGGTCAGGATCTGCAGGCATTGTTTCCTCCTGAGTTGGAGTTGGCAGAGGAGGTCATGAGAGATGAAGCTGCCCACAGAATCAGAGTAAATGAGTGCCCGTAGCTGAAACCGAGAGGTGGACAGTACGACTCAAATTGGTTATTTCAGATTGAATATAGATAGCACTCACCGCTGGGTGAGGTATTCGCACTGGTCAGACAGGCAGTAGATGATCCACTCCACCACAGTAGAGACACAAGTGATTCATAATTGTCCATTGACATTCAGCTCATGTGAGGCAGGAGTCGAGTTACATGGGTTCTGTGGTGGGTGCTGGAGGTTCTGTTGGCAACGAGACGGGGATGATGCAGTGGTGTAGATGTTAGCTGGCGGGCATTGAGTGTTGTGCTACCTGGATCGATTGCTGAATGATATTCTCGAGGCCTATGGAATTGTTATAAATATCCATTTGAAGGCGCAAATTCAGGAGCCAGACCCTGTTGGTATGCAGTTATTAAGGTGGCTTCATTCCAACCTCTAGCAGCCATGAATGCTCTGAATTGCAGCACATAGTCTTACTGATGAATCTCGTTGATGTAAGTGGTAGAGCTGATCATGTACTGACAGTGAACTAGCAGTTTGACTATATACCTCTCGGAAGTGATTGGTAAAGGCCTCAAGTGAACGGGTGATGGGACTGTTTTTCTCTTCTTCTCGTTCTCTTCTTTGCCCCCCCCCCCCCCCATCCATCAACTCTTACTGCTGACTACTGTGCCACATTCTTCATAAAAAAAAAAAAAACTACCATAATTTCTTCAGTTATACCTGTGCTCACTCACATTATCAACACCTCTCTTCACACTGTTACATTTCCCACATCATTTAAGCATGCTCGAGTATCGCCACTGGTTAAGAAATCCTCTCTAAATCCAGCACTTTTAGAAAACTACAGACCAGTATCTAGGGGTGTGCGATATATATCGTCTGCGATAATATCGTAATTGTTGTTTTAACGATATGCAATTTGACAATATCGAGTATTTTGCAAAAACAAAACAAAACACCTACGGAGTGCATGCATACAGTTGCCTACGTGAAGAATCAAGTGGGTTAAACACTGCACGTGCGCATTTAGAGTGTATTCTTTCACTGCACGATTCAGTCTATTAAAATGCATTAAGAATGATCGCAAAATTCAAGATATGGGGGCAGAAAATTTATAAATTTACGTTTCATATAGTTAAAAATCACACGAAGAGTGCCGTATTTCCTTAAAAAAAAAGCATGGTTACAAACGTGATAATGATTTTATACAACAGTTCAATAAACAATAAGTTAATATTAAGAGGCTTACATTTTAGACACCATATTGCCTGTTTTTGCTCTATTTCGACGACAAAAAATAATTCCAAACAGCTACAGCACTGTTTTGCGTCTCTGAGCAACCTGACAGTGCTTCGTTCCTGAATGAATCAACCGTTAAATGATTCAGTTCAGTCGCAATGACTCACTTATTACCTGTGACTTTCTGCCACCTACTGGCGGTTAAAGTCTATCTTCAATTTTAAAATAATTTCAAATATCAGTATTCAATGTTTTGTGTTTAAAATGTAAAAAAATATGCATTTGTAACTGGTTAAAGCACTCCATGCCCCTCTGAGCTGCATTAAATAGTGTGTAAATACATCTAAATGCCACTTCAGAACTTCTGCAAAGATTAATTTTGATGATACTGGTTTAATTTGTTTGTTAACAGCCTAAATGTATATTATCTTAATTGACTGATTAAATGTAACCGTTTTACTCAAAAGATGTACACTTTTAGAAAGAAATAGCTTTATTAGAGGTAAAAATCAATTTAACCAAATTAAAATCAATTAAAAGTGTTCCTGTGGATCAGTGATTAGAGCATTGCGTTAGCAGCGCAAAGGTTGTGGGTTCGATTCCCAGGGAACACATGTACTGACAATACAAATGTATAGTCTGAATGCACTGTAAGTCACTTTGGATAAAAGCGTCTGCTAAATGCATAAATGTAAATGTAAACTTAAACGAAAAGATTAATTAATCACTGATGTGAACTGACCACACAGAATATGAAGAATATCAAAACTGCAGCTCTCCATGGTAGTCAGATATCAGCATAATAACACACTCTGCAAAACATCGTCTAATTATCGTTATTGAAAAAATCCCAAAAAAATATTGAGATATCATTTTTTTTCAATATCGCACACCCCTACCAGTATCCCTTCTTCCATTTATTGCAAAGACACTTAAGCGAGTTGTGTTCAACCAACTCTCTATGTTTCACACACAGAAATACCTCCTGGACAAAAATCGATCAAAAGCGGCCACTCAACTGAGACTGCCCTTATCTCGGTTACTGAAGTCCTGAGACTGGCAAGAGCAGCTTCCAAATCCTCAGTGCTCATCTTGCTGGATCTGTCTGCTGCTTTTGACACAGTTAACCACCAGATCCTCCAGTCAACCCTCATGAAGTTGGGCATCTCAGGAACTGCGCTGCAATGGTTCAAGTCTTATTTCTTTAGGTAGGTCCTTCAGGGTGTCTTGGAGGGGTGAGGTTTCTAAGGCACAACATCTTGCTACTGGGGTTCCTTAAGGCTTAGTTCTTAGACCACTTCTCTTCTCTATCTAGATGTAATAATTAGGATTTGTCATTCAGAAACATGACTTTTCCTATCACTGCTGATGACACTCAACTGCTTATTCCAACCAGATGACCCAACAGTAGCTGTTCACATTGCAGCCTGATTGACAGACATTTTTGTTTAAATAAAGGACCATCACCTTCAACTCAACCTTGCTAAGACAGAACTGCTTGTGGCCTCAGCCAAACCAGCACTTTTGTCCTGCAGACATCACAACTTTGCCCAGCAGATTTGACTTATGAGCAATTCCATGCAATTGTCAACCTTTCCATGATTTTTTTTTTTTTTACCAAAATAACAAAACCCTTTCAAAGTTGTCCTTTAAGGTCTGTATTTTATAGTATTGATGTGCTGCCATGGGAATTTTAAGTACATTGCTTTGTTTATTGACCACATATGAGGTTTGCACAGATAGAAAAGTACAATTTTCATTCAACCATATTTCATGCTTTCAAAAGTGGGATCAAATACTTTCTTTTTTATACATTATGTTAACAGTAAGCATTTTGCAGAAAGATGGGGGCATGCATGATAAATAAATACACTCACTTTGTTATGACAGCACTGCCTTGTAAATTTATAAGCGATATATTTAGGAAGTCATGACGCTTCAGTGCTGTGTCACGTCCGTAACTATTTAAATATAAAGTTTATACTGTAAAATAAATATTAATACAAATAATGTCAAACTTCATATACAAAGCCAAAATATGTCCATGCTAATTATGATTGACAATTCATCTCACTTACTCACTCCAAACAACCTTAATTATGTGTTACGGACGTGACCGTTATGGACGCTTCATATTAAATCATGCAATTGACCAGCTCATATTTGTTCACCATGCTGCTGCTATTAAAATCTCTGGCTCATATTAAATGTATCCCTGTTACTGTAGGCTATATCAAACCATTTCAGAAGCCAATTCATTGTAGTAACATAAAAAAAAGACGTGCACAAATGTTTACTCAATCGATGCCTACTTCCTACCGTACCTTAAAGTACACGCCTCTCGTGATGACGCGTTTTCCCTTTTCCCTCATTTTCTTTCCCGCGCGCGCCCTCTGTTGACCAAGAGGAGTTATTTCTGAGGTGAATGCAGATCTTCTATTTCTGGATAAAGATCTACTTTATTTGAAGTAAATGGTAAGTAATTTGATATGTACATGTACATTTCAATTTTGAGAAAAGTGTATACATTACAATAATAAATTAAACAGGGTTCGCACGGTCATGAAAAACCTGGAAAAGTCATGGAATTTTAAAACCACAATTTCCAGGCCTGGAAAAGTTTTGGAAAAATAAATAAACCCAGAAAGTTTTGGAAAAGTCATGAAAATTTATTTTACAAATCTCTGTATAATACAATTATGTTTATTCAGGTCCTGAATTTCGGTCACGGGATTGCACATGGGCTATATCACATATTTCTACTCTTTACCGCAGCTTTCGACTTTAAAATTATGGATATTCACACATTTATTCAATAGCCTATAGCTTGTAGGCTGATGAGTAAATAGATCCACACCACACAGAATATAAAATCGGTCATTTTAAAACGGATTCATCAGCTGTGTTTTCTCTCTTTGACTTTCTCTTAAAGCACGTAATCAGCGCATCTCGTCTGCACTAAAGAGCTGCACGGTGCGATACAAGTCTTTCTCTGGCATTTTGGTACAGTTGACAGAATTGTCACCTGCCTAATCGGGTCATTGTTGCATTGTCACTAAAATGTAGCCTATTATTTATTTGCACGTCTTTTTAGGCCGTTCTGTACTCGCGCGCTCCAGAGGCGGTTCCGCTGCACTCAGACATGTCCAAATGGCGTCCGTATAAAGCCGCCTTGCGAGTACCAAATTGACTTTGGTACCAAACAAGCTCAGTAGAATCCTGCACGGGCCTCAAACATAAGCCCCAGTCCAATCCTTGTTCAGCAGATTATCAGAATTACCTTCCCGAGTCCGACTGGAGCCCATGTCTTTCTTTCTCTCTTCCCCATTACACAGCTGCTGTTCTAGCCATTAAAATAGTTCAGTTTCGTTTTTAATGGCAAAGCGTATTTCGTTTCTTTATTAAGTTAATTTAGAAAATGTATTTGTTTATTAAATTCAAGTTTTTGTTTTTAAAGTAGCTTTTGAGCAATCGGCCAGCTGCAGACAGTGAGTTTGCCTATTATGTTTGATCAATTTAGCCTTCTTAAATCACCACTTGACTAAAATAAAATCTATATATAAAATACTTAAAAAAGCATATCACAATGTTAGTTTAAACGTTTAACCTAGACAAATGTGTGCTATTAGACAGGTCGAGCTGCTCTTGTTAGTCGCGGTATTGTTTCCACGAGCGGCTAATCCTTTTCATCACCATAATAATTTATGGATTTCTAAAATACAAAAATAAGGAGGAATCCTAAAACAAGCCCGATGCCCGGCCCGCGTCTGACGTGAAAATTGTCCCGAAGCCATAAACTAAAAGTCGAGGCTGAAATATGGGGCTCTAAAAGTGCAGCTTGTACTAAAACAAAAAAGCAAACAATAGTATTAATAGTCATTCATTTTAGTTAAAATGCTATGATAATTTGAACAGATTTGTATTCTTATTGTAAAATAATGTAAAATTAGGTCATGAAAATTGTCTCAAAAGTCATGGAAAAGTCATGGAAATTTGTTGGTAAAAATGTGTACGAACCCTGATTAAATATCTTGAACACACTGTGGGCACTGTATAATGAAAGAATTAGTTCAGTTTTAACACATTTTTTTATTACACAATATCAATGTAAATAAAAGTAATTAATATAATACAATAATGAACAAAGAAATGACAACAAAATGTAATTATATTATATAAATCTCATCCTATAGCGCAATGGCAAAAACTAATACTGAAAGACAAAGGGAATTCAGAGAGAGGAAGAGGAATGATGAAAATTTCAAGGAAATGGAGAAGAAACGAAAAAAAACAGAAAGACTAAGAAAGAAAGAAACCCAATCAAAACAAGAGTCAGAGCGTGTCAGGGAGCTTGCTAGAGAAAGACAGAGGAAAAGGCGTTTGCTGAAGAGGTCACAAGTTCCTGCTTTACTCCAGGAGTCACGACAGAATTCACCATTTAAAACAAGACAGTCTCTAGGCAAGGCACTAAAACGAGCACTCTGAGCTTTACCTAGCAGCCCTCGAAAAAAATTTACAGTTATAAAAAAGATTGAAACATCTCTGTGCCTCCTTCCAGAAAAAAACAAAATGACGCATGTGACAGCCACCACTACCACATATGCTCATGTCAGGGAATTCTATGAGAGAGATGACATCTCAAGGCAAGCACCAGGAATGAGGGATGTGGTCACAGTCAGAGAGGGAGGAGTGAAAAAGAAAATCCAGAAACGGCATTTAACAATGTCTATTCTAGAGGCCTACCGCTACTTCAAAAAGGAACATCCGTAGTTTATAATTGGAAAATCTAAATTTGCTGAGCTTCGACCATCTCATGTGCTCCGGTCTTCAGACACTCCAAGAAATGTGTGTCTATGCCGATATCATGAAAATGTTAAGTTAGCCCTGGACTGTCTGCAACATGTCATCCCAAGGCAGGTATTCCAGAGCACACAGGATTTTGTTGAAGCTGTGGCCTGCAATACAGATAGTCCCCTCTGCATGTTAGGACAGTGTGCTGAATGCATGAATGGCAAGCTCTTGGAAATGCGTACCCTCTGTAACATCCCAGAAGATGACAAACAAATTAAGGTTACCTGGTACACATGGGAAACAACAGAGGGGCTGCCAAATAAGGTGCAAAAGAGTGGCACACTAGGTGATGTACTTAATTTTCTCAAGACAGCGGCTACAAAATTTGTGTATCACTGTTTTGTTAAAAAACAGCAAAGTGGATATTTCCAGGCCAAAAAAATGCTGGCAAAAACAGACCAGGAAACTGTGGTGCTGCAAGTAGATTTTGCCGAAAATTACACCGCTGCCTACCAAGACGAGATCCAGTCAGCACACTGGCATCAGAAGCAGGTCACAGTGTTTCCCTCAGTCCTGTGGTCTGATGGAGATCCTGAGTCATATGCCATAGTGAGCGACAGCCTGGAACACGACAAGAGGTCTGTGGCAACCTTCCTCTCCAAGATTGTGGAGGACATTAAAATGAAACATCCTGCAATGAAAGAGATCCACATATTTAGTGATGGAGCTGCCTCTCAGTTTAAGAACAAGTTCATCTGGTGTTTCATGTCAACTACATTCAGGGAGCTGTTTCCAGCTTTAAGAGTACAGTGGCACTTTTTTGCCACAAGTCACGGCAAAGGTGCAGTGGATGGTGTGGGAGCAACAGTGAAGCGTTCAGTTAACACTGATGTCCTCTGCAGACAGGCAGTCCTTGTGACAAATGCTGCTTCATTTGTAGCTTCTGCAAGGAAGAATTGCCCAAACATCAACATCAAACTCATTACATCCAACGAAATTACAGAATTTATACAACATCATAAGTTAAATGAGAGATGGGCCATTACCTCAGCTGTTCCAGGTACTCAATCAGTACATTACATGGAGCCAGTCTCCTGGGGACAAGTGCATCACAAAATCTACTCCGAAGCAGAACAGTCAGGTGTCCATACATTTCTGCTCTCGGAAATCACATCTGCTGAAAGTCCCGAACACCAGTCCTCTGAGCATCAGTCAACAGCTGCAAAGAACATCAAAACTGGAGACTGTGTCTTGGTTCAATTCAAGGCAAACAAGTCATTCAGGCAATTTGTCGGACTTATTAATAACTGAGAGCAGGAGGCACTGGAAATAAGGTTCTTAAGAAGGAATGACAGTGCTGGATTAGTGTACATCTTACCTGTGATGGAAGATAAAGCTTGGGTGACAGCTGACCAAGTGATCAAGACTTTCAACCCAAAAGTAGACAACCGAGGGAGATATCACTTTGCAGAGGCAGTCTTTTCAGAATAGAAAGAGAAAAAAATGAAGTCATCCAATTAATCACATTTGAAAATTATTTGATATTTTGCATGTTTGTTTTGCCGTGATTGATGTTTTACATTAGCTTTTACATTTGATAATTTCATCTGTACAATATTTAATAACATGTAAAAAGTAAAGACTGACTACAATTAATTAATTGTATTTTATTTTATGTCCACAGTGAATTAACTTTTAATATTTTGTAAGTTTCTTATTCACAAGGATTCATGCTCATAATAGTGATCAATATCTATGCTCACCTTTTTTTGGTTCATCTGTTTTACAGAGCTCTTGTTGCTACAAAATCCCCAATGCTAGTCAGTTACAAATGTTGACCTATAATGTAAAAAAGTTGTTGTTAATTATTTCTTTCAAGTATTTCTTAAAGATTTTCTTATTAAACAATAAATGAAAATACTGTATGTACTTTTATGCTCACCTTTTTCACACGTTTTGCTGCGTCTTAATCTTCTTAACATCCAAATGCCAGCCATTAAACTTGGTAAAACATAACTACTAATTAAGTAATCTTTAGAGACTATAAATAATATGACCATTATTCTGAAACATTGTCTTACACTGCAATTATTTTGACAAACATTATGCAGCCATTTTGAATCACGATTGCGCATTTAGCAACGCAAATTGGGAATAAACATTGCCATCAAACACACTTTTGCGATCATTGTGACGATTGTATTTTGCATACCATTCTTCACAAAGACAGGCCTACACAGCAGAGCCCTGCAAGACACGCTGAGTCCATTCGGGCTGGGTTCGGGCCATTTTTTGTTTTTACAAATCGAGCTCAGGTCGGGCTTGGGCTCATTTAGCTTCCTTTTATTGTGCCCAAATACGCGCGCCGCAGACTGTTAACATGTTACTTCCTCCCTCCTCTGTTCGCTTGGAATATGGTTCTTCTGGGCTAAAAGTGTGGTTAGCGCATGCGCTGGTTCAAAGGCGAGCGCGCGCTGTGAGAGGGGAGGGGTTGTGAAGGAACAGGAAGACCGTTTGGAGTGGATGCAATAAAGTGCTAACTGAATAAACATCGTGTTTTATTCTATTTAACACAGACCACATATGTACTGTATGAAATATTGTTATAATAATTATATTATACATCGCCTATGCAATAGGCAACGCATATACGCACGCATTAGCATACAGGTGACAGTTGACCATGCAGAGCATCAGGGAGAAGTTGGAGCGTGGGGAGTTACTAAAAGTTCCCAATGCTTCGGGAAAAGCTGCATTTTGGAAGAGTTTTGTCTGTATTGATATTTGTGGGCATTATTGTCGGCGGTGGTAGTTATGTTTGAGGCCTATAATAAAAGTGTACCTCTTAGTAGCGTGTGTGTGAGTGTGTGTGTGTGTAGCAGAGACAGCACGCATCAGAGAGCTTAAAGTGATATTGATGTTGGTCTTGGGTCGGCATGAATGTGTTCGGGGGGGAATTTTATATTAATTCTATATTAACATTAATAAACTAGTGTTTTCTAAGTCGGTGTCACAAGGATGAAGTTGAAGATCCCGACTTGCCATCTCATCATTAGATGCGCCTTTAATAAATACATCTGTATGGATTAATATTATAATGAAAGACTTTTTGTATTCTATATGTTTTATTTCGTTAAGTACTAATTTAAAGCTTTCTATAAATATATGTATCATGTCTAAATTGATCAAACAGGCTATGATCAGCTGGTCACTGTTCGTTAGCTATTTAAAAAACAAAAACTTACATTTAACGAATAAAAAAAATGCTCCAAATGTTTTTCTAAATTACCTTAATAAAATAACGTGACGAATTAAGCCAAAGCTTGTTCTGAGTGGGCACCGGCGCCGACCTCCGGGACTTGGTAAACATTTATTATAGTTGATTATATATATTAGCACATTCTATTTTATTCGGGGTCTAAAGTAATGAACACATTAGCAAATAATCATGTCTGAATTCAGTTTTGAACATATCCGCACTGGTTACATTTTAACACCACTCTCCCGCAAACACAAGCTAATGTATAACAAGGTGATTTCAGTATAAATGTTATTAATTGTGCAACCTTACCATACAGATGTCTCAGAGGGAAATGTTTGTTGATTTAAATACCCAACAGAGACCCAGAAATAGATCTCGGTTAAAGTTTTTAAAGCATTTTATCTGATTCGGAGTAAGATAAAAGGGCATGAGCCAGAGTCGGACAAGTGACAATTTCAGATCTGTCACGTCCGTAACAATGGATTTTCCTCATAAATGCAAAAATGAAAAACACAATAAAATAAATAATTTATGTTCCATGGAGAGACAACTCTTATCCTTTCGGCTGATATTATTTATTTTGGCTTGTGCATTTGAATTCGCAGAATTTATACAAAGTACACTGTAAAAAACAACCTATAGAATCTACTCAATAAAATTGAGGTAACAATTTGCACTCACTTTGTTTGAGTAGATTCTATCCTATATATTGAGTAAACAGTACCTACATTTTACAGCTATGACAAACTAAAATAAATTAGGTAATGTCTATCTAATATTTCTCTTTAAATTACATAACTAATTACTTATAAAAATTGAGTAACATTTACTCTATTGTTAGTAGGCAACAGTTAATCTACTAAATTATTATTAATAATGATTAGCCGATAGAAATAGTTACACATTACTTATTCAGGGAAGGTTGAATTTACTTAAAAATTGTCAGACGCAGGAGATTGCATCAATTGCTTTTTTTTATTGACCAAATAACATTTTATTTTCAAAAACATTTTAAACTAATTAATGTAGGTACAAAATAACCCCTTACAAAACAATTCACGTGAAATACAACATATCATAATGTAACATAAAACTTCTTGAACCTATTCCATTCAAAAATAAACCAAAGTCTTCATGAGATGTCAAAATATACATTAGAAGCAAGATTCCTAAATACGGTTTCTTCACATCATTTCAAACAATATGTTTAGATTTAATGTGTGGCTACAATACTTGCAGCACTAGAAAATGAAAGGAGACACTGAAATGAGAGGAGAAACTGATCTCATTTACCTCAATAGACTGGCATGCTATATGGATACAAACAAACATTTCAATTTCAACTTCATTTAAAACTAATTAAGTGCAAAACACGTTCTTACATTCAATTTTAAGTGACATACAACATCATATTACATATAACTCACACTACATGTAACTTCTTGAACATTTACTATTTGAAACTAAAACATTTAACAGTAATTAGGTGCAAAAGAACGTACTTGCATTCAATTTTAAGTGATATTCAACTTCATATTACATATAACTCACAATACATATAACTTGAACATTTACTATTTGAAAATAAAACAATGTCTTCATTGGATGAAGCAATCAATCAGAGCCTGAACTTACAGTACAGACAGCTCATTCCAATAGTTTATGCTTGAGGCTTAGGACCTTCTTCACCAGTTTTGCTCCGTCAAGTTCCAAAAAAAGTTTCTGGAACACTTCAAAGGTGTACTTCAGGTTTTTGGGATACTCGAGGTTGAAGGCATAGATCAATCCCATCAACAGTATGCACGCTGTGGTTCTGTTTCCACAACCGGTCAGCACTTTGATGCCCTCTATAACAACACACACATCTGCTGGGTTCTCAACTGTGGGATTGTGAATCACCACCAACTTCATTATTTCATTTGTGTGGTCTTCAAGTTCATCCTCCTGTTGAAAATAATAAAAGCAAATACATTTTGTTAGTTCAAGCAAATTATCATGCTGTCCATTACAGTTTTCTGGGTTCATGCCAATTGTTTGAACACAAGCAGGATTTCTGTATTAATCAGTACTTCAATATAAACAGGTAACAAATCAAAATAAAAACCAAAATTCTTCACCCCAGTAACGTTATCCCATAATGACACAATTATTTGAATAGTTCCAATCGTTTTGATGATGTAAAGGTACATATTTTGCATAGCCAATTAATTTGCAATAAGGTTAGTGTTCAGTTCGGGTACCTGAAGTTAACTTATCTTGCAAACTGCTACGAATACTTATTCCTATAGCTTTCTGTGGAAGAAAAAGTATGTCAGAAACAGGTTTGTTAAATTATTAGATTACCGCACTCCTGTAAAATGAATTGTACATAATTTATATTCATATCCATTTATGTTGCATTTACATGAATGCAAATGTTTTACGTTTAGAATTTCCTCAATGTTTAAAACATTTTGTAAAATTATTACACCAACTGTAACGTTACTTGTGCAATGTATCTGCAAATCCAAGTTAACTCAAACACATAAATCAATTAAAATGAAGTGGCACAAAATATAAAACATCAAAACATACAACTGTTATGTTAAAGATCACATAAGGAACATAAAAAACATTGCATGTTTTCTATCTTTTGCTTTTTGTCGATAGCAGAGCACACGCTAATCACTGTACATTAATGCTAACCATGTGCTCAGAGGCTGAATACATTTACATTTATGCATTTAGGAGACGCTTTTATCCAAAGCGACTTACATTGCATTCAAGTTACAGTTTCTACATTTTATCAGCTCTAATGTCAAGTTTATAAACGTAACACTTACATAAGCACCAACACACAGAAGTTAGTAACGTTATACAGTCTTGTTTATGACACGGTATCAAAAGTTTGACATTTTTGCACTTTAAGTACTTGTAAAGGAGAAAATTTATCACGAATGAAGCACATCGTGCGATCACAGGAATTGGAAGATGCACACTTAACGTTACACAAACACCTATTTTCAAACATAGCTTAGGCTAATTACTTAACAATAAATTAAAAAAATTACTAATCTGTAAAATAATGCCTCTTATAAACTCCGAAACACTTTTTAACAGCCATTAAAATTAAAAACGCCCATGGAAAGGCAAACTTTAATTATAAATCCGTAAATGATAACAATAATACATTCATTGGCTTTATAAATTGATCCCTTCTAACACAAAACTCAATATATCAAAAGATAAATGCAATAAAACTTTAACAGTAATTATCATACCCAAGGCCGTAACCAGGGTTTGAAAATTAGTGAGGTCCAAAGTAAGGTGTTAAGAATTGTGCTATAATAACACCCACAAATGCACTCCTAAACTTCAAAATAGACAGACATGTTGATGATTGCGAAAGTTTTTTTATTCAAAATAATGTTTTACATTTCACAGACGTGTGTGTGTGTGTGTGTGTGTGTGTGTGTGTGTGTGTGTGTGCGCGTGCGTGTGCGTGTACTACTCTTCATTCCTTGGCTCACTGAAATGACAAAATAAAAAAAGACAGATTCAGACTTCAGACAGAGAGTTTATAATCAATGCAAATGCAAATGACTGTTGGATGACTATACTCTTTACAACATGCATTACCTTTCCATTGAAAGCTAGCTGTATCCTCCTGTGGCCAGAGGCATCCCACCGTCTAAGGACTCTCTCCTTGTCCAGCTTAACTTTTTGATGAACATGCATCAACGCCAGTCCTGTGAGCCTTTCACTAGACATAGAAGATCTGAGCCATGTTTTGAGCCTTCGCATTGCAGAGAATGACCATTCACATTCACATGTTGTCACTGGAAGTGTAAGAAAAATTTTCAGCATACACTGGATGTTGGGGAAGAAGGACATCTGTGTTGTTTTCAGAGTTTCCAATGCTGATGCAGGCAGCACCCCATCTTCAGAGTGAAACTTGTGCCTCCAGCATTCTATTTCCTGCTCTACTGTGTTTGGATAAGGTAGGTCCTCATGGTACCACTTTACCATTCTTTGCTCTCTTTCTTCTGTGAGTTTCTTAAAAGATTTTGGTACCAGGTAAGCTGCTAGTAATGCAGGCTCATTACTTTCAGAGAATCTCTCATCCAGCTCACTAGTTATGTGATCGATGAAGGGATAGAAAAGATTCACCGGTAGTGGTCTTCCACTGACTCTGTAGATATGTTTGCTCTGTAATTCTGTTTTACTGTTATTCTACGCTTTGTTGGGACCACATCAACTGAGTTGGCCAATGCTGTGGCTTTTTGAAAACATGGACTGAATCCTTGCTCATTTCTTTGTTTGGCTATGACTTGCCGTACATTTCTTGCCTCCTCGTATGCTGTGATGATGTCCAAGTTGGTAGACTGCAGCTTTTTGGTTAGAGGTAGCATATAACCCAGCACTTTGTTGGCTATTACAGCAGTAATGATGGTCTCAAATGTTCCAATACTATGCCGGAGAGTACTGGCCTTTCCAGAGGTGGTAGTTACTTCTGCCTCCATGGTCTCCAAAACAGAATGTATAGCAGTGAACTGCTCCACAAAAGCACTCAGTGTGTTTGCTCTGCTACCCCATCTAGTGTCTGACATCAGTGGGATCCCTGCTGTTTTTGGTTGCCCTTCTCTTCTACTCTCTGCCGCAGGGCATCTTTTCTGGCCCCTGTGGCTGAGAAGAACACTGCAATCTTTTCTACGATGGACATTGTGTTCCTCACCAAAGGAAGATCAGAACAACCATGCACCACAACCAAATTAAGTGCATGGCTCCTACAATGGTGTACATTGCCCTGGGGTACAGTTCCTTGACTCTCTTTTGTACCCCACTCACTTTGCCACTCATTGTAGAGGCCCCATCATAACCCTGACCCCTTAGGAAAGTTGTTTGAAGACCCCACTTTGTCAGCTGATTGAGAATGGCTGAGGTTATTGTTGCCGCATCTTGTTTGGGCAAGGGACAGAACCCGAGAAAATCCTCCTTTATCTCTAGGTTTTCTTCCTCCTCATTGACGTAACGGACATATAAGGACATCTGTTCAGTCCCACTTATATCCATGGACTCATCAGCTAATACAGTGAAGTACTGGGCTGCCTGTATTCTATTGATTAGGGTCCCTCTGATTTCCTCTGCACAACATCCAATAAGCTCATTCTGAATTGCGGGTGAAAGGTATATTGCATTTTTGGGTGCAGTCTGCATGTGTTGCTTTAAGGCCACATCAAATTGTGCTTTCCAGTTAACGAAGTGGTTAAAGTTTCCATTCTCACTGTCCCCCTCCCAGCTCCCTCGGAATGCTACATTTCGCTGGCCAAGACACACAATTATGTCAATAATAGATAGAAGACTGTTACGATTCGCAATGACTTTTTCCTCATATTTCTGGCTGATTATTGAACTAATGTCCTTTCTTTTTTTTTGGACAACAGAAAGGAAGTTTTCTGCCTTTTCTGTGGATTTTCGGTGTCCTTCTGTTAAACTGTGTCTTGGGATGATACCTCTCTTTTCACCCACAGCATTCTTCCAGTCAGTGAAGCCCTTTGTAAGAAAACTAAAGTTTGAGCCCTTTAACTTATTAAAGCTGAGGCAATGAGCACAATATGCTGAATCCTCAAATGGTGAGTAACGAAGCCATTCATATTTTTTCTCCCACTGGACATTGTATTTTAGTTGTTTTCGCCAAATTTCCGATAGGGATAGCTATGCTGCTCTGGTGGTATCCATCTATTTTGGAGCAAACAGGTTTTATCTCCATCTGAGAGGCTCTCGCCCTTATTTATTTTTTCTTCATTCTCACAGGGTCAAAGGGATGAAGAGTCCCTTCATCAGTGTTCTCGCTGCCCTGCTCATCACTGATGTCATCCTCATCTAAGTTCCTCTGCTCTCTGTCCTCCTCCTCTGTCTCCTGATCTCTATCTTCCTCTCTGTTGCTCTCCTCTGTCTCCTGATCTCTATCATTCTCACTGTTGCTCTCCTCCATCTTGTTTTGATCTCTATCCTCCTCTCTGTTGCTCTCCTCCATCTTGTTTTGATCTCTATCATCCTCTCTGTTGCTCTCCTCTGTCTCCTGATCTCTATCCTCCTCTCTGTTGCTCTCCTCCATCTTGTTTTGATCTCTATCATCCTCTCTGTTGCTCTCCTCTGTCTCCTGATCTCTATCCTTCTCACTGTTGCTCTCCTCCATCTTGTTTTGATCTCTATCATCCTCTCTGTTGCTCTCCTCTGTCTCCTGATCTCTATCCTTCTCACTGTTGCTCTCCTCCATCTTGTTTTGATCTCTATCCTCCTCTCTGTTGCTCTCCTCTGTCTCCTGATCTCTATCATCCTCTCTGTTGCTCTCCTCTGTCTCCTGATCTCTATCCTTCTCACTGTTGCTCTCCTCCATCTTGTTTTGATCTCTATCCTCCTCTCTGTTGCTCTCCTCTGTCTCCTGATCTCTATCCTTCTCACTGTTGCTCTCCTCCATCTTGTTTTGATCTCTATCCTCCTCTCTGTTGCTCTCCTCTGTCTCCTGATCTCTATCCTCCTCTGTTGCTCTCCTCTTTGTTCTCATATCCATCTTCCTGATCTTTCAATTTAGGCTTTTTTAAGAAATACATCTAACGTATTTTGCGGAACATTTTGCCATTCTACACTCTCTCTGTTCTGTCTGTTTTGGAGGATAAACATTGTTAAATTAGACCTTCTTTATTGCATCACAATGGTTTATGTAACAATACTGATTACTGTAATAGATTTCCATAATAAACATTGCTATATGGATAAGTAATAATAACTTTGTCTGTGCTCTAATGCAGTGATTGTCAACTGGTTAGGCCATTGAACCCACATTTTACCATGGACATTAAGCTGCGACCCTTTTTTTGTGGAAATTGACTAATATATATAATATATATATATATATATATATATATATATGTATATGTGCTATCTGAAAATTTATTCTAGAGTGGTCATTTTTATCAAGCTCGTATATTTAAGTTCAGTCATTTATATATATATATAAGTAGATAGATAGATAGATAGATAGATAGATACACTGTATGAATATGAGGTACCGTATAAGTAACGTTAGGTAAGGTAGCAGTTCCAAAATAGTTTTTGTTAATAGTTGGTATGTGTGTGAGACCACAGTCATTTAGAAATACATTACAAAAACACAGTGAAAATAAAGTAGCATTTTGAGGGTTAAGGTCTGTTACCATGGTAAATTTGCGCGCAACGAGCACAGTAGCCTATGACTGACAGGACTGGAAAGTTCGTTTTTTTTTAGGTGAGGGAATTTTTATTTTATAACAAGTTATAAAAACGTTAGAATAATGACACCGATATAAAACTTGACAACATCTCATTTGACCGTAATACTGAATGAGGAAAAAGCGTTTTGATAGTCAACCGCTTTCACGCCTGTCAAAATAAAAGTCTAGCCAGAAAAACAGAATTACGTTTGTTCTTTCTTTGAATGCACACCGCAACCCACTCAAAACGTTTTTGCGACCCACCAGTTGAAAACACTGCTTTAATTTATGTTTTTGATGACTTAAGGTTAACTAAAGAGCATGAGACGTCATCCTGCTGGTCAGTAACGTTATTTGGCATAGCCTATTTCATTCTGTAACGAACATATTTGTATTATGCTATTGTTTTTGTTGGTGTTAATCATTTCTTTCAGATATTAACGATGATCACTGCGTTTGTCTTACCAATGGTGGTATCTTCCTGTCAGCAATTAAGTTACAGTTTGTCTGTAAGCTTTTTTATTAATGTACAATGTTGCCAGATATTGCTATGAAAAACAAGCAATTTCAAAAGAAAGAAAAAGATATCCGAAATAAGTTCAAAGCTTGTGTTTTGTGAATAAGATTAATATATCACTAACACTAACGTTCAACTTTACACTTTATAAACGTCCCAAGATTCCCAAAGTGTCACAATAAATTGGAAAACGAGTAAAAACACGTATAATAGGTGCATCTGGCAACAAATGGAGGCATACCGGCGCTCTCACTCAGCAGCTCTCAAGCCCGTTCACTGCGCTAGCTTCTCGCAGCAACATGATGAATTGCAAACACTCATATGATATGGGGTGGTTTAAATGGCAAAATAATCATTCAGAGAGCTTGACATTTTATTTTTGAATATAAAAAAATGACCGAGGTCCGGACCTCGGTGACCTCATAGCTGGCTACGGCCGTGACCCTAACCCTAACCATCAGAACTAAGTGCCTCACCCAGACCTTACCCTAAACCTACCCTTTACCCAATTATAACCTGACCCCTAAAACCAAGTCTTGACTCTCAAACAGGCCTTTAAAGGGGTCTCAGATAGTGAGGACCAGCCAAAAATGTCTGCACTTTACAAATTTTCCTCACTCCGATGGTCTAAAACTCAAACCGGCCCTCACAAAGATAGCTATACACACACACTCACTAGCACGCATGCACGCGCACACACACACACACACACATATACAGGTAAGCCTGCATTATAAGGACAGTTTCTTCAAACCAGAAAAAAACGTGGTTTATAGGGACTATGCTTTCCTTTTATAGTAGAGCTTTCAAATAAAAAAATAAATGCTTTAAAAAAATCAGGGCATCAAAACACAACATTTATTTGTTATTTATCATTTATAAAACAAGATACACGACATCCTGAGTTTTTGCCGATTTACACGGACATATGTCCTAGAAGACAGAAACCTGAATTATGAGGACAAAATGGTTTACAAGGACAGTGTGATGTCACAATGACATCACAGCTCATTAGAATATAACCAATACACACAAACATGACAACACCCTGCACTACAAAGACATAAGGTTTTACTAGGACTGTGAAATCATAATAATAAACTACGTATAATTCTATATTATATAAACAATAATACAATTGTTTTATATAATTAAACTATTTTAAATTTATATCTGAAGTCCAAACTGTATATTTATATGCATTTAATGCCATAGCAAAAACGTTTATTTGCAGTTTAGACTGCAGATAAGTTTGACATTGTCAAAAATTGCTTGAGTGTTGTCAATTGATAAAAAAAAAAAAACGCCTGTTCAAACAGAGCGGTTTGATAACGGGGGTCAGAAACAGGACAGAAAACAGCCTATTACTTCAAAATTATGTTTTTTAATGTAAAAATCTTCTTAACATTTTAAGTGGAGCTCAGAGAACAGAAAAAAAAACAAAAAACAAAGGCAGTTCATGACCCCTTTAAAGCAAAACAAAACTGCAGATCACCAGTTTGTTCACCATATTCAAAGAATTTTAAGGACTTTTTTAAAGCTTTATATAAAGCAGCATTCACTTACATAATGAAGTGCATTTGTCATACATATGCTACACATATGGTGTAGGCATTGGTTTCACTACAATAATTATCATAATTACACCACAAATATGGCTTATCATCTGAAATATGTACGTATTAGCAACTTTACATGGCCGCTCAATCTAATGTTAACCCAGAGAAATGTGCGCTATGGAAGTGTTTGTGTGGAGTGGACAGCAGCGTTCACTGCAGGACATATTGAGGCGCCGGTGCGCTCACTTGCTCTTTAAACATTCGTAATTTTTGCTCATACAGATAAAAGTAATACATATTTTAAATATGTAAAGACTCTACGTTTATTTGTGTGCACTCACAATAACAATGAAACATTGTGCTTTTGTAAAATAAAGCAAACAGGATGCGCTTACAGCCGTCTCGGTCTCTGTGAACTTGAACATGAAACTCCATGTATATCTTTGCCTTAAAGACATCAATCAATATATATATATAGAGAGTGAAGTGTCTACTTTCAAATAAACTAATTCAAATTAAATACAAATATTCTCAGATTATGTAATCCGTATGAAACATGCATATACAGTGGGGCAAAAAAGTATTTAGTCAGCCACCAATTGTGCAAGTTCTCCCACTTAAAAAGATGAGAGAGGCCTGTAATTTTCATCATAGGTATACCTCAACTATGAGAGACAAAATAAGAAAACAAAATCCAGAAAATCACATTGTAGGATTTTTAAAGAATTTATTTGCAAATTATGGTGGAAAATAAGTATTTGGTCAATAACATAATTTAATCTCAATACTTTGTTATATACCCTTTGTTGGCAATGACAGAGGTCAAACGTTTTCTGTAAGTCCCCACTGTAGGTGCATCAATACCATGGAGATGATGAGTCAGTGTTGCCGAGTTCATCTCTTAAACCGAAAACAAAAAAAGCACTAGTTTATCAAATTATTAAAATGTTATCACAGCCTCCTTACTGTTTTTCCCTGACACATTCATTACTTCCGCTGGTGCTGTGGCAAGCTTTGTGCGTGTGCTTGAGCACTTATTAAGCTACGTAGGCAATTAAAGGCTCATTATTATTATTTAAATGGTTTATTAATAAACGTGTGAATAGTCGACTAATGCTTCAAATGAACGACTACTAGTCGACCAGATAAATTCTTAGTCGAGTGCAGCCCTAATTATTAGGCCTGTTATTATTCAGCTTTTAGTATCAAATTGCCCCACTATTTCACCGCTCAACACACAGGCGCAAATGAGGATTAGGCTTCTTCTCTTCATTGGTAATGTTTTAAAAACAGACTATAAAACTAAGCCCACAACAAAATTGAATTGCAAGGTGATAAACCTATATTTACAAATTATGTCAAGAGTAAGAGACATCTTTTCTTGAACAGCTGTATGAATAAACATGCTGATACTGCATCGTTAAAAAATATTAATGCATATTCTACATCATCATCATAAAAAATTGCAGATAATAAATCAGTCTAATACAGGGCTCGTCATGGGGAGCACGGTCCAGAGCGCTGTATGACTGATGTGTCTGTTTAATTTAACTTTACTCCAAATATATGAACTTACCTGTTTTAAATACTTTTATTTAACGTCTTCGTTTATGTCCAATATTTAGTTCTTTAAACTAATATTTATACAATATCCAATATTTGGCAAACCATTCTGTCCTTGCAATGTAGTGTGTTTTCAGGTTCACATATGGTGTAACTACAATGACTATGATTTCAATACAGTGTCCTGGCAAACCATTCTGTTCTTGTAATGCAGTGTGTTTTCTGATTAACAGCGTGTAACTCTACCACAAGTCTCTATGTCAAATTTCTATTTGGCATATATAAAGTAAGCACACTCAATGAAAATGACACAATACCTGTTCTGAACTTCTGGTAAGAGTCTTGACATTTCAGTAACGGCATCTCCCTTCATCTGTAAAAGACAGAATAAATGCACGTAAATACTGGTGTAGAATATTTGCTCAAGCTAAATAAGGGAAATAATCCTGTGATATGCTGTTAAAGCAGCAGAATCTTAGAAAGCACTGTGACACAGATTGTAGTACTCGAGTCCGGTCTCGAGACATTTTTCTATCGTCTCGGACTTGTCTTGGACTCGTTGGTATTTGGACTCGGACTTGGTCATCTGACTCGCCAAATGTTCTAATTGGTCTCGACCAAGTCCAGCAATATATGCTTTTTGTTCTCTTTCAAAACAAAACCATTAATCTGGCTCGCTTGTTCGGCAAATGGGTAATGTAATTGGTTTAACTCCATCTAGAACGGGCATTGCCATTGGTCGCCTGTTAACCCTTTACGATTCCTGTAAAATTTCCCTAAAACGCCTAAAAAAGGCATACCCAAAGTAAATTGCATGCTGTTCTTGGGCCATTTGGATGATATGCATGATGTTGGTCTCCTTTGAAAGGTGACACGCTGAGGTTTGTTTCTCAACAGTCAAAATCACTGTAAGTCTTATTGATATTGAGTAATAGCACTTTGAATAAATTAAAAAAAGAAAAAAATAATTCTGCCTGCATTTTTTTTGTAAATAGAAGCCTGCAGATGACTATAGCTGGGAGGTATGAACTGGAAAATACATGGGGATCACTGTTAGGTTTAATTTCCGCATAGATGAATGTAACGGCACATAAATGAAGGGTCATTTTATTTTATTGTCTGTCCTGCTGTTTCTGCTCACTGAAAGCATATGGCTCTCTGGGCTATGTGTGAAAGGAATAATCATTTTATTTAAATGTCTGTCCTGCTGTTTCTGCTCACTGAAAGCATATGGCTCTCTGGGCTATGTGTGAAAAGAAGGGTCATTTAATTTTATTGTTTTATCCTGCTTTACCTTATTTGGTCATTCTTTGGACTTCCTGTAATACAGAGCCTCTGGTACCATATATAAAGGCATGTGTGACCTAGAATAAAGGAGTTCAATAGCCATGATGCCTCTCTGTGTCTTGTCTTTGGGCTTCCAAATCTGTTGAAGACTTCGCTCACAACATCCAACCTATATTTCTGATTTGAATTAGAAGTGATCCAAAACACAGAAAGAAAACTTAGTTTATAAGGAAACTGAAGTTTTACAATTGGAGGCTCGTACCTATGTTTATTCGCAGGTAACCTGAGACCTATTACTCGTGTTTTGATGCCGGGCTAGATTCACTTCTATAGGATGCAAGAGTATCTCACAGGTAAGAGTTTTTTTATATAACATTCCTGTGATATACTGTTGATGGCAGACCGCACAAATGTGTTGGGTTTCTGCATTTGCGTGTGCATTCCGTGGCGTTGAACTGAGGGCCAGGTTACGTCCTTGTAGGCGAGAATCACACAACGCGCGTATTTTGAATTGTTGACGTTATCATTTAAACAGTAACAAATAAGAGAAAACCATATATCAAACAGTTGGATTTTGTGGGTTAAGTTTTCGTTTTTTACTTTCCTTTTCTAACTCTTGGTTTGTTCTTTCGTTGAGTATGGGATTATAAATATATGGGCAAATCGTATGAAATTGGAAAAATGAATGAAAACAATATGGAGTGTGTTAATAAAGCGAACGAAATATTGATCGACACGCCGTCGACTAAGACACAGCCACTTTATGATACACGGGGCAGTCGTGGCCTAATGGTTAGAGCGTTGGACTTGAAACCCGAGGTAACCCAAGGTTGTGTGTTCGAATCCTGGCTCTGGCAGGAAGTGTCCACGACTGAGGTGAGACCCTTGAGCAAGGCACCAAACCCCCAACTGCTCCCCGGGCGCTGCAATGTCGGCTGCCCACTGCTCCACTTGGATGGGAAAGAGAGCACATTTCACTCCTCATTATACTCTGTATAATTGTGTATGTGACAAAATAAAGCTCATCTGAGCTTAATTTGTATTTGTAATTTGTATACAGCCGTAATTAATGTCCAAAATAATGCTCAGACCAAAATAATGCCCAGACCAGCTCAAATATATATTCTTCCTAACTTTTTTCATGTGCACATCCCCCTCCCCTTCCCCCTTCTGAGTTGAACAAAGCAACACGCCCGCATGGACCGGCAGCGGCAGCGGTCCTAGCGTGGTATCATGAAGGACCTAGAATTATTCTTAAACCAGCAACAACGAGAGATTGATACTATATTGTAAGACTGGTGCCAGGATATCAGCCGGTGAATCCACAAAAACTGTCTCTTGCATATGTAACAGTAACATCCAGGATATCTGGACCCCCCCTCGAGAAGACAAAGGGCCCAGCCGGTGAATCCACAAAGCTGTCTCTTGCATATGTAACAGTAACATCCAGGGGTGCAGCACACTGGGGGATCCACACCCTGTACTGACGGTCTCATCATTTCCTCCTCCTCTCATCACCTAAAATTCACTGAAAAATCCATGCAATGTAATATGTACAAATAAGTAACCATACATGTTTGATATCTTTTGAAATGTCTCAGTGCGCCTGGTAAAATGGTCTCATTCTCCCAATCATAAGGAAAAGCTAAAAGAAAGTATGAGAAAATATAGTGTACAGTTTGGAGACGTGCCCTTCCCCTGATCCCCTACTCAAAACATCTCCTGTATGTAAAATACGTATTCTCTGCCACAGGAAACCAAGAAGCCTTTTGGTTACACAATTCTAAAGACTAATTATAATGACAAGATACCACCTGGGTACCCATCTGGGTGGGTCTATTGAATTATCTGGGTATATAAGGAAAGGGACACAAAGTTCTGGGAGTCTGTAGGCTGACTGCCCGCACAATCGCTGTGTGTAGTTTTCATTTGCCAGGTAGTATTGTAAACTAATGATTCTATTCTTGTAACAGTGGAGATTTGAATTACTGCTTCGATTACCTGGTTAATAAATTGTAACGTTTGATTCTATTCTGACTGCCTCTGAAGATTGCTTTCTCTCTACTAGATTAGTGGATTCGTATATTTCCATGAAGCCTGCGTCCGGTTTTAGCGACGGCTAATATCCGGCATCTTTTAAGTGTGCTTGGGTGTAGGGACGGGCTAATTCCGTTCAGTGACGGTGAACGCCGTCTGATCAGACTGAATTCGGGTACGTCCACACCTCTGACTTTTGATTTAATGTTACTTTAAACAAAGATTTGGCCAACCCAAAGCTATTACGAGTGTAGTATATTGATCTGCTAACATATCTGATAGTGGCCAAAACCCTTTACTGAAGTAAACGATTGAACTCGAGTTCTGAGGGTGCCCCATGAGGGTTATTCGATGTCTCTGATTGTGTACGTGTGAATTTACGGCAAATCTTAGATACGTAACCATAATTTACCTCTGACTGATGACCGGGCCTGACGAGATTGTGTCCGTGAGACCTGTGGAAAACAGGACCTCTGAGCGATATAGCTTCCCTATATCTGAGCGGGGAAAGTATTAAAAAGAGCTGATAAGAATAACCGATCATTCGTTCATATTTTAATGATGCACAGATATCATTAAAACCCTTTTCATTTTATGGAGTCAGATGAAATAACGAGACAAAATATATAATAAGAAAAAGTGTTCCATTTTAATGTTCTTGTTGTGTCGTGAAAAGGAAAGACTAACACGCAAAGCCCTTCACCCGCGGAACGACTGCCGTCATTGGATCGTTCCAGCCGGGTCCTTTCTTACAGTGGTGACCCCGACGTGATCTCACAAAGACGAGAACGTGATTCTCGCAGAGACGAATACGTCATTCCAGCCGCGACATTCAACTTGAATTCTACTTGGACGTGAGGTTTGATATCCTTCTCATCAATATCCAGCTGCTGTGGTAAGTATATTTTTTTGCCTTTTAGAAGTTGAGGGAAATATTGTTTACACCATATAGACACATTTGTAGTACGGGTCGGAATACCCATTTTTGAAACCGGAACCGAAAAACCCGGTGGTATTAAGAATTAGACGAGAAACAACATGTCTTTTCAGGGAAACCACAGCAGCAGAGGAGATCAGGAGATAATGGAAGTTTTAGGAATACAAAAAATCCTTGTTCGTTTAGCGACAAGGGATTCAATTTGAAGTGGAACAACAACGAAATAACATCCTGGTATTCTGCCGAGTGCGAGACTAAAATCGAAATCAAAATACAAGAAAATTCCGCTGCAATTGTTTATTTGCTTCGTCGTAACGACCTCGCGACCATGACCGAGAACGAAAAACAATAACAAATATCAAAGAAATCGAACGAGTGCGATCTGACGAATTACAAAAGTTAAGAAAGCAAGTCGAAATGTTTGCATACAAGCAACGGGTGGGCTAGACAACGCGAAGAAATGGCTACAAAAATTGATCAAGTTCAAGGAAACTAATTACATATAGTAATTACATATCTGCGCTCGAAGATTATTGCGATAAAACAGGTTTTCCAGTTGCAGTTAAACAAGCAGCACTGGATGAAACCGAGTTAGTTAGGCGCAGACTGAAAGCGAAGATGAAGACACTGCGTTGGCGTGTAACAATAGGCCACGCAGAGAGAAACTCGTAACCGAGCTATCGTGAGCCTGTGGCCAGAAAAACAGAGCCTGCGAAGCCCAATAAAGACCCGAACAAAATCAAACGAATCGCCAAAAAAGGCAGTTAAAATCGCAGTGTTAAAAACCATGAAAAATGCGGATGATGATATCACAACAATCAGCCGCCCGTTAACATGCGAAGAATGCTCTAGGCATAAACAAGTCGTAGGAACTATGCCGAGAAAAGGGCCTTTTCAACCCTACTGGGAAGCATTGATGCTACAGGCTAATGTCTACAAACTAGAGATTAGAGACGTATGGCAAGTAGCCCTTCTCACTATCCCTGAGGAGCTCAGACCGAAACTAAACACAGAAATGAGACTAAACAGAGTAAATGACGAAACCGACGAAGGGATTTATGAACGTCTAAAACAGGCATTATTAGACATGAGGGGACCGTCACATGCAGATTGGAGCAAAATATTAGAAATCAAACAAGCAAGTAATGAGTCATTTGAAACGTACGCTGAACGGTTATGGGTGACCTACAGAGAACACTCAGGCCTTGAAAATGCAGACCGCAACCATGACGCATTACTACAGCTTGTTAAAAACAATGCCGGCATCCCCGTTCAAAAAGCGTTATCAAATGGCGTCGACCCAGCCGAAAACACGTTCAGAGCAATAGTAGATTGGGGTTCAAGAATAGAAAACAGATGGCGATTAAAACCCCGCAGCGTTGCGTCCGCACAGTGGTTAACAGAAGGGAACAGCACAGATAAATTTAACCAAAGGTCTCCAAATAAAATGATATGCCATTATTGCAGAAAGACTAACCATGTAATGCGAGATTGTCAAAAAAGAGAAAAAGATTTAAAAGAACAAGCGAAGCATTACCAAACAACGCCCTCTAGCGACGACTCTGAGCTGTTGAAACAATTCATAAACTTCATGAATGAGTTTAAAAAACAAAACGGCCAAAATGGCGCGGCCCACAACGCGAGCGTAACGACTGAAAATTACCATCACCAATAGGGATACGTGGCCTCCATTGCCATAGGGAGCATAATTAAGAGTGGAAACCGAATAAAAATAAGGGCTAATTTAGGAGGCCAGTTAGCCAACATACTTATTGATTCGGGCGCAGCATGCTCCTGTAAAGACATTCCACTACCCTTAACCAGCGAAGCGATTCCGATCCAAGGCATCGGCGATCACGATAATGATTGCGACAAAAACACAGCCAGTTCAACTTGATTTAGGCGTGACAGTATTGGAAGAATCCCTCTGGTATTTACCTAACAACAGTGAAGGGACTGTGCTGGGAATGGACATAATGCAAAAGTATGGCTTTGGAATTCACTGTTTTGAAAAGCAAATTGAGCTGAAAACAGAAAAAACAGTAAATAAGTGCCTACCAAAAAAAATAACGAGCGTTATGTCCATATCCACCCCAGATCCTATTCAACAGATGGTAAACAAACAGGAGATTAGAGCACGCGATTCCTCACTCTCCGTCGTTAAAGTGCGTGCGCACATCATCAAAAATCCAGATGAAAACGAGAAAGACAACAACATCGCAGATCAATTAGCCAAATTAGCAGCACAAAAGGGAGATGAATGGAAGCCTGACAGACTGGTTGTTCCTGCCGTGAGTGCGATTCAAACTATTCCTATTGACTTGAAACAGTACCAACAAGAACTGTGGAGTTCTGATGGAGAGCTGACACCGCACCTGCAGCAGGACCAACTAGTCAAGGTCACTGAAGGCATGATTTTAAGAGACGATAAATACATTGTTCCAGAAGCCCTCCAGAAACCAGTGATAAAGTTGTACCACGACTATGCACACGTATCAGCTCCAAAAACACAACAGCTGATCCAAAAAAACTCCTGGTGGCCACAAATGGCATCAGACATTCAAAGATGGTGTGACACATGCATCGTATGTGCCACCATTAACCAAGGTAAGCCTGGCCGTACAAAACTGTGTAGACCAGAGCCACCCAAGGGACCTTGGGAGTTACTCCAATTAGTTTCATAGGCCCACTACTTAGTGCCAAAGGGGGTATCGTTATTGCCTTGTGATAATTGACAAATTTTCCAAATGGGTCGAAGCGATTCCACCCGCAATAACAGTGCAAACACAGTGGCACGGTAGTAGCGAACCAAATCCTCCCACTCTGGGGAGCACCAATCCAAATTGAATCTGACCAGGGCACACACTTCACAGGTCAGGTGATGAAACAAATATGCCAGATGCTGAACATCAAACAAAGGTTTCACATACCATATCGACCGCAAAGCTCAGGCATGGTGGAACGTGCCAACCACACAATAAAAGCTGCCCTGAAACAACAGCAATCAGACTTAACGAATGATACACAATTCAACCCAACCTCTGAGGTAAAATTCTCAGAAGGAGACATGGTAATGGTGCGGGTCTTTGTGAAGCAAGGTGCATTCACACCCGATGGCATGGCCCACATGAAGTTAAAGCTATATGCAACAGCTGTGTGGCCACAACTGTGAAGGGAAACTGCGATGGTACCACATGTCTCAGTGCAAATCATTCAAAAGTACTCAGAATAAATAAATGTCACTGTCTTCTCCTCTTGCCTTCCAGGTCGACTGCAGCGATCCCATGGAGGCCAGATGAAAGGAAAGTGTCTGGGCCCACGTGCATCAGACTGGGCCAAAGGATTTCACTCACACACAACCTGAAATGTGGAAGGTGGGTGTGGAAATACTCAAGGGCCATCCACACAAAAATCACAGTCGCACCAAAAGAGACAATTACATGGCCTCCCGGATTAGCACCGGATCCAAATTGCACACCACAAATTTGTTGTAGTTCAGTTAACACCCACCCACCTACAAGAAACATTTCAGGACACACTCGAGCACCAAAATACATGCACAACCTCACCGCCTGGTATCAACTTAAAATAGATCCAGGTGACACAATAGGCAACATGTACACACTACACGAAAACAAAAACAATGGCATAGACCCAAAATTGTGCTACTATGTTAAAAATTTGGAACCTGCAACATATAGGTGCGCATACAGAAACACATAATGACACACATATGAGATTCACCGAGCTAATGTACGATCTCACGTCGTACACACCTAACGAGCCAAAACCAAAAACTTTTGTCTGGACCAACCGAAAGGAAGGAATGTATTGTGTCGGGGAATGTTCGCATAGCATAGACAATTTCACCAATCCACACAACTGTTCATGGACTGTTAAGTACTGTTTTAATTTGACCACCTGTGGATACACTAAACCCAAAAAGTGTCCAGAATTGCACCCAATTCCTCCTGGTGGACTGATTAGAGGAAACATCAACAAGACTTTATTACATGATGTAAATTTGGTAATGACACATGTAACTTATAACATTTCCAATATACTCTCTGCCTATACAGAACATTGTAATACGAATGATGAGTCGTATGCATGGCTACAGTCACGAATCGTTGATTTAATTTCTGATTACAAAGGCAGACTTGCCGTCAAATTCCACCTGCTCGCTCAAAGCGAGACCTGCTCAGCAGTATAGCCGGCCTGTTCGGATCAATTAATTCAGCAGCCAACACTTATAAAATAACCAAACAATCTCAATTCTCTACATGGTTGACAGATCAGATGGCCACTGGTTTCCAACACATCACCAACAGCAATGATAATATTATCAAAGCGGTTCGTTCCGAGGCACAGGCGCTCTAACGATCAGCCACACATTGTTCAATCAGACCCGTACCATCGAACGTGACTTAGCCTGCAGATCATATGCACAAGATTTATTCACTGCAACAAGACAGGAAATTTTAGATCTTCGTCTTCACAAGACCCCGAGACATGTTTTAAATGATTTAATTGAGGTTTTAGATTTACATAGATGGTTCTCTTCAGAAAAAATGGAAAATGTAAAGTATTCAGAATTAATATCCACAATTATGATGTATACTGGAAACAAATGTATTAGTTGTATTGGATTTTTTGCCACTTTTCCTTTAATCCACCCAGATCAAGTTTATCCAAATTCCACTAATATTCGATCCATTGGCATGGTAGTTAAAGATCAGGTAATTAAATGGGATCACCTCACTGGATATATGACGTTGAAGGGTACTGAGACCTTATTTACCAGTCGCACTTGCTGCCATGAAACTCACAATTATGTTGTCTGTACATGTAACACATTACATCCTTTCTCTCCCAATGATAGCAAACTCATAAGTGTTGAATCTTTGCATGGCCATTCAAATGCGATTCAGGTGTCTCATACACAGTGGTGTGTCATCAGTGAGATGAACTCGTTCACATATGGAGGACTGACCTGTGCTGCTGATCACTCATTTTGCTTGGAAGTGACAGAGGACTTTTCTATGGGCCAGATCAACATCCTCGGAAGGATGCCAAAGGACGCAGAGGTCTCCCCATGGTGGGACGACACCTTTTATGAACACGGAACACAAGCCTTGATCGACACGATGGACCTGGTACAGAACGTCATCCTCCAAACAGAGTACCACCTTTCTCAAGCGCAGGTAGAGACAAACTTGGCGCGAAAGACTGCACAGATTCTGTCTAGCTCATCTACCCGATCGGCACAGACCGCATATACCTGGTGGGACTGGGTACTTCGAGGTTGCGCAGTTGGAAGCACACTCATCTTCTCCTTCACGCTATTCCAATGTTGCTATTTCCGACACCTCATCAGATCAGTAAAAGCATCCACCAACACTATCCTAACCCTCAGCCCCTTAAGACTGCCCACCTTACAACGACTGAAATGACACTGCAGGGAACCCTGTAAGTGGCCCAAAACAGTGCCAGAGGAAGGAACTGTAAGACTGGTGCCAGGATATCAGCCGGTGAATCCACAAAAACTGTCTCTTGCATATGTAACAGTAACATCCAGGATATCTGGACCCCCCCTCGAGAAGACAAAGGGCCCAGCCGGTGAATCCACAAAGCTGTCTCTTGCATATGTAACAGTAACATCCAGGGGTGCAGCACACTGGGGGATCCACACCCTGTACTGACGGTCTCATCATTTCCTCCTCCTCTCATCACCTAAAATTCACTGAAAAATCCATGCAATGTAATATGTACAAATAAGTAACCATACATGTTTGATATCTTTTGAAATGTCTCAGTGCGCCTGGTAAAATGGTCTCATTCTCCCAATCATAAGGAAAAGCTAAAAGAAAGTATGAGAAAATATAGTGTACAGTTTGGAGACGTGCCCTCCCCCTGATCCCCTACTCAAAACATCTCCTGTATGTAAAATACGTATTCTCTGCCACAGGAAACCAAGAAGCCTTTTGGTTACACAATTCTAAAGACTAATTATAATGACAAGATACCACCTGGGTACCCACCTGGGTGGGTCTATTGAATTATCTGGGTATATAAGGGAAAGGGACACAAAGTTCTGGGAGTCTGTAGGCTGACTGCCCGCACAATCGCTGTGTGTAGTTTTCATTTGCCAGGTAGTATTGTAAACTAATGATTCTATTCTTGTAACAGTGGAGATTTGAATTACTGCTTCGATTACCTGGTTAATAAATTGTAACGTTTGATTCTATTCTGACTGCCTCTGAAGATTGCTTTCTCTCTACTAGATTAGTGGATTCGTATATTTCCGCAAGCCTGCGTCAGTTTTAGCGACGGCTAATATCCGGCATCTTTTAAGTGTGCTTGGGTGTAGGGACGGGCTAATTCCGTTCAGTGACGGTGAACGCCGTCTGATCAGACTGAATTGCACGTCCACACCTCTGACTTTTGATTTAATGTTACTTTAAACAAAGATTTGGCCAACCCAAAGCTATTACGAGTGTAGTATATTGATCTGCTAACATATCTGATAGTGGCCAAAACCCTTTACTGAAGTAAGCGATTGAACTCGAGTTCTGAGGGTGCCCCATGAGGGTTATTCGATGTCTCTGATTGTGTGCGTGTGAATTTACGGCAAATCTTAGATACGTAACCATAATGATCTGACCGGGCCTGGCGAGATTGTGTCCGTGAGACCTGTGGAAAACAGGACCTCTGAGCGATATAGCTTCCTATATCTGAGCGGGAAAGTATTAAAAGAGCTGATAAGAATAACCGATCATTCGTTCATATTTTAATGATGCACAGATATCATTAAAACCCTTTTCATTTTATGGAGTCAGATGAAATAACGAGACAAAATATATAATAAGAAAAAGTGTTCCATTTTAATGTTCTTGTTGTGTCGTGAAAAGGAAAGACTAACACGCAAAGCCCTTCACCCGCGGAACGACTGCCGTCATTGGATCGTTCCAGCCGGGTCCTTTCTTACAATATGTAAAACTCTCAAAAGACATTTGTAGATGTTTTGTGCTCACCAAAAGTTATGCACATTTAAGCAGCTCGGATTAAAATCGATCTTATTGGAAGTTTTGGCAGATGATGTTACCGAATCTGGCAATAGAATACAGCGAGACCTTCAGGAATTTTGGTGGACCGATCCGGAAAGTGTAATAAAATACTTTGATCAGGTTAATAGTGTTCTAGATACTCGTGCTCACGTCTGTAGCCGCTTCTGCGTGTGTGGGAAAAAAGATGCTCGTATTCCGATGTGCGGTTAAATGTCCTCACTGTTTATTAACACGTGCTCAAATAATATGATGTGACGCGTTTGGTTCGTGTAACAACTGCAAATTTACATCACTTTTTTTTGTACAATTTTTGTACATCACTCATCAGGTGGGTGTTGTGTTGCACAATTTGAAGACACAGCACATGATGGCCCAGAGAAGTTCTGGATAAGAAGCAAGACTCCTAGACATGGAAAATGTAACTATTAAGCCCACTTCAGTTTCTAGCACAGCAGTTCAATCGTTGTACGGCTTATCCACATTGATCACTGAAACTATACCTCATGATTACATGAATACTATTGAGATCTCCACTTCGGCCAGGGTCAATCTGAAAGATACGCCCCTGGATGGGGGAGAACACATATATATAGATGGTTCATGTTCAAGGCCGTCTGATGGAGTGTATCAGTGTGGATATGCCATTATGACTCAAGAGGGTGAGATGGTGGAGGCATATCGCCTAAACCATAACTCAGCTCAGGCTACGGAAATAATTGCAAAGAGAAAACAAGAGCCTGTGAGTTAACAAAAAGGCAAAAGAGCCACCATTTATACGGATAGCAAATATTCGTATGGGGTCGTTCAAGATTTCGCCCAGACTTGAGCTAGGTGCAATTTTCAGACATCTGAGGGCAAACCAATACCACATGTAGAGTTGGTGGTAGATTTATTACAAGCTGTAATGTTGCCATCTGAACTAGCTGTAGTGAAGGTCAAGGGACATGCGTCAGGAGATGAACCAGATGCTGTTGGCAACAGAAATGCTGATCAAATGGCCAAATGGGCCGCAGAACATGCAGAATTTTCCCCATATCAGAGAGTGCAGAATAGGGACATAGAAACAATTATGTTTGTACATGCATCATGCGTTCCTGATTTGAAAATATTGCAAAGTCAGCCCACACAGGGAGACATGAAACATTGGGCAGAATATGGATGCGTGCCAGATGCTAACGGTTTGATAAGAGATACAAACAGTAGAATAGCATTACAAAAACTGTCCTTGGTGATATTGCTAAGACATTATCATGACATTCCGCACAATAGCACGTCTAAAGTTACACAGACGATTAATCGCCTGTATTGTATACAGGATACAGCGAAAATGGTCAAACTAATTCTAAACTTGTGTTTGATATTTGCCAAAACAAACCCTCACCAGAAAACGCCACATGATGTGTTATCGTTTCCAGAAGCGCTTTTTCAGTGCCTTCAAATAGATTTTTCACATATGCCAGCGGTCGGAAATCTAAAATACATGCTAACTATCGTCAATAGGTTTTAAAAATGCCAGATGTGCTTCCAGCCGTATTGGCAGAAATGAGAATGACCCCATCCTCAACGACAAAATACTTAAAATGTAGTCAGAAATGTAGTCAAAATCCAGTCTGAAACATCTATCAACATACGCATTACCAGTTGACACTGTAGGGCCTAAGAAGCCTGCCCAAAGTGTGGGACAGGGCACTGATAATGATGTGGATGGACATTTGATTGACCAAGGAATTAAGACATCACCAAAGCAGTTGACGAGATGACAAGCCGAGAGAGGAATAGAGATGATTGGAATTGGAGTTTTTCCAGCCTGTTCAGTAAAATCGAACATGGGTTTGTTTTAATTGTGATAATTACAATCATCTTTAAGTGTGATTATGAAAGGTTACCATGTTGCTCAGGCAAGACCAGGAGATAAGGTGACCACGAATCCAGATGTAAGGTAAAAAAAAAAACTAAGAAAAAACATCTGCTCAGAACGGATGTGGTCTTTAGATTAGGACTTTTTCATTTTACTTTTACTGTTTATCATGGGTGCGGAAATTTACTGCTAAGTCATAAATGACTTAAAGAGGGCAACTGTTAGATTTAATTTCAGATGAATGTAACGGCACATAAAGGAAGGGTCATTTTATTTTATTGTCTGTCCTGCTGTTTCTGCTCATTGAAAGCATATGGCTCTCTGGGCTATGTGTGAAGGAAGGGTCATTTTATTCTTTGTTTGTCCTGCTGTTTCTGCTCACTGAAAGCATATGGCTCTCTGGGCTATGTGTGAAGGAAGGGTCATTTAATTTTATTTTTTGTCCTGCTTTACCTTATTTGGTCATTTTGTGAACCTCCTGTAATACAGAGCCTCTGGTACCATATATAAAGGCATGCTTGTCTTAGAGTAGATGAGTTCAAAAGCCATGATGCCTCTCTGTGTCTTGTCTTTGGGCTCCCAGATCTGTAGAAGATTTCATTCACAACATTCAACATATATTTCTGATTTGATTTAGAAGTGATCCAAAATACAGAAAGAAAACTTAGTTCATAAGGAAACTGAAGTTTTACAATTACATTTATTTTTTAATTTCTGTAAGCTTCTCATCAATCTGTTTTTCAATTTTGAGCAGAGATGTTTTTTTTTCTTTTGCAGTACAGCGGAAACTGTTGGATTTGGTGATTAAGGTCAGTTTGCCAAGAGATTCAGCCTTGTCAGCATATTCATCCGCTGATTTCTCAAGAGCACAAATGTCTGCCTCCATCCTAGCCCTCTTTTTTTTTTATCTTCCAGCTCATCTGTGAGGGCCTTCCTCTTCAAGTCAACAGCTTGCTGTTCTTTCTTTCTCTTCATCCAGGTACCCATGGTAATTCTGCCTGGCTCCAGCAGCTGAAAGGAGCAGCTCCTTTGTGATTTCCACCTTGGTTACGCCCCCTACAGATCTGACATGGTCAACAATGAGCCTCTGAGCCACCAGAGATCTTTCCCTTTGATTCTCAACTATAAATTCTTTGTTGATCGAAAAACCTCTTTCAACGCTTGCCTGCCCATGTGATAAAACAAGAAGAATCTTCACCACATCCCACACTCGGGAAAATTATGGTTTTGTTCCCATTGTCTCATACAGCAGGGTGTCCACTCGAGCGATTTTGGGGTCAAATTCCCTGAACTTAACCTGAAGAGCAGCCAAATGGCAAAACTCTCTAAACTCTCTAAGGATATCATCGCACACTGCCTCATTTACATGTTTAGCTTCAACAAGTATGTGCAACATCCTTTTCATTTGAGTTACGCAGAGTTCCTTATTTTCAGCCATGCGTCTCGGGTCAAGGCACTGCATGCTTCTCACTAACGTGTGATGCACTGGGGCCTTTTTTAGCAACTTTTCAAGGAGTGTGATCAAGAGTTTCTTGCAGTCCATCTTAATCTCTAGTTTCTGCCTGTCTGAAATGTTTTTGGAAGACTTGAGTTGGTTCAGGGTGGCTTCTGCTGCAAATCCAATATCAATCTGAGAACTGTCCTTGTGCAGACTGCTGTCTTGAAAAGGGACATGGAGGAGCTTTAGAGTGGATGTGGCCTCTTGCAGATGCTTTTCCTTCAGAAATCGTCCCATGATGCCTGTGAAAAATGTCCAGTGATTTTATTCTTCAGTTTTGATAAATTAATTTGCAAATTTACAAGATAAATACAATTTACAAATGTATCTTTTGAGGTAAAAACAACTTACATTTTAATTATTTTTTAACTATCAATAAATATATTAAACTACAAGAATGAACATTACATGAACTGTTAACTAAAAACAACCCAATTAAATGGTCTAAACAGTAATAGTAAAGTAATAAACAGATTACTTTAACTTTTTCATTTCATATAAATATAATAATAACATATGGTATAATAATAACAAGTGGTTGTGCCAGCGCCTTCCTCAGTTAATGTGGTTGGCAAAAAAAAAACTTTGCAGTCTGGTCAGTAAATGTCACTCAATAAAAAGAAAAAGAAAAGAAAAAAACACAAAAAAAGTTCATAGCTCTTTAAAATAAAACTGCATCTCTAGAGAGTGTTTTATTCATTCCACTGCCCTGCATGGGACATTTCTAAACACAAAAACGTTCTATTTTTATAACTATTTAAACGTATTCAACATCTGGCTCTAGATTATAAAATGGAAAACAAGTAAAAAAAATATATATATATTTGCGTGCGTTTCTAATTACTGCAGTGTATAGAATTAAACATTATTAGCTATCACACAACCCATGTTTATGCTTACCTTTAATCATTTTGTACATATCACTGGAGAGAAAGGGCAGCATGGGTTGGTCAGACTGATAGATGGTGAGGAAGGGGTCGATTTCTCTCGCAATGCTGTTGAATATTCCCACTTTTACTGGGAAGAGAGGATCAGCACAGCACATCTTCACCTCTTCAAATGACTTTACTTTTGGATTGGGTAGTTCACCTCTCTCTACCATCTGGATGTATCTTTGACATGGGGCCAGAGTAGCATTCCTCTTTCTGACACGTTGACATTCTCAATCGACCGGTGCTTACAAAACTTAAGCATGGACGTTTTACAACCGGTTGCTGTCATAAAATCTTCATGACGGGCAGGGCAATCATGGAACAGCCAATACAAGCAAGAGAGTCCGTGTTCAACCTCCCATCCGGTGGATTTACACCCATTTCTGAACGCATTGTGCAGTATATGCAACCCGCAGGAACCGATGTTAATTAGTGACTTTCCTGCATCATTCTGCACTTGGTTCTGGAGTATTTCAAATACTTTCCAATTAATGTTTGGTCCATCCATTGAGATTTGGACAAGAATAGCCTGACATGCATGTCTAACTGTTTAGACTGTAAATAGTGATTCAAGCTTTCATCAAACAGCATAACATAGAACAGCTAGTTCGATACATCTGCCAAAATAAGGCAGTTTCTTAAAAAGCCAGTCCAAAAGTACATAAATATGAACACTTGCGTTACGCCGCATTCAAAGCTGCTATCTTGCTGTCTGGGAACATACTCTGAAAAGCTGGCCTGTGTCTTCACAGGACTTGTAGGTAGTGAATTAGCCACCTTTAGTGCCCACAGTACCTCTGCAGTTAGGGTTTCGTTTCTTGACGCGGCACTCAGAATGGTCCCTTGTTTTACAGTGGCTGAAAGGGAAGTACCGCAGCTGGGAGCGGGTATCACGTCAGTCACACAAGTGAAAAAGCCGGTGATTGGGTTGGGAGCTGTCGAGCACGCAGCTGCAGCACCAGACTGGTGCTTTGGACCTTTAGCATGGCTAGACAGCGCTGCCTCTCCCATGTTCGAAATGTCGAACGTTTTACTACACAGAGTACATTTTGCACGTCCCGGGTCCTGATCTTTCTCAAGCCACCCCTTATATTTTTCATCATGAATCCATACATTATTAAATCGGCATTTTCCTGGCATTGCGTGAGTTTACTAACGTACATAATACTAGCTGCATCTGCGATTGCCGTTACCCCACGCAGAGAACATCACGTGACGGATCGCGCGACCATTAACTATTGTAATTTAACCAATATTATAATATATATATATATATATATATATATATATATATTATCAACTAAAACATATTCAAATAGAGATTGTGAAACAAATTTTCATGACTTTTCCAAAACTTTCTGGGTTAATTTAGTTTTCCAATACTTTTCCAGGTCTGGAAATTGCCGTTTTAAAATTCCATGACTTTTCCAGGTTTTTCATGACCGTACGAACCCTGTTTCAAGGACCATAAACACTACTTTTTGGTTTTTAAGGACTAAAATCAGAGATATCACTTATCAAACAATATTGTTATAAGCTTTCAAATTCTAGTAAATAAACTAATAAAACAAAATGGTACAAATAAAGTGAAGCACATGCAAAACATGCAATGACTGCAGCAACTTTAACATTTAAAGGATACTATGGCAAATTTTAATCGCTGTCCTTATTCAAACTGATTTTTATTTGAATACTATTTTTAAGAAATTTTCAATGACAAAATATATCTTTTAACCCTCCGGGTTGACAAACGTGCCAGCGCGGTTTGTGCCAGTTAGACACAGTTGCCTTGTACTAAAGCCCAAGCGCGATTGTCCTTTCGCTAACAGACAGATATCAGAGGATTATTACAGAGGCAACTGAAGTTAATGGTGGAATTTGCAGCTTTACTCACAAACTACAATGCCTGTTCATCAATAAGATGAGAACCAGACCCATTATAAATCTAAATATACTCAAAATTAAATTAATTGAATAGTGTGATATCCAAGTAGTAGTAAAGATTTTTGCTGTCATAATGCATAGCACATACAAATAGCGCATACAAAAAATAGTAAATTAACTGTTGCATGCTCCGGTGTGGTTAGCGATCACATTACATGTGTACCGCACCAGAGCCATCTCTTCAAGCATCCCAGGGCATGGTTAAACAAACCGCACTGGACACGGTACAGAGCAGTCACACTTGTGTAATGAACTGGACTTTGGGGGTCAATCGCGCTCAAGCATGGATCTAGTGTGAGTACATCCTATATCTAAGTGAATAGCGGATAGCACACCACAACTATAACCATAACAGCACAAAAAATTATGAATGATAAAAACATTGGCAGCCATTTGGAATCATTTCTGCTTTAAAGAGCTTGAGCATTTAAAGAGACAGATGACACAACTGCATTGTATACTTAGAATACACTAATAAAACTATCTTTATAATTATCGTTCTTGGTGTAAACAGGCCTTAAATGTGTTACTTCACTGGATGGCCAAATTCACATGTATTTTGTGTTTTCTCAAAATGCTAAAATACTGTATTTGTATTTAAATACCTTTTCCCACACAGTATTTTGTATTTTTATTTTACTAAATACATTTTGATGAATTTGTGCCCATCTCTGACAGTGAGAAAAATAAAATCTGTATTAAAAACAAAAGATGCATCGATAATCGTTTTATCATTGCATCGCAGCCCTCTGAATCGTAATTGAATCGAATCGTGAGGTGCCTAGTAGAGGGTGACACGGGAGTGAATTCTCAAACCTCTCCCATCCCACTCCCACAAAAATGAATCTCTTCCCGTCCCGTTCCACTCCCGGAAGAATGACTCCCATTCCCTCCCACTCCCGTGTTTTTTTTTTTTTTTTTTTGCCGAAATCTGTCAATTACAGTAAAAATATAGTACAGATCACAGCGTGCCCACCTTATTAGCTGAATAAAAACCCAAAATGTAGTTTTTTGTTATTATATTGAACTGAAAGCCATCTTATGCACAGTGTTGCACAGATTAACTTTCATGAAAATCATCCATGCTAACACACACGTCTTCTATTTTTTTTTGGTTGATATTTCACTCTCTATAGATATATTTTTCAAAGACGGAGTTTGGAAGTTTCTCACTCAAGTTCACATGAGACCTAAAGCGCATCCTGTTTGCTTAAAAGCGCAACGTTTCGTTGTTATTCTGAGTGCACACAAATAAACGTAGAGTCTTTACAGATTCGAAAGATGTATTAGGTTACTTTTATCTGTATGACCAAAAATTACGGAGATTTTAAGAGCAAGTGAGCGCACCGGAGCCTGTCTTGCAGCAATCACGCTTCCACTCTCCACACAAACACTTCAATAGCGCACATTTCTCTAGGTTAACATCATATTGAGCGGCCATGTAAAGTTGCTACTACATACATCTTTCAGATTAAAAGCCATATTTGAGGTTGATGAATGATAGGTGAGCGTTTGGATGTCCTGCCCGAGTGTATTACCACATAGACCAGCCGTTAACAATCTGTCCATCACGGACTGCGTCATTCACTTAACCAGCCACACCATAGAAAAACCACTTAGTACATAAATAATATTACTTAAAATAAAAACTTTTGCAAACATAAAACTGGTAAATAAAATAATTAATTAATAAAATAATTCAATTAAGTTTTTCACACACAGTAGGCTGGG
Organism: Gymnocypris eckloni scoliostomus; assembly: GCA_027564155.1. NCBI lineage: Eukaryota > Metazoa > Chordata > Actinopteri > Cypriniformes > Cyprinidae > Gymnocypris > Gymnocypris eckloni. Next base: position 37,090,855 of record CM050417.1, read on the forward strand.
TTTAAAGAGCATTAAATAGGGATGCATCGATACTGGTATCGGGCCTGATACTGAGCTCCTGTACTCGTACTTGTTAAAATGCCCCGATACCAAACACAAAAGTGCCATATTCAGACAAAGAAACACAACAGACAGCAGAATGAAGTTATTAGAGAATAATTTAAATAAACTACAAGCGGACATATGCCTTTTGCAAGAAACACATCTATCAGATGCAGATCAAGATAAAATTAAATCAAAGTACAATCATTTATTCTCAGCTCAGTATAAAACAAAACAAAGAGGAGTTAGCATTTTAATAAGTGAAAAAGTCTAATTTATTCATAATACCACTGTTATAGACCCCGAGGGACGTTTTATTATTATAAACATTTCAATCGATAATAGCCCAGTTACAATTAGTAATCTATACGGCCCAAACACAGACAACTCATCTTTTTTTTAAAACTTATTTTCCTCCATTTCAAATCTTTCTAATTGTCCAGTCATAATAGCAGGTGATTTTAATACGGTTCTCAACCCAGTAATGAATAGATCTAGTTTAAGTAATAAACACATCTGGCAATCTGCAGAACATAAAGGACATAAAAATAAGAACATTTGGACAACATTTTCAAAAGTTATGTGTTTTTTCAAGAATCGTTATAACTCATGACCCATGGGTGGCGCTGTTACCAGATCATGTTACCCTCAGATCATGGTGTTGATGAACCGTACCAAGTTTTGTGTCGGTTGATCAAAGTTTGGTCGAGATACAGCCTCTGAACCAATTTGGGTCAACCTCGTTAAGTTCACATCATAACTTTTGAACAAAGATGAATTAAAAAAATCTAAAATCTGTAATTTCTGTGAGGCTCAGTCCAAAGATCATCTGAGCCAATTTTGGGAAGAATTGAATAAATTTTGAAGGAGGAGTAGGGAAAAGACTATACTGTACTTTTCAAAATGGCCGCTACTGTAATGGGTGGAGTCTTAATGTAAGCTATGGAATGTGATCAGCATGAAGAGTCCATTCTGGGCTTGGCCCCTAATAATAATAATATTAAAACATACAATTACAATAGGGGCTACAGCCCTTTGGGCTTGGCCCCTAATTAAGAGAATATAAACTTAAATGAAATGCAATAATCAATAAACATACTCAATTCCTGATTCATAGGCTCAGACAAGAATAATTTCACCATAGTAATAATTCTGGTAAATACTTGGCAAATCAAACGAAACAATTTCAGTTGTTACAGACCCAGCAGGAAAATCCACCAACTCACCGGAAGAAATTAACCACATTTTTCAAAATTTTTATAGCAAATTATACTCATCAGAAAAAGACCCAAATCAAGATGACATCGACTCATTTCTCAACAGTATCAATCTGCCACAACTGAATGAACACCAAAGAAACAGCCTAGAATCACCCATCACACAACCCGAACTTCTTACAGCACTACAACACATGCCTAATAATAAAGCACCAGGTCCTGATGGATTCTCCGCTGAGTTTTACAAACAATTTTGGTCCACTTTTTCACCACTCTTCATCAGAATGTTAAGTGAATCACAACAAAAATTAAAACTCCCAGCTAATATGAATACTGCCACAATTTCACTTCTTATCAAACCCAATAAAGATCCAAAATTACAATCAAGCTACCGTCCCATTTCTCTGATCAATGCTGACATTAAAATCATTTCCAAAGTATTATCCCATAGAATAGAAAAGGTCACACCATCTATAATACACCCAGATCAAACCGGTTTCATTAAAGGTAAACTAGCATCCACCAATACACGCAGACTATTCAACTTAATGTACTCTTCTTTCATTCAAAAAGCAAAAGCCATCATAGTCACTCTGGATTCAGAAAAGCTTTTGACAGGGTCAACTGGAAATTCCTGTTTTCCACATTAGAGTGGTTTGGTTTTATGGAGTCATTCATTAATTAGATTAAAATTCTATATACATCACCTTCAGCCACTGTCATCACCAATATACTAACATCACGTAGCTTCACACTTCACCGCGGGACTAGACAAGGATGCCCACTCTCTCCCTCATTATTCACCATTTTTATCGAACCATTAGCAGCAGCCATCCACCAAAACAGCTACATTAAAGGAGTTCAAACATTAAACATACAGCACAAAATCAGTCTTTATGCAGATGACATATTACTATACTTACAAGATCCCTCATCATCATTACAAGAAACATTTAAACTTATTGATTAATTTTGTCACATTTCTGAATATTCAGTCAACTGGAGTAAATCTTCTATTTTTTCATTAAATCTCAATAGCTTGGATGTGACATCCCAGACATCACCTATCCCTCTATGCACCAATCACATCACATATTTAGGCATTCATATTTCCCCCAGGCTGTCAGAGCTGGTTAGTCTTAATTTCACCCCATTACTCAAAACAATAAATGATGATCTTCAATGATGGATGAATTTACCATTATGGGCAGAATATCAGTAATCAAAATGACTATACTCCCTAAACTAAATAATTTATTCTCAATGATCCCAACACAACCCACCCTCACCTGGTTTAAATCATTAGACTCAATTATTACAACATTTTACTGGAAAAATAAGACCCCAAGAATTAAACTATCTATTCTACAGAAACCAAAAACACAAGGAGGATTGGAAGCACCACATTTCTACCACTACTCTCTGGCTAATCAGCTTCAACAGATATACAAATGGATTCACCCAAACTCATTCAAAAACATATGGCTAGATATTGAGCAAACAATTTGCAAGGATATTCTAATTTCAGATTTACCATTCTATAGTCAGACAATCAAAAAACACTCCTGTTTTAAAGCACCAACTATAGCCGCAGCTCTGACAGCCTGGTGGAAATTTCACCAAATCACAAACACTCCACTTGCACCATCTAAATACACCTCCATTTGGAATAATCCAGATTATACAGTTAATAAAAAGCCACTTTATTTACACACATGGGCAGAAAAGGGCATAACTCCAACACATCTTTCATAGAAATAATCTGGCCTCATTTTCATACTTGGTCCAGGAATACGGCATCAGGAGTAATAGTTTTTTGGAATATCTACAAATCAAATCATCTATCCAATCAAAAATTAACATTCAAACCGTTAATCTAGAACTTTCACCTTTAATCTCAGAGTTAATGAATATATCGTCCTCAAAAAACTACTTTCCAAAATATACAGAATAATATTAAAATCAGACAACACATTAAGTTTACCACATGCTAAGTGGGAATCAGACCTATTGCTCCTGATGCCGATTTCTGGACACAAATCTGCAAAAATATCTACTTTATGACAAAAAATGCCAACTTGCAACTTGTACAGTATAAGGTACTTCACAGATTTCACTTAACCGGACAGAAATTGTTTAAAATGGGATTCACTTCAGAAACATGTTCACATTGCACCCAAAATGAAACTGATACATGCATTTACGCCCTTTGGTACTGTACCCCAATTAAAGATTTTTGGGAAAAGGTCATTGAATCACTATCTGTCACTATGGGATGTCACATCCCAAATTCTCCATCAGTTTGTTTACTCGGCGATATATCCATAATCAATTTAGACAATATAAACAGTCAGTTACTCCTGGTAGCGCTAGCTATCGCCAAGAAAACTATCCTCATGAACTGGAAATCAAGAAAATCCATACATATTGCATCCTGGAAAAATCTACTAATTGATTATATCTCAATGGAAAATCAATCCAGTTCATCTCACAATACATTAGAATTTTACCCCTTCTCATTACCCTCCAGCAGTCATAAATCTGTTGACCTTCTTTGTCTGAGACCAATCACAACAACACATCTCCACCTAAACTACTATTTGAACTTAATTTGAACATTAATCTTTGAGTTTTGGGAAGGGGTGGAGGACAACATCGATAAGAAAACACTGTTGAGAAAAGGTTTAAGAACAGGTTAACCTACTTACATGTATATGGTATATGTTTTTTATGTTTTATATTGTGTATGTGTCTGTATATGTGTATGTATATATGTGTGTTTATCTTTTCTTCCTCTTTCCCTCTCATTCTTTCTCCTCTTCTTCATCTTTTTAGTTTGGCCTCCGTTTACCTGCAGGCTGTGATATCCAGGTCTGTATCTGGTGTGATGGAGTTGTAATATGGGTGGGTGGATGTAAGGTGTGGCATATACATGACATTTTTTTTATAAAAAATAAATAAATAAACAACATACAGGTCAAGTAGTCCATGTGGGTGGGCCGGGTCCCTGACCTGGGCTGCACTACACATCTCACTTTTTTAATGCATCACAAAGCTGAGACATACGCTGCTACACATTAAAAACATAATTAATTAGATAATAAATAAATGAATAGATATAAAAGTGTGGCATGTGGGTAGTTGCCAGGGATGGCAGATGTTTTTTTTGGGGGGGGGACAGCAGCATCCTTCCCTGGCACCCCTGTTGGTGGGATGGGATCCAGCCACGGTGGAATCGGAGGCTAAAATCCCCCCCCCCTAAATCATTAAACATTTATTAATTTATAATTCAATACTAATATTATTTTTACTTGCCCTCTTCATTGTCTTCCACCCTTTCCCAGTTTTGTTGAAAGTATTATTATTTTTTTAATCTCTATTTATTTATTTTACAATATTTATATCTGTTATTGATCTATTATGATACTATTTCAGTTGTATGCTTCCTTTCCCAACCAGACACAATGTCACACACACACACACACACACACACACACACACACACACATATGAATGCAAATACAGGAGTTAATCAGAACAGACTTGTAATATTGACCATCAGTATATATGTTTGTTTGTCCAAGTGTTTATACATTTGTCACCTTCTAAACTTAATTTTGTTTTGTTTTCTTTTTTTGTTGTTGTTGTTTTTCTTTTCTCTTATATGTTAGGTCCATGGGGTTATGTATTTGGTACATGTCTTGCAGACGTACGTGTGCTATCTGCGAAAGCATTTATTTGTACACTTTTGTCTACTCTGTGAGAACACGAAAGCCAGAGAGAATTTAAGCCATTTGTGTAAATGAAAAACCACTAGAATCGACGTTATGACTTGACGCCACTAACCAATGAGAACAGTTGTAGGCGGGACGCGACGTGCAGCCCCGCCTTAATCTGCAGGCTGCAGCCGGGTGCTTCTCTGTTAAGCAGCTGAATTTGTGCCACCCAAAAAACGCTGGTGGACCGCCAGGTCATTGCTTGCTGGGTTGTGACTCTTTATTACAATGATAATGATACGTACTGCTTTTTTATTCTGTATGTTTTGATGTGTACTGCTTATCGAATCGAAGTGATCTATTGTCGATGCTTGAGGCTTAGACCTTCAGAAAGATATATAGTTTGTCAAGATTCATTTTGTCACATTTCATTTAATCTATTTGTAAACATTACTGACACTCTATCCTCCAATTTGATACTGTTAAGTGATTTTAAGCTTTGACACAATCTGTATTGTTAAAAGCACTATATAAATAAAGGTGACTTGTGAATTTCATTCCCAGACTGTCCCTCCGTTGAGCGCAGGGCTGTAGTCAAGTCCACCTTTGTCGAGTCCAAGACAAGTCCAAGTCCAGGACTATCGAGTCCCGAGTCAAGACCGAGTCCAAAGAGGTTCGAGTCCGAGTCAAGACCGAGTCCAAAGAGGTTCGAGTCCAAGTCAAGTCCAAGTCCAAATGAGACGATAAAAAAATTATCTACTTCAAAACTACATACTTAATTATTGATAATTTATGTGATACGAGAGACAGCATATCTTCTATTCTAAGATAATCATTTTGCATTATTGTTGTAATGATCTAAAAGCATGTGCAGCAACACTGTAGGATCAAATTAGGCTATTTTATTTATCCGCCTGAGACCCAGCTATGGAGTTTTTGCCTCTGTAGTGGACATTCTATTTTAGTGAATTTCTCTGAGACCTCACATGGCAAAGTTATACAGTAAGTCTGGATGTCCTGTACAGAGCACATTCAGGGCTTCATAGAGATACTACATGTTTGGAAGTTTCATCATGACTACACCCTCTACTAGGTCTTTAAAGATGGCTATATTTAATTTAGTGAAAAATTGTACATCCTTATGGAAATATGATTATATTCTGTAATTGTCATTTAAATCTGAATAATTTTCAGATTGTTTGTCATAAAACAACATCTCAGGAAAATGTTATGGGTTTTCAAATTCAAATATGACTTCCTGTTATGAAACAGGACATACAGTAATTTAATTCATGTCCACTGTAGAGGACACCAGGACTAAAAGCATGTTTATTATGCATTTTGGGAGACATAACAATTGAATAGAGAAATAAATTATATATCAGTTTTCTTATGAAATATTATATATTTATATGAAAATCTGGCCATGTATTACTCCCATTATGAAAATTATTTTTCAACATTCTGTCCCAACAGCAACACATTAATATGCAAATTAGATACAGTGTATAGATACACTGTGTTTAATGGGAAACCATTTTATGGAAATTTTAACACACATATTGCATATAACAAAATTGTATATAAAATTATTTTGTTATATATTTTATAACATAGTTGAGAATCATCCTTAAACAAAGTTTAGTATAAAAAAATCCTGAAACCTAAAAATGTATTTGGTGATTTAAAAAAAATCCCATTGATTTTGCCTTTTTGATGTCTATTCCTGCCATTTAATTTTGTAGAAAAACTGAGTTCTAGTGTCCTCTACAGAGGACATATAATAAAATATGAATAAAATATAATTTTGCTAAAATTTTTATTTTTCCATTTTTTCTTATTGTCTAAAAACAATGTAATGACATGAAAAAATACTAAATTCACAAAACCTTTTTTGGAGGGGTCTCAGGAGGATATTTTAGGTTTAGCAATTTCACTAAGGTCACATAAGCTGAAGTGCAACTTCACATTTTTTGCATTATTATTATAGTGTAGCAATCACATTCTGGGCTGCCAATGGAAAATATTACAAATAACAAGCAACGTAAGTAAAAAAAAAATCAACATGTTCCCATTCTTGAATTTGTTACTTCTTCTAAAGCTGGGTGTCCAAACTCAGTCCTGGAGCGCTGGTGTCCTGCAGAGTTTAGCTCCAACTTCCCTCAAAACACCTGCCTGAAAGTTTCTAGTATGCTTAGATTAGCTGTTTCAGGTGTGTTTGATAAGGGTTGGAGCTGAACTCTGCAGGACACCAGCCCTCCAGGACCACGTTTCGAGTCCGAAAGTTGAACTTTTATTATGCATATTAGGCTATGTGTTCAGAAATAATACAAGAAAAATGCTTCAACTCTAAATTATCCAAATTCAAAATGACTGAAGGTATAACACCTAGAGTGCTATTATTAACTATAAAGGCTCTGTAAAACAATGAACAGCAGTTTTCAGCCTGTCACCGGGATGTAAACATGAAATATCAGACATACAGTAGTAGTACTTCACAGGTTTTGTATTCGATTACGCTGCTGTTCCATAGTTTTTTCTATGTAAGCATGGACGCGATTGACGGTTGCGGTCGCGTCTCTTGCAGTGTCTCGTGCATGAAACGGCTTTCTAAAAACGTGGCGCTCTAGTTATTAAAAGATGTTTAACTCCCATCTTATTGCATTTTTTCCTATTCCACTGCCCGCGTCAACACAAAAGCACACTCTGTGTGACTGGCACCTAGAGAGCATCACACGTGAGGTTATGAATATGAATATGTGAATATGCGGTTGGATCGTTCTTTTCTCTTTACTGTTATTATCAAAGTGTCTAATTCTAGAGTTTGGTAATATTTCTATTCAAAATCATGATTCCTCAATTTATTAAAAATCTAATTGTGGCAAAACAGTAAATTCAAATTAATCGATAAAATCTGATAAATCGCCCAGCCATTGCCACAGTGTTTGCTTATTTTTTACTTTATTTAAATTGTGTAATTTATTTATTTTATTTTACATCCAGGTGTATTCCGTGCCTCCAGGCTTTAGTCGTTTTGCTCTTATTCGTTATATGTCTTAGTCATTTGGTGCCACGGTGTTTGATGATTGTCAGTTGTTGTTTTTACATTTAAACATTTTGTAAGCTTGTTATTTTAAATTAGGCTTATAGCATTGTAGTTGTGTATTTTTATTCGTTTTGTTAATTAAAGTCCCATGTTTATTGCAGAAAATTTGTCGTTGTATGTTATAGATAAGTAATTGACCTTAAATGAAAGTAAAAGCAAAATGCGCAAGGGCATTAATAAGGTATTTAAAAGCGATGGAAAGTGAGAGGGAAAACTCCAACGAACTTTGTAAAACCAAACTGGATTATGCAACTTGCCGACATCGTGTCTGTGGCCAAAATAAAAATCATTTATGCCTCCGCGCAGCGCACACACTCAGAGCCAGGCATATGATGCTGCTGTGCATTTAACAGGCGACCAATAGCAATGCCCGATCTAGATGGAGTTAAACCAATTACATTACCCATTTGCCGAACAAGCGAGCCAGATTAATGGTTTTGTTTTGAAAGAGAAAAAAAGCATATATTGCTGGACTCGGTCGAGACCAACTAGAACATTTGGCGAGTCCGATGACCAAGTCCGAGTCCAATTACCAACGAGTCCAAGACAAGTCCGAGACGATAGAAAAACGTCTCGAGACCGGACTCGAGTATTACAGCCCTAGTTGAGCGCTCACACAAGAAAAAACAACCCATCCTTTACATTCGGTCCCTCGCTCAATGGAGAATCAGACTCCAAACACATCCCTCTAACATAGCAGAATATACAGGTGCTGGTCATATAATTAGAATATCATCAAAAAGTTGATTTATTTCACTAATTCCATTCAAAAAGTAAAACTTGTATAATGTATACATTCATTCCACACAGACTGATATATTTCAAGTGTTCATTTCTTTTCATTTTGATGATTTTAAGTGACAACTAATGAAAACCCCAAATTCAGTATCTCAGAAAATTAGAATATTGTGAAAAGGTTCAATATTGAAAACACTTGGTGCCACACTCTAATCAGCTAATTAACTCAAAACACCTGAAAAGGCCTTTAAATGGTCTCTCAGTCTAGTTCTGTAGGCTACACAATCATGGGGAAGACTACTGACTTGACAGTTGTCCAAAAGATGACCATTGACACCTTGCACAAGGAGGGCAAGACACAAAAGGTCATTGCAAAAGAGGCTGGCTGTTCACAGAGCTCTATGTCCAAGCACATTAATAGAGAGGTGAAGGGAAGGAAAAGATGTGGTAGAAAAAATGTACAAGCAATAGGGATACCCGCACCCTGGAGAGGATTGTGAAACAAAACCCATTCAAAAATGTGGGGGAGATTCACAAAGAGTGGACTGCAGCTGGAGTCAGTGCTTCAAGAACCACTACGCACAGTCGTATGCAAGACATGGGTTTCAGCTGTCGCATTCCTTGTATCAAGCCACTCTTGAACAATAGACAGTGTCAGAAGCGTCTCGCCTGGGCTAAAGACAAAAAGGACTGGACTGCTGCTGAGTGGTCCAAAGTTATGTTCTCTGATGAAAGTAAATTTTGCATTTCCTTTGGAAATCAGGATGCCAGAGTCTGGAGGAAGAGAGGAGAGGCACAGAATCCACGTTGCTTGAGGTCCAGTGTAAAGTTTCCAGTCAGTGATGGTTTGGGGTGCCATGTCATCTGCTGGTGTTGGTCCACTGTGTTTTCTGAGGTCCAAGGTCAACACAGCCGTATACCAGGAAGTTTCAGAGCACTTCATGCTTCCTGCTGCTGACCAATTTTATGGAGATGCAGATTTCATTTTCCAACAGGACTTGGCACCTGCACACAGTGCCAAAGCTACCAGTACCTGGTTTAAGGACCATGGTATCCCTGTTCTTAATTGGCCAGCAAACTCGCCTGACCTTAACCCCATAGAAAATCTATGGGGTATTGTGAAGAGGAAGATGCGATATGCCAGACCCAACAATGCAAAAGAGTTGAAGGCCACTATCAGAGCAAGCTGGGCTCTCATAACACCTGAGCAGTGCCACAGACTGATCGACTCCATGCCACGCCGCATTGATGCAGTAATTCAGGCAAAAGGAGCCCCAATTAAGTATTGAGTGCTGTACATGCTCATACTTTTCATGTTCATACTTTTCAGTTGGCCAAGATTTCTAAAAATCCTTTCTTTGTATTGGTCTTAAGTAATATTCTAATTTTCTGAGATACTGAATTTGGGGTTTTGTTGAGATTATTATCTTTTGTTTTCTTTCCTTTTATTACACATTAAATACTATTGAGAGAATACACAGAAGCGCACTATGACATGCTGTTTCATAGAACGGACACAAGGTTGCAATACCTTTCAGCCGCGTTACTCTGGGACCCTTAGCGAGGCGCGGAGGAAGACAAGCTCATAATCCGGTTGAATGGAGAAAGAGCAAGTGTTGTCCCGCGTCACTAATTTCTGTCATATTTCCAATATTTCCAGGTTAGTTTTACATCTTTTATGTGACTACAAATGTTTATTAAGCTACTATGAATCCCCGGTGATGTGTGTTTGAGAAGCTAAAGGTATGTTAAGTGTGCAAATATTCAACGTTGTGAAGTGGAGGAAATGGCGGCCGCCGCACTAATGTTTTCTTTTATGTATTCCTAATGGCTCGGGGATATTTCTGAGTTTATTACTGTGTATGTGTAAAGTAACTGTGTGTGTAAGACTATGCATTACGGGTGATAAATAACGCTAATGTACAGAGTAAAAGCAGTTTACAGATGTAGCTTTGAGTGAAACGCACATGGTAGTATTAGACGCACGTGGTAATATTAGACTAACACAGTTTCGGTTCATAGAAATTTTGTGTAAAAGTTATGAGACATGTTTACTATTGAAGTTTGTACTCATATAATGTAAATATAATTCAACTTAACTGCAAATAGAATTTATTCTGTTGTATAAAGTGAACACTTGTATACTGAATACAGAAATACTCATTTAATGAGAGATAACAGAAAATATGCTTTAGAGAGAAAATGTGTTTATGGTTTAAGATAAAAACTGTGATGAGTTGATGTTGAGGAAATATGTGAGATACATTTATGTGAAAATGTACTTTTGAAGTATATGTGACTTCATGTTATCCAATTGTGGATATAACCTGTTTCTCAATACAGAGCAACCAAAAATAACAGTAATAATTTGTGATTGCAGATAAAAAGTTGAAATGAAGTTGGATTAATAAATATAATCCGGTTGAATGGAGAAAGAGCAAGTGTTGTCCCGCGTCACTAATTTCTGTGTCATATTTCCAATATTTCCAGAGTACTTCGACCAGGGTTATAAAAATATATCTGCTAGCGGACCCCTGGCCGGGACCCGTTACATATACGTTGAACATAGTAAGTAAAATAAAAAGTGTCAATAAGATTATCATAGGGTGGATAAAAATGTTGACGGGGTGTCGTGCCTGTGAAGATCATCCTTCAAAGATGGACCACCAGCTATTGTGAGCAGTAGTCTCAATGTCTTTGCCCAAATAAGCAATTTGATCAGATGTGATTACAGTGTTAATCACCAGCTTAGTTACATTATGAAGATGTTCCTTTGCCATGTCCTCTAATTCGGTTGATGCCCTCAGTAATTTTGCCTGCTTCTCTAAAGAGATGCCTAAATTAGAATGAAAGATATCCCATTGAATTTGAGTCAAATCATGTGTACTAGTCTGATTAGTTAGCCAATACGTCTTATTACACCAGGTCCAAATGTATACATTCTGGAGGCATCCAGAAAATGGAAAGTAAGGCAATTTAGGATGTGGGTTCATTGTGGTAAAGCACAAAGTATGTGGTCCAACTTCAAACAAGATATCAGTTGGCATAGAATGGTCCTGGAAGACACCAACTCCTTTGGTTAAGCATGGATTGGAATGTCCTGTTCGCAAGGAGCAGATCATTCATTGATCAGTGCTATCACAATCAGAAACATAATTTTGATTATTATAAGGATTCAACCAATCCCCCTTTAAATGCATAGTCCAACAAGATCCCTTGATTATAATAGGTAACACGTGATATTTACTTAGTGTGTGAGCTTCAGTTACTTTAAATTGTTCCCACTTCCCATAACACACAGTATCATTACAAATGGTACTGTGGGCACTTAACTTAAGCCAATACCCCTTATCAATTTTCCATAATTCCTTCCAAGCGTTATAATTGGAAGACATTATGGTTTGCTGTACATTACGAAGTTGCATCTTTGCTGAAAGCATATTAAGATTGCATTCTGTTCAATTCAACCATTCTGACACATTATTCCAGTGGAAATCATTAATAGAATGCTTCAATATTCGGGCAGAAACTACATCCCAATAAGCTTGATGTTTTTGGGAATATATCCCGGATGGCATCCATCGCCCTAATTTCTGTAAGGCATTATGGGAATATCTCCCTACTTTTGACAGTTTGTTAGCAGTCACTTGTTTGTCAATAGTGTTAAGTACTCCTAAACCGGTACCTGTCCCTCCCAATAATGTATCATACCATGCTCGTTTGTTTCTACATTTGGGTATAGGAGGGAAGAGAATGGTCCAAAACACAGTTGTGTGTTTGACAGCATGAGCAACAGGGGCCCATTTCAGAAAGGAGGTTAAGTGAAAACTATTGAGTATGTAAACCCTGAAATGAGGGAAACTCTGGGTTTTCCGTTTCAAAATGGGAGGTTTGTCAAACCCGAGAAAGCAGGGTAAATCAAGCCCGTTTCTGAAAGAGAGGTAACTTGTACTCAGAGTCAGTTACCGTGGTAACTTACTCTGTGAACCTAACCTGGTCGGGAGCAGGTTTTCTTCTGTAAACCCAGAGTTTCATTCCATCTCCTCCCCCTTTTTATAGTGTTAGCGAAGTTTAAATACCTTATTCATTCATTCACGATGCAAAACTGCTTTTCTTAAAAGCAGATAAAAAAAGATCAAAAGGATTAATAACGCAGGTTTATTTTCAGAGCCTTCTTTGATCATATTTACCAAGGATGCCAATAATTCTGACCACGACTGTACGTGAACTGTTAATATATTTGTCTCCATCTGAACTAATGTAGTCCGCTTCTCTCCCTGTTCTAGCGTTCAGATCCCCCATTAACAAAACTGGGCCTAGAGACTGAAAGTATATATCTCTGACTGTAAGGTTGAGAAGATGTCTTTGTTATACTAAGATAGGGCTGGGCGATATATCTCATGCGATATGCATGCGCATCTCGTCAGTAAAGCCAGTACCTTGATTAGCGGTAAATCTCCATCACCTGTTTTCAAATGGAGCGCCATTTAATACACGGAGCCGTAGATTACTGACAAGCTACGCAATATCGCATTCATTATCGAAGATATATCGCCTTACATCCGTGAGAGCGATTCGAATGTACGGAGCAGTCTGCTCTCTGTAGCTCTCGTGTTACTGTGATACACCGATCAGTCTGCACAGTCGGTCCGAGTCAAGTCGAACACACCTACTAGTTTACACTGGTTACACACAGAGATGTAGCTCACACGCAGTGTTGCCAACTTAGCAATTTTGTTGCTAAATTTAGCAACTTTTCAGATTCCCCTAGCAACTTTTTCTTCCAAAAGCACCTAGCAACAAATTTAGCTATTTTGAAAATGTATTTGGCAACTTTTGATAAGTGACTCAAATGATAAAAAGGAAGATTTACCATTTAAATTACACAAAAAGAGAAAACCAAAGATGCCTAGTAGTACACACATCACATGAATTAAGTTAGCTGATATTTGCAATTGTTTAATTGAATAATAATAATAATAATAAATAATTAGTAATAATCGTTAATTTATGATGCACTTTGTTAGTAGCTTGTACAGTACTTGCAATTGTTAATCAGTTGGTACACTAAGAAAAATATCTAGAAAACACAAAATACAATGCGTAATTAAAAATGCAGGTAAAAAACCTGCGGAAAAATCAATACAGAAAATTCCTTCATATTAACATAGTAGATTGTGCCCTATTTGTTCAAAAATGTGTAAGTTTTCAAAAATGTAATGTATTTAAAAATAGTTATTTACATTTTAATATTATATTATGCATTTATATTATTTTACGAAAACAAATCTAAATTAACATATATAAAATATATTTTTTGCTGAGATTTGATGCAGTGACAATTTTGTGTTGTGATTACGTAATGACGTCAGACACCTGTCTGTGAAAATAACTTAATCTAACTGGAATCTTACTAAGTTCAAAATTGCATTGCAACAGAAAACTAAACCCACCCATTTTTCTAAGATTAGGTTAGGAATTAAATACCACATTTATTTTTCTTCTGAAAATCATGCTTAATCCATTTATTCTTTAAAATTGTATTTGAAGTGCTGAAATCAAGCACATTTAAATCAGATGGCGCTTCGTTTACAAGAGCTTTCAACCGCAAAGACACATTAACTTTTAGAGCTGCATCATTAATCATATTTTAAGTGCAATATTGGCAGATTGATAGCTCTTTCTTGCTTCTGGGGGTGGTGGTGCATGGCTGTATTTAGTTGGTGGAGCGATTTTGTCTGGTTCATTCCGATAACGAACGAGACTCCGGCTTGCTAAATAGTTATGCGGCCTCCGTGCGGTGGGCGTTGAACTTCTTAGAGGGACAAATGGCGTTCAGTCACGCGAGATGGAGCTGCTTTTGACTGAGCATACAGTTGGACAGACAATGGCTTTTCCCTTGTGAATTGGCTGTATCCAGATTTTGGTCAGCTTCCACGCTCCGCAGAGCCATCTGGAACTACATTCACTGCATGAAGGAGTGGCGGATGGATAGCTCTGGCTCATGCATATGCTACTGCCAGATCAACCAGGAAACTACCAACACACTGCAGCCTCAGTTGCTGCACTAGCAACTGACTGATTTTAGTTTTGCTTTTTCTGAATGCCTTTTTATTCATTGCATTCTATATTTATCCCTGCTTTTGCTTTTAGGATTATTGTTTTTCTTTTTTTCATGTGTCTTTTTTATATAGTTATATATGGATATAATAATAATATGTTATGTAATAATGTAATATCTGCTATTTAAATTCAGTTTGTTTCATAGATACATACACAATAGAATTTAAACTTTTTTTGTGTAAAAAAGCGTGAAAAAGCTTTTTCAACGTCATTTTAAAATCATTATCCTTTTGTTACATCCTGTTAATGTTTCTGCAATTTATTAGGTTAATTTTAGTAATCAAAGATTAAAATACTCAAAAGTGGAGAGCCCGTGTGTATAATACTTCTCAGAAATGCTCTTAAGAATAGTGTTGAGCTTTGACTTGAGTAGGAGGCTTTTTTATATAAGAAATAATAATAGCAAGATGAAACAAAAAACAAAGAATAGAAAATAAAAACAAAAAGGCAGAACAGAATTATACATTTTAAGAGCCTGTGCATTACTAATTGGAAATAAAACAAGCTTTATCCCGTGACTTCGTCCTGGGCCGGCTTGAGCTCGTCAGCAGGGTTTGCCGTCTTCTCTCTCCTCCTCTAGGAGCGACTTCTCATCGTCCTGTCTAAGTAATATAAATAATGGACATAATGTGAGCATATTTTAAAATAAGAATATTATTTGCAGTTCAGATGGATTACTTTACAAAAATTCTTATTCTTTTATTACTATTCTTTTTTTCTTCTTTTAATTTTTTCACCCAAATCCATTTTACTATTCAATAAAGAAAAAAAAAAAGTTTATTTTGTTGTGAAAGTGCATGATATTCTTTGGTTCGCCAGGCTGCCCATGAAAGCATGATATTGCTCTTTTAGTGTACATATATCAGCAACACTGCAGCAACAATTGGAAATTGTTTGAAAACAATTATGTTTATAGAAAAGCAACCAAGATAGAAGCACCTGCCTGTGAAAATAACTAATCTAACTGGAATCTTTCTAAGTTCAAAACTGCATTGCAACAGAAAAACCAAACCCATGCATTTTTTCAAACATTAGGTTAGGAATTAAATATCAAATGTTATCTTTGCACTGAAAATAATGCTTAATCCATCTATTCTTTAAAATTGTATTTGAAGTGCTGAAATCAAGCACATTTAAGTCTCCATTGCAAACCGAATTAAATCACATTTTTTTTAATGTAGAGATCTGTTTCTCCAAATAAAAAAGAAAAGATTTTTATCAACTTCCTTAATTATGTTACAGTTTTTTTACAAGCATTTTTGCACTGATAACAGAACCTTCATGTCATTTTTCTAAACTCTAGACACATAATTCACAACCGATGATCAAAATGCACATTTTTCAAAACACTCAACACTTTTTCCAAATGCTTGGATACAATACACATGAACCAAAGCTCTTTTGTTCATTGAACTAAAATCACTGGTTCAAAGTGACACAACTTAACATCAAAGTATTACTATTTCAAAATGCAGCTCATGCATTACATCTAAATTGAGTGTCTATTCATTTCATTACAATGATCTAACTATCAATTGATACAACTGCTCAAAATGCTACGTAACAGTTGCATAGCTCATGAAGCACAGTTTTTATGGAAAATGAGGAGCAATATTACATTTTTAGATTATGAAAGTGAAGCAACTGAGTATGTTCAAGTATGATTAGTTTCAAGATGCTTGTTGTTGGGAGAGAAAAAAATCCCAAAAAATTTTATATCATTGTTATCAGTATTTGTTTTTCCTACATTACTGTAAATGTCTTTTTAGAGGGTAATAAAGCTGGAAGCTGATGAAAACCATTCATATTTTTGGACGAGGCAGGCCTTACACTGGCCATGACATGGAGGAGAGGTTCAGAGCCCAGCATTTGAGAGGGGCCCAGAATGATGTTCGCTGGGGGCCTGACCACCCCCCACTGATTGTGATTTTGAGGGGCCCCACAGCAAAATCAGTGCAAAGGGCCCATAATTCCTAACAATAGCACTGAGTGCAATCATGGTTGCTACCCCAGTTGTCCTAAAGGGGAAGAGTTTTGGTGGCCAACAATTTGGTGGCATCCATTCTGTGGCATAAATTCAATGTGCTGCAACCACCAGCAGGTCTAATTCAAGCAATTCAAAGACACTTCAGGGCCTGAAATTCATTGTTTTAAACTGGGGGGGAATTCCCTCCTTACAAGTGTCACATGGGGGGGGGGATTTAAAGATTCTGAGGGGGAGAATAAATTTCGACACATCAGGCCTAAATTAAGTACAGCATAGGTAGAAAAATAAACTTTGCATATTTTGATTTTGAATAGGTAAAATAGAAAGAAATGTACAGTTTATTTTAATAAATAAACCTGTTCCTGTGTGGCTCAGTGGTAGAACATTGCGTCAGCTAAGCGAAAGGTTGTGGGTTCGATTCCCAGGGAACACATGTACTAATAAAAATGTATAACCTGAATGCAATTGTAAGTCGCTTTGGATAAAAGCGTCTGATAAATGTAAACATAAAAAAATGTAAAAGGTGTGAATTACACTTTACACCTAGATTAACACTTAAAATACAGTTTGTTTTATGACTGTAAGTCATTCTGCTCATTTTGCATTTGAGCCCATTCGGAGAGAGTTGAGCTTCCTGACAGCCTGATGTATGAAGCTGTCCTTCAGAAGAAGAAGCTGTGTGTCGGGTGGGTGGGATCACCTGCAATGCAGAGGGCTTTGCGGGTGAAACAGGTGATGTAAATATCCTGGAGAGAGGGGAAAGAGACACCAACAATCTTCTCAGCTGCTCTCACTATGCGATAATACAAGCCTTTCCCATCAGATTAAAACACCAAAAATGACTACATTGATCAAAAGAAAAACAAAGGGCAAATTTAAAATAAAATACACTTGATATGCATCGAAAAGTCTGATCATAGACATAATCATAGACACTGGCTTCATAACATTCAAAGTGTTATAACTGATCACACCAGGAATTCACATTTATATCCATGTCTGCGACAAACACAGATCAACAATGAAATTATCCAATACTCTGAAAAATATCCAATACTTTGAATATGTCGTGGCCAAAAGAGCAAAGGATGGATTTCTTCAATGTAGTCAATGAGGCTCGAGAAGCAGGAGTTCCAGATGTCAAAATTAGACTTTATTATCAGAATAACAAAGCCGAGATGGCAGGCCCCGCAACATCTGAATCTCTGTCTGTCCACTCACCCTTTATACCTGTTGCACTGCCCAAACATGGGAGTTCCTGTTTTTAATTGGCTATGCTTGTCTGACTTGCCACCAATAATGTATTACCACACCTGGTCATCTTTTAATCGTGGCCTACAGTCTAATCAGTCCTTTTTTATAAAAGACAACCAGCCCCCTTCTAAACAGAAAGTTAGTCCTCTCCCTTCAACCAAGGACCTTGGCAGTGTTCCCAGAAGACATACATCAAAACTGCTCACATGTTTTTTTCATATTCTGGGACGCCAGCCAAAGTTCATAGGGTTATTCAAGTTCACTGATACACTCCAGTACTGCCCAATAGACTGGAATACTTTCAACATATTGATCAGTTTGTAGGTTACATTCTTTGAACATACATCATATGTTAAGTAAATAAACACCATATTGAGTAAATAACATACTATAAAGCAAAATAACAAAATATATTCCCCCCTCTGAGACTTTACGAAGTCTCACCACTAATAACCCTCGCCCAGAGTGCAACACCACAAGTCCACCCATCCTTCTATCCTTCTATGAACCAATAAAGGTCCTCCATCATATTTTCTCTTAACAAATGGCTTTTTCATGTTGCTGCACTCCAGAGGAAGCCAGATCCAAACATCTCCTCTCACCATTGACTAGAGAAGAGTAAAATAATCTACTTCCCTACCTATACATTCTTGGGGGTCAACAAACACTCAAAACAAATTAGCAATGTGTTTAAAAGCATGTGCATGTCTTTTAGCCTTGCCCATGGTTGTCATGGTTATGTAGAGTACATGAATGATTAGTCAAATGATTACACTTATCAAATATCAAAATTAGAAAAAACAAAGTAATATAATGCAATATATTATGCACTGGTCTATCCCACGCTGCCAGAGGAACTCCAAACATTTCCGGTAGCCTGGAGCTCTATCTGGTGATGTTGTTCTTCGTTGCCAGAGGAGCTCTTAGGCAGATCCAATGCCCTTCAGCTCTATCTGGTGTTGGAGTAGATGGTGGGTTTTTAAACCTCCAGTTGAATCTACTCATGCTGCTAAGCACTGAGATGCTCGTCGATCCTTTCTTCTTTTCATATTTTCCAGTGATAATTTTCCAGTGTTAAAAGAAACAAACTACATACTGATAATGAAGGTTAAATGATGAATACTTGCAAATAAGTAGTAAACATACAATCTTTTCTTATCGTCCCCTTTTCTGGTTGCATTGCCTCATATCACGGACACTGACCTGCTTAAAACCTTCAGCGTTTCCTTTCTTTCCAAAAATAATTACATTTCACATTTGATGTATGTAGGAGATTAAAATGCTCTTTAGTAATAAATGATTTCAGAATAAATTATTCAAAGATAAAGATTTCAAAACAAATAACTTCAGGAAGGGGTATATGCCAAAATAAAATACATAAAACCATCTAACTTCCTTCCTACTCTATCCAAATATTCTAATGTTACTACATAATATGAAAAGAAAATACAATGAAGATACTAACTCCCTTTCTATCAAAAATTACAATACAAGGTAAAAATAATAAATGAAAATAAAAGGCACCCCTTCCCTACCACTCGGTCAAGGATGTTTTACACAAATTCATCCAGTTCATCCAGTCCAGGTCCTACTGTATGCATGTTGAAAATTCATCCAGTTCATCTCACCGACACATTAATCATCCGTTTGGCTGCAGCACTGGCCAACATTGATCTGATGAAAGGCACAATACAACAGAACAACAAAAGAAACATAACAACAACAATGCCAATTATAATGCCCACTTTGGTTAACCATTGTCCCCAAGACCCAAAAAGTGAATTAAACCAATCCCAGGTATGCATGTCTGCTCCAGCATTCTTGGTCACCTCCTCTCTCAGGTTTTTCAGTTTCCCCATTGCTTTGGTGAATGATCCATCTGTGGCTGTATTGTTTGGAATATAAGTACAACAGTCAGAACCAAACATTACACACACTCCTCACTTCTGGGCTCCTTGATCTGTTGATGGAACTGCTTCCACCCATCTACTGAACCTGTCAATTATTACCAACAAGTATCTTTTTCCTCTAACAGTTCTTATCATGTCTGCATAGTCCATGACTAGATGTTTGAATGGTCCTTCTGGGACTGGTATATGACCAATTGGAGCAGATATTCCCTTTCTGACATTATTTTGGGCACAGACTTCACATTCAGATAAATACTCATCCACCATTGCCTGTAAATAAGGCGACCAATAACCTTGACGCTTTATTTTATTATTTTTATTATTTATTAAAAAAATTTTTTTTTTTTTAAATCACTTCCCCCTCCGCGCAATGGTCAAAACCATGCGCGTCAGATATCAGGATTGTAAGCAATGGTGTTGGAGCAATCATGTGACCTTCGTGAGAACGCCAAAGTCCATTTGCATCTCGTGTTGCTCCTCTGTGCTGCCACACACTAATTTCATATGGTGTGGCTTGTTGTTGTATTCGCTCAATGTCTGCCAATTGAGGCTGAGGTTGAATCAGAACTGAGGGAGCCATTATTGCTGTTGTACAGCCAGAGGCTTGTTTAGCATATTGATCAGCTGCATTATTGCCCTTAATCACAAAATCCTTGCCTTTTTTGTGTGCTCGACATTTGATAATGGCCAACTGTTTGAGATGCATCATGGCTGATATTAACTCAATTATCTGGTCACCATGCTGGATAGGCGTAGCATCACTTTTCTTAAAACTTCTTTGTTTCCAGACTTCCTGCATCAGCACTGCAGATGCAAAGCCATCTTTTCTATTTGCAACATACAAATGAAATGGTTTGTCATAAGTGGGAGTGGTCAAGGCAGGATCACTCTGTAACTCCTTTTTTAATGATTCAAATGATATTAATGCCTCAGCAGTCCATGTCAGTGATGCCCTAAGATTTTGATGGCCCACTTGTTTCATTAGTGCCCTTGGTGGAGCTGTTTTGATGGCATAATCTTCAATCCAATCTGCACTAAAACCTGTCATCCCCAAAAAAGTCATCATTTGTCCCACTGTTTGTGGTTGGGGCGCTTTGCTGATGCCCTCCAATTGACTGGGCGATACAGCTTTCATCCCATGTGGAATTGTGCATCCTAAATATTCAACTTGTGGTAAGTAATATTGCAGTTTCTCTTTTGAGGCCTTATGTCCCCCCTCAGCTAATTTATTGAGTACTTTGATTGAATCTTGATGACATTGTTCCAAAGTCATTGAACAAATCAATAAATCATCAATCAATGTGATGCAATATGCATCCAGCCTAAGATCACTTAAGTCTTCTTTTAGAACTTGATTAAACACATGTTTGAATGTTTGAAGCCCTGAGGCATTCTCGTGTATGTGAGTTTGAATGCAAACAATGGTTGGCTCTCCTCAGCTAGGGGAACACTGAAAAAAGCTGAGCAGAGATCAATCACAGTAAAATAATTAGCAGCAGATGGAACATTAGTTAGCAACGTATGCGGGTTTAGTACTTCAGCAGGTCAATCTTCCACAACCTCATTCACTGCTCTCAAATCATGCACCAATCGCCATTTTGATTTGTCTGCCTTAGCTACTGGCAATATTGGGGTGTTAGAATAACTAGCACTTTCAATAAGTACTCCTGCTTTCACCAATCCCTCAATTGTTTTTTTGATTCCCTTTTCCGCTTCTGGTTTCAAAGGGTATTGCATATTTTTTGGTATTTTAGCTCCTGATCTGAGTGCTATTCTAACTGAATTGGCTGATTTCACTAACCCCACATCTGTGTCATGTTGAGACCATAATTCCATTGGTACTTGTTTCTCCATTTCTTTTAACAATTCAGCTTGCTTTGTTTGATGTTCATTGACTTTTGGATCAATATTTGTATTTATCACCATTCTGGGAACCCCCAACATTGAGGTAGCACACAAAAGTTTGAGATACACTTTATCTGCTGATTGGAAGATTAGAGGATTTTCTGTGGCGTCCCACTTGCATTTTTCTGCTTTTTGCATCATGGGGCCTAAGTCTTTAGAAGCACAGTTTTTGCTTACGCATAAGGTAACATGTGGGACTGAGTTTGGTATTTCAAACCACTCATCAATGAATTTTTCCCTATCTACCTGCAGAGCTGCTCCTTCTGGTCCTACTACTATGTATTGTGACATCATAGTGATTTTCAGCCCTTTTGTGTTTTCTAACCATATTTTTTCAAGTTCAGAGTCTTTGTTTTCATCATACTTCATTGTACAATGAAATTCAGTTTTTGGTAGGCTTGGCTCACAAAGCTGTTTCCTTATGTATCTTCCCCATTTGCTAATTGTTTTTTCCACATCTTCTTTTAGCTCTCCTAACCAATATATGTTAGCACATGGTTCTTGTGTTTGCTGCAATGTTGAGACATTAATTTGTCTAATTGCCTTATCATCCACATAAATTCCATCAGGGGTACACCATATTTGCATTTTTAGTTTACATATGGCATCTCTGCCCAACAAATTAACAGGTGTATGTTCTGAAACTAAAATTGGTATTCTTATTTTAGTGTCTTTCAGACTTATGCTCACAGGGGCCGTCATAGGAAGTAGCTGAGTTACCCCCGAGAATCCTACTGTCTTTATATATTTTCCAGACATGGTGTCGCTTGTGCTGTTGCAGTCTGATATGCTGGTGGATGCACATTCATTGGTGCTGGTGGATTGACAGGCACTGAAGTATTGACAGGTGCCATTACTGCTGACTGGTCTTCCTTCTGCACTGCTTGGACCTTTTTCTTCTTATTTAGCAGCTCCTCGAGCTGCATCTGGTTCAGTTTTCTTTGTAGCTCTTTTTCTTGATTTTTTACCTTTAACTGTTGTCTTCTGTACTGTTCCACAGCATGGACCACATGGTCTCTGAACTCTTTGTGTGACTTGGAATTCAGTCCTACCACATCTTCCAGTTTTACTTTCACCGTTGAAGGCATGGCTTCTACAATGGCGGTTCTGAAGAGTGCTGTCAGTATTTTGTCTTTTTCTGGATCCCTTTCCAGTTCCTCTTTCCAACGTCTTAGTTGTTTCTGGATGTAGGTGATGGGGTTATCAGTTTCCTCCATTGGTTCCCCCTTCAGGAACCCTGGGTCTGTTTGCATTGGGTATTCAGCCCTCAGTGTCATCCAGATGTTATGTCGATGCTTGTCAAAGGAGATTCCATCTTCCTGAGGCCTATCCACTGCTTGAAGGAGGCTAGATTGCTTGAGGATGTCATTCATCTTGGAGGCTCCCAGGCACTTTGCTAGCAGGGCTTTGATATCACCCAGGGCCAGAAGTTTTCCAACTGTTTCTTCTTCGAATGTTCTGATCCATTTCCCAGTACCTTCATGAATGTCTGGAAGGCGGGAAACCAAAGTATCCAGATCTTGGCCGGCCCAGGGTATATATTGAGCGTAACCTTGCTTAATGAGGATTGGGCATTCAACTTTTGGGGCTTCAGCTTCTCTTGGTGCTCTGGTTGATCTGTGTTCCTCCCTCCCTCTTTGTCTTCGTGTTAAATGAACTTGTAACTGGTCTTCTGGAGGTTCTATATATTGCATGACCAATGTCCCAGCTACTTGTTTGTATTGTTTTCGCAGGACATAATCATGTGGGCTTGAGTGTGACTGCATTGGTTTACGTTTGTCAATTAGTTCATTCAATTTTTGATGCAGTGAGTTCACAGTCTTTTCAAACTCTTCTTGTGTCATGTGGACATCTTGTTTGAGATCCTCTCTTGTTCTGTTGCATCTTTCCTTCATTTCATCCTGCACTTCCTGGATGGAGTCAGCAGGTGTCATTCTTCCTTCAGGTGTTTCCTCAGGCTCTTCAGCTTGATAGTTTTCCACGCCTTCACAACCTGATGTCATATGTCTGTGGCAGCCTGCCAAGTCTTCGAGCATTTCTGCAAGATAATGATATGTGGGTGGCTCACCTGATTTCTCCTCCTCTCTGCAGTCATCAGCCCTCTCTCTTTCCATCCTTGGCTCCTCCTTGTGGGCTGTTCTCTCTCTCTCTCTCTCTCAGCTGTGTCCGTGGTGTGGATGTTCTCAGCCTCTCCAGTTGCTCCAGCCCCTCCCTCATGGCTGTGTGAGTGTGTTTTTTTTCCTACTGCCTACGATCCCTCTTACTTCTCTTGTGCAGCTCTGCTCTCTTTTAACATCTGTATTTTCATCATGTAGGTATCCCTCAAATTCTATTGGCCCCTTTAAATCTATTTTTCCCTGTACTACAGGCATTTGGTTAACAGTTTGATCACAGGAAAGAGCATATGGAGGTGGCCTTTCTTCTTTTGTTTCATTGTTTTTATTCTCTCTTTCTTGTTTTTCCAATTTTATTAATTTAATTCCATATTGTTTGAACAGGGTTAATACCCCTAATTATTGTTCTCTTTTTTCATTTCTCTTTTTGGAGGTGTAATTGGTCTTGTAATTTTTTTATCAAGACCTCTATTTCTTTACACATTGCCACATCAAATGTTCCCCCTGCCGGCCACTTAGTAGCCAATTTCTTTGTTCTCTGCCCACTTCCTTGAGAGCTCCCTTATTGTTTCGTTATAGGCTGGATTTCTAGCTGCCAAGAACTCTACTGGAGTTTGACATCTTTGAAAGCCAGATTTATTAACCTGTTTAATATAATGAATTATTACTACTATTATTATTATTATTATTGTTTCCTTCAGTGATTTACCTCTCTAATCCCAGCCCTTTAATTACTTGTTAATCTTCACCAGGCTCATCAGACGAGGATCACTAAAAGCATCCGACCCCTAATTTCCACCTGGATTTTTGCTGGGCGGAGGACTTATCACTTATTATAGAATTTGGTTAGACTTTCTCAAATATTTTAAAATAATACCAATGTGTTTTCTAGTTAATAATTAATCTTTCTCATTGCTCCATTCATTTGGATTACCATAATATTCATCAACTTTGTACATTTTACTCTGCTTTGGATGAGATTTTCATCCTTTTCTCTCCCTCTCCTGTATCTGACCTTCACTGCCAGCAGTGTTTACTCCCACACACATTCGCTCACACACATACACACACACACACAGTGGCTCGCACACACACTCACACTCACGCACACACACACACACACACACACACACACACACACACACACACACACACACACACACACACACACACACACACACACACACACACACACACACACACACACACACACACACACACACACACAGTGGGGTCCCCCCTTTCTCTCTCTCTGTCTCTCACACACACACAGATCAAAAGAGAAAAACACCAACAGGTCTCATTCTCTTTCCGGGAATGAAAAATCAATCAGTTTTTATTTTTCAATTTTTCTTTATCAATAATTCAGTTTCACAATTTGGATCACAACGTCGGCAACTTGGATGATGTCCAAATAGCCGACAAAGCCAATTTCTTGGTATATATATATATATATTTTTTTTTTTTCAACTCTTATATAGTTCTTAATAAACTCTTTATTCTCCATTCAATGTATTTATCTTTATAGGTATTGTTTTTTCATTCCAGTTAAACTAAAAAACATTTAACATAGAACATATATCACGCACATTTAACACAGAGCAAAGCAGCCAGCACAGATAGTGATTAAGCCAAAACATTCAAAGCTTCAATGCCTTAACACACACACACATAGTGGACGGACAGACAAAAGACTAACGATTTAACTTTTTCCAGTCTGCAGACACCTGTATTAGCAAACCTCCAAAGTGGGAGCCCATCAGGGCCACACTCAGCCAACCTACGAGTAGCTCCCTGACTTCCTGGGCGCCCCCACCTCTAGAAGCCGCGGCACAGGATTTTGTGCCTCTCTCTTAGGCAACACACTTCTTTTGCCCATCCCTAAGGCAATGCGCAATGCACTTCTTGTGCATATAAATCTCTTTATCACTCTTTCACATGAGCGACTTTTGAAATCTGGAACCCCTTAAATCATACTTGCCTCTTCATTTTTCTTTTCCTTAATTTAATTCCAATCCAATGTCTCAGATTCTGTTATTGGTGAAGTCCTGTCTCAGATCACCATCCCAGGCACGGCCTTAGTCAACCACGCAAACAATCTCTTTATTTCCAATTTAAGCAAAATATTGCTTACCTTTTTAGGCGCGCCTTGGTTTGTGAGTTGTTTGCGTGTCAGCCAGGCCCTCCGCCCGCGACGGCTCTCAGGACTCCGGACCTCAATCCAGTCCCATCTGGGTCGCCAAATTATGTCGTGGCCAAAAGAGCAAAGGATGGATTTCTTCAATGTAGTCAATGAGGCTCGAGAAGCAGGAGTTCCAGATGTCAAAATTAGACTTTATTATCAGAATAACAAAGCCGAGATGGCAGGCCCCGCAACATCTGAATCTCTGTCTGTCCGCTCACCCTTTATACCTGTTGCACTGCCCAAACATGGGAGTTCCTGTTTTTAATTGGCTATGCTTGTCTGACTTGCCACCAATAATTTATTACCACACCTGGTCATCTTTTAATCGTGGCCTAAAGTCTAATCAGTCCTTTTTTATAAAAGACAACCAGCCCCCTTCTAAACAGAAAGTTAGTCCTCTCCCTTCAACCAAGGACCTTGGCAGTGTTCCCAGAAGACATACATCAAAACTGCTCACATGTTTTTGTCATATTCTGGGACGCCAGCCAAAGTTCATAGGGTTATTCAAGTTCACTGATACACTCCAGTACTGCCCAATAGACTGGAATACTTTCAACATATTGATCAGTTTGTAGGTTACATTCTTTGAACATACATCATATGTTAAGTAAATAAACACCATATTGAGTAAATAACATACTATAAAGCAAAATAACACAATAAAAACTACCCCCAACAAAACCCGTGAGACTTCTTACCATGACTTTGATCTTTGTGGATTTATCCGTCCTGTGTTTTTCCGACTTTTCCAACAACTTTACACTCCGAAAACAATGTTTTCAGAACAAACTTAAAAAAAAAAACAAGTGACAACATAAATCAAAGTACATCCACTCTTTGACGGCCTGTCAGAACCAAGTCATTTTTGACTGTCATGTAATTTGTAGATGATGCCTCTGATGGTAATTACGTCACATCATTCCTTAGGCATGAACGTGTTTTTAACCTTTTAACCCGCACCACACGTCTGTGCTTTTAATTACCGTTGTTTAAAAAAAAAAATTAGATCAACTATCATAAACTATACATCACTTCTGAGCTTGTTTTTGAAATCAATACACTAGAGAGGAAAGATGTAACATAAATGCTGAAGGACCGGCTATTTAAACATGTACAAAGTGAACAGAAGTACTTACGTTTAATCGCATATAGCTCTAGCTCTGGTCAGCTCAGACTATTCCAAGAAACACTTCAAAGGAAAGGAAGGAAGGGTCCACTCTTCAAAATACATCCCACTTTTTAATCCAAAACAATGAAAAAATAGGGGAAAAAACGAAAGATCCTCCTTTGTTTACATGAGCGATTCGAATTATAGTTATCGATAGCGTCCATTTTCGAAGAAATATCGATTCTAATTCGTATTCCAGCTTTCAAACGCCATCTATATCAAGTAGAATGGTTTCTTCCGAATGAAAAGAGCCCTCCCTCGTCTCTCTCCTTCAATCACAGGCGATGTTAAAGTTATAGGCTATTGTAAGTTATATTGTTATGATACATATCATGCACACACATATATAGCAGTTCAAATGCTGACTGATATGTTACCAAGGTGTGATTTTATAATAGTTATTGTCTTGATGGTGAACATATTTAGAAAGTTTTGCAACCCTGATTTTAGGCAATTAAGTAAACATAAAAATAAAACTGTGGATAAATAAAAACAAATTATGCATTGTTCAGCGGCAGCTGTGACAGCTCAACATTGCTCTGTATGGCCGCTCCGAGTTCTTCAGATGAGGCCTTTGATATCCCAGGTGAAAAACATGTACACTTCCATAATGTACTTAAAGTGCTCTATTTTCGCGCACTAATTTTGTACTTAATATACTACAAATTATCGTTTAGTACTTCTTAAAGTCAACTTAAGATCATCTAAGTGTACTCAACTGTGCTATTTTGAGACACCATGAATATGAACTAAAATGCAATTTTAACATACTATCTTTGTATTTAAAACATATTTAGCTACCACTTGTAGTACACTTGAGTGTACTAGTGTATGAAAGATGGTTTCAAGTGTACTACAAGTGGTAACTAAATATATTTGTTAAATACAAAGATAGTATGTTAAAAGTTCATATTCATGGTGTCTCAAAATAGCACAGTTGAGTACAATTCGATGATCTTAAGTTGACCTTAAGAAGTAATAAAGGATAATTTTTAGTATATTAAATACAAAATTAGTAAAACTTCTAACAGCGGGACGGTAACGGTTAAGGGATTATGTAGTTAAACACATTTTTTAAAATCATACTTTTTAATATTCATTGTTTAAACTGTGTGACAAATGCTGAAATTAAGATTTTCTGTTCACACCTGATTCCATCTTGTTTTTACATTTACATTTATGCATGTAGCAGACGCTTTTATCCAAAGGGACTTCAAGCTATACATTTTTTAATCAGTATGCGTGAACCCACGACCGTTAGCGCTGCTAACAGAAGGCTCTACCACTGAGCCACAGGAACATTTTTAATAATGTGATATTTAGGAAATTGCATTGAAGGCAATTAGGGTCAATTTGACTCGCTCCATCAAAATCGTACCCAGAAATTGAACATAATACAAGAATTAAATTTAATTACAATTTATTATTAAATGTATTAATCAACACTTAACTTAAAAAAACGCATGCAAACGTATAAATTGCACATAATTCAGTTTTGAAATTAACTTCTGAATTACAACATTTCTATTAGTTGAAATATATATTCATTTAACACAGTGGCTCTCATAACGTGCACCATAACAAATTGATAACATAATAGATGTAAACTGGGGGGGGGGTCAACATTAATGTGTTGCGATTTAACTTGCGTAAAAATTGTTTTTACGTGGTAATTTCAAAGCACTGCACAATATCAAAATAGGCAAATTGTGTCATTAATGTAAAATGACAGGATTTAACACTCAATTATCAGCTGAATGCATTTCATTAGTGAATTTAGTAATGGCATTGTCCAGCTTAGTTCAGTTTAAATAATATCTGTGCAATCAAGTCGATGATTGTGCTGGAAATGAAGTGTCCCCAACTAAGCAAGCCAGAGGCGACAGCGGCAAGGAACGAAAACTCCATCGGTGACAGAATGGAGAAAAAACCTTGGGAGAAACCAGGCTCAGTCGGGGGGCCAGTTCCCCTCCGGCCAGACGAATCAGTAGTTTGTTCCAACTGCAGCAAAGTCAGAGTGTAAGTGGTCCACTGGTTCCAGGGTCTTTCCCCGATGGATGTCTAGGTGACGAGTTCCTCGCTGGAGATCTATCACTGGGGCTCATCTATGTGTCCAAGACTCCGCTGACGGTCAGGGCTGTAGAGGTTGTCTCCAGGTGCTGATCCTCCATTTATGGCAGACTTTGGTTAAGTCAGTATAATCGCTGATGGTTGGCTTCCTCTGAGGTCCTCGAAGGGGTTGTCATCGTCTCTTCTCAGGTGTTCGGTCATCTCAGATCGTTTAAGGGTTGGATACAGACTGAAGCTTGTGTAATTCCTAGCTACCACGGGATGATAATCCCGTAGCAGAAACATAGAAACAGTAAGACAATTAGCGTAGCAGTTGTTCCATCCAGGAATAACCCTGGATGAAATTATCAGTATAACCCAAGCTAAAGCATAATAATGTGCATTTGTTCAGATAGATTGGCAGTACAAGATTGTGAGATGCATTATATAAATGCTTGGCTAAAGAGATGTGTCTTTAATCTAGATTTAAACAGAGAGAGTGTGTCTGAACCCTGAACGTTATCAGGAAGGCTATTCCAGAGTTTAGGTCCCAGATATGAAAAAGTTCTACCTCCTTTAGTGGACTTTATATGCAAGTAATAATATTTTGTAACTGATACGAAACTTAATAGGTAGCCAGTGCAGAGACTGTAAAATTGGAGTAATATGGTCATATTTTCTTGACCTGGTAAGGACTCTAGCCGCAGCATTTTGTACTATCTGTAGCTTGTTTATTGAAGATGCAGGACAACCACCTAGCAGTGCATTACAATAGTCCAGTCTAGAGGTCATGAATGCATGAACTAACTTTTCTGCATCAGAAACACTTAACATGTTCCGTAGCTTGGAAATGTTTCTAAGATGGAAGAATGCTGTTTTTGTAACATTGGAAATATGATTTTCAAAAGATAGGTTGCTGTCTAATATAACACCCAGATTTTTACTGTAGAGGAAGTAACAGTACATCCGTCTAGTTGCAAATTGTAATCCAAGAGATTCTGTGTACTGTTTTTAGGTCCAATAAGTAATATCTCAGTCTTATCTGAATTTAATAGGAGAAAATTACTGGTCATCCAATCTTTTATATTTTTAACACACTCTGTTAGATTAGATAGTTTAGAAGTTTCATCTGGTTTTGTTGAGATATATAGTTGAGTGTCATCAGCATAACAATGGAAACTAATCCCGTATTTTCTAATAATATTACCAAGGGGCAACATATATAATGAAAATAATAGAGGACCTAGGACAGATCCTTGTGGTACTCCATACTTTACTGGTGATAATTGAGATGACTCCCCGTTTAAATAA
This sequence comes from Gymnocypris eckloni scoliostomus, assembly GCA_027564155.1. Lineage (NCBI taxonomy): Eukaryota > Metazoa > Chordata > Actinopteri > Cypriniformes > Cyprinidae > Gymnocypris > Gymnocypris eckloni. Next base: position 37,121,680 of record CM050417.1, read on the forward strand.
ACAAAGTGGTAGCGATCGGACAGGTAGGATCTAAACCATCTTAGAGCCTGCCCTTGAATACCTGTATAGTTTTGTAATCGATCTATGAGCATGGCATGATCTATAGTGTCGAACGCAGCACTAAGATCAAGTAAAACTAGCAACGAGATGCAGCCTTTGTCTGATGCAAGAAGCAAGTCATTTGTAATTTTAACAAGTGCAGTTTCTGTGCTATGGCGGGGCCTGAAACCTGACTGAAATTCTTCATAGATATCATTTTTTAGCAAAAAGGAGCACAGTTGAGCAGACACTACTTTTTCTAATATTTTCGACATAAACGGAAGATTTGAGATGGGCCTGTAATTTGCCAGTTCACAAGGATCTAATTTTGGTTTCTTAATAAGAGGCTTAATAACTGCCAGCTTAAATGGTTTTGGGACGTGACCTAAAGATAACAAGGAGTTAATAATATTGAGAAGCGGTTCTTCTGCTACAGGTAACAACTCTTTCAATAGTTTAGTGGGTACAGGATCTAATAAACATGTTGTTGGTTTAGATGCAGTGATAAGTTTATTTAGCTCATCCTGTCCTATAGTTGTAAAGCACTGCAGTTTTTCTTTGGGTGCGATGAATGAAGCTGAAGTATTAGACGCTGTAGAATCTACATTTGTTATTGTATTTCTGATATTATCTATTTTATCAGTAAAGAAATTCATAAAGTCATTACTATTAAACTGTGAGGGAATATTTAGATCGGGTGACATCTGTTTATTTGTTAATCTAGCCACTGTGCTAAATAAAAACCTTGGATTGTTTTGGTGATTATCTATGAGTTTGCGGATATACTCGGTTCTTGCAGTTTTTAGAGCCTGTCTATAGCTGGACATACTGTTTTTCCACGCAATTCTAAAGACTTCCAAGTTAGTTTTTCTCCATTTGCGCTCAAGAATACGAGTTTCTTTCTTGAGAGAATGGGTATAACTGTTGTACCATGGCGCAGCACGTTTTTCTCTAACCTTTTTTAATTTGATGTGGGCAACAGTTTCTAATGTATTAGAGAAGATAGTTACCATGTTGCTAGTAATTGTGTCTAGTTCATCTGTATTTATGGGTACACAGAGCAGTTGAGATAAATCAGGCAGGTTATTTGTGAATCTGTCTTTAGTGGCTGGAATAATAATTCTGCCTGGACGATAACGCGGAGCCATATAGTTAATATCAGTAATATGCAGCATGCATGATACAAGGAAATGGTCAGTAACATCATCACTTTGAGGTATGATATCTATATCAGTTAGATCAATTCCATGCGATATTATTAAATCTAGCGTATGATTAAAACGATGAGTGGGCCCGGTGACATTTTGCTTGACACCAAAAGAGTTTATTAGGTCAGTAAACGCAAGTCCTAACGCATCATTTGTATTATCAACGTGAATGTTAAAATCTCCAACAATTAGTGCTTTATCAACATTAACCAATAGGTCTGAGAGGAAATCTGCAAATTCGCATTATAAGTTTTGACCCCAACTTATTGCCATCATCGCAGCGCGGAAGGTTATCAGTCGTTTGTGATGAGTGTTGCCAATGTAGTGGCACAACAAGCGGCTAATTTGAAAATACAGTCGTGGGAAAAATGACAGAGGTTGTGTTTTTTTTGTGGGTTGATATACTTTTATAATGTACCGCAGCCACCCAAATAGCATATAGACAAATAAAACTGAAAATAGATCATTTTACTAAAGTGCATTATACTTGGAATTTAGACCTGGCAACTTAACTGAGAGGCGGTTGTGACATCACAAACAACGTGAGTTTCAGCCAGAGCATACATGTTAAGGCTTTTACACAGCAGAAATAAACATGACAAGCCATTATAGATTATATAAGATAATAAACACACGATTACAATAGGATATTTTCTTGAGATGAATGTGTACATCTGAAATGCTCATTTGTGCAGCGATATAAAAGGCTATAAATAGCATATTTTAACAACAGTAAGCGACCAAATTCCACATGTGCTCGCAAAAGGAAATAATTACAAACACTTGATGGTGGTTTGGAGTGAGTTCTAAATAAAAGTGTACTATTAATCTCATAAATTGTCGTATGAAGCATGATGATAATGTTAGCTCTAATGCAGCTGCAGAACAGGTCCGATTCTTCTTCATAATGCATTTTGTCATAATACTTCACGTAAGGTCACAAGAAAATGTTTTGTTGTATTTATTTAGAAATACTTTTGATAATAGTTCAAATGTATTCGGGATTGAAGCAATATGGCTTGGTAAACATTTTATTGTCAGTAAAAAGACTGATAATGGCTGAATAAAAACAAAATAATAATTATAAAAGAATAATAAGGTGTCTTATAATTATTTCACGAGGCACAAGATGTTCATTCATGTTTATTTTGTGTTAAAACTAGTAGTAAAGAGGAAGGGATGATCGCTTGACCCAAGGTGTTTATACAGCGATTTGTCATTTCCCATCAAAGCGCATCGAAAGGCTTTTTTGTTATTTAATTATATTTATTTATTGTTAATTTTTTTTGTGTTTTTAATGTTTCTTACCAAAAGTAACCAATATAATACTGGAAGTTTCCAATGAAGTTCCACTCGTGCAGTGGTTAAAACCAGAGCCGGTCCTCCCTATAGGCAGAATACGCAAGCTGCGTAGGGCGCCCGAAACCCTTGCTCTCAAAGATGTTGTAATTTTCTTTTCGTTTTTGAGTTTGGCAAGCGGTTATCATTTCGATAATCATAACGATCATTTATTTTAATGCGGTGCGCTGTCACCCTCTCTACGTAAAAATCAGTTAAATCATGTAACATGAATGTTGTACAGTCTTTTGACCAAAAACGGCCACTGTTTAAAACGATGCTGTATTTTTTCAGTACACTTGCGTAACGAACCGAAACATCAGTACTGAAACTTTTTGTTACAAATATGGTTACTGTTAAACCCTTAGTTCATATAAATTTTGGCACAATTTGTTGTAGCTATAGACATTTTTAATTATCGTGCAAGAAAACTACAAAAGTTTTAATGAATCATCTTGAACTGCTGATTATTGTCCAATCAGATGCTCTTTTAGAATGCCCCATCCACTAATTTCACCTGCCAGCAATCACCAATAACAAATAGCCCTTTGTCTTTTCCCAACTTCTTATTTAAATAGGAAAAAGTGAATTTGTTTGTGGAGTCATTTAAACAACTACAAAAAAAAAAAAAAAAAAAAAATTCTGACAGTGGAACTAAACATAATTGTATTGTTATTGGCTGCTGATCTGACCACACATAAATTGTCGTTTGAGTCTGATTTCATCTCCAGTGTGAATGTAGAAATAGTGTCAGTTACTTTTCAGGTAAATGAATCTTGTTTGTTCTATTGGAAAGAAGATACTGATTAATGTAGGGTTTTTATTTTGCTCCTGTCCTCTCTTTCACCTCAGCAGTGTCATTGTGGCATATTAGTTGAACTGGAGGTGGCGTGTATTTTTTTCTCTTGCTGTACTTGGTGCTCTCTTTCACTACATTTTTTTTTTTTATAAAAGCAATATAAAGGATTAGGAGTATTGGTCTGTTGGAGTGGAGTTTTAAGGGTTTGTCTGACTTTTTAGGGCAGTTGATCTCTGAATCTTGGAAGTCATTTGAGCAAATCAGAGCAGAGTTTACCATTTTCTCTGAAGATTTCTTCAAATACCTTTAAATCCGGCATTTCATAGAGTCTTTATTAAAGCAGAACAAATTTCATTTAAATTGATCAGAACTGGAAGAAACCATAATTTCAGTTAAATCTTTTAAAGGGATTATGTCCTAATTGTATTTTTTTATTGGTGTATTCTGACTCTTCAGAACGGGACCTAGGAGTATAATTTAATTCTGCAGATTGGTCCAAGATTTGTAACTGCATTTTTCCTAAATGTACTTCAATTTCTTTACATGAACAAAATTTCAATTTTTTTCATAGAATTTATTTGACACCTGTTCGTCTCCACAAAATGTTTCCAGGTTGTTCAAATCTTTGTTTTAAATGCAAGATATATACGGGCACATTTTTTCACGTATTCTGGTCTTGTGATCACATTCAGTCATTCTGAAAAGGGGTTCATTCTGTTACACTGTAGATAACAGGGAAAGATTTATTTAATCTCCTTCACTTTATTTGATGAATGACACTCCTAAAGATCTTTTTGACTTGGACTCTAAGCCTTTATTTATAATCCTCTCATTTTTGACTAAAAGTATTCTACTGAAGTGGTCTATGCCTGTTACTATGTGGATATCTCAGTTGTCCGCCTTGCTTCCTCTGGAGAAATTAACCTATGATCTCAATCACAAGTCGGACAAATTCTGGAGACTTTGGGAACCTCTCCACTCTTTTTTACAAAGTCTCTGAACTTTTATTTTTTTAGAGAGCTTCGGCTCTTCCTTTCCTGATGTGTTTTTGTTTAAATTAAGCAGGTAGAGATTATTTTTTCAGAGATGTGCTATTTAAATCTCAGCGCTTGGGGATTTGTTTGTTTGTGTGTTTGTCTTATTGTTTCTATTGTGATTGTTTGAATTAAAAAATCTTTATCTTTAAAAAAGTAACACTGAAGCAGAGTTAAAGTTAATGAGATAATTAGGTGATTAATTAAATGATGAATGAGCATTGGTGAGGAACAGCTGCTGTTAACAAGCAGAATCACTGAAGAAAAAGAGAAACACAAGAACTACTACATCTGACTTAAGCCATAGCCTTATTTGAAATCAACTGCAAATAAAATACATTAAATCTCTGAAGATCTCAGCAGAGGATGATTAAACAACTACACAAACAGCAGCACCAGCTTCACTCATTGCTAATCAGACTGACTTGATTTATGTCAGACGTCTGCAGAAAATCTTTTTGAGAATTAACAGCGGTTCAGATGTTGATGTTTTATTGGTCAAACAATTATGCCACCATCATGGTGGTTGGTGTTTGATGTAGTTGGACTGTTGGCCTTGTAGAGCTTTGAAATAATTTGCTTCTAAGCAATTGCAATAGTATTTCACTGTAAACAGTTGAAGATTGCTGAACCAGAAGCTTGATTTGGTAGATTACAATTTTGGCTAATAAAGCATTTGACTAATCAATGCAAAGTGGTTTCTCTCTGGTTATTGGCTGATATTCATCAAGCTTTTACACATGAACAATTATCATATGATCCTCAACATATCGACAATAAATATTCATACTGCAGTGCAAGACGGGAGTTTTTACTATGGTGTTATACAGCATGCATTGCAGCATGAAGAATTGTGTGTATTGTCACCATTGTGAGATTCATATGCTGGTTCTTGATGCCTGTGTGTGTCTACATGATACAGTGTTTCAAAAAAATTGTACACACATTCATTTAAAGTCATTCACACTAACTGTTGACTGCAACATTTTATTCTCTTACTGTAGTATCAGATGGTTAACTGTGCAAACCCTAAATAGTAGAATAATAATAAAAAAACATGTAACTTGGCCAGTTCACAATGATTATCTCATCACATAGAAGCATCTGCTATGTGCTCAGTGTAAAGCACTGATCTTTGTGCTTTACAACAACATTTACAAGAACAAATCTAACACAGCAAGTCAAGGGTAATCTGATTTCCATGATGAAGGCATTGTTTTTAACCAATAAAGCATCAACATTTATACCTCTGATAATTCATAATAAGAGCTTCTGTAGTCATCTTACAGAAATAAAGTCGATAATGAGTGAAGCTGGTGATTCTGTTTGTGGAGTTGTTTAATCATCCTCTGCTGAGATCTTGAGATTGAATGTCTTTTATTTCAATTGATTTCATCTAAAGCTGTGGCTGAAGTCAGTTGTAGTTCTTGTGTTTCTCATTCCTTCAGTGATTCTGCTTGTTAACAGCATCTGTGCATCATTAATGCTAAATCAGCACTTAATTAATCACAGAACTATATAATTAACTTCAGCACCGATTAAGTGTGTTGGACTTCAAATGTCCTTGCGTGATCAAAAATTGAAGGAAGGCAAAATATAGAGCACTTGATATTTATTGATCAAAAGTTACCAAAATCAAACAGCTGGGTTGTCTCAGACAGAAAGTCTCACAAAGAAGCAACCCAGAAACACATTTTTACAAAATATTTATAGTATGTCTCGGCGTGTATCATCTCCTCATAGGTCGAGGGGTTTCTCCCTTGGTCCCTCCAATCAGCTCTCACTTCTTTGTTCTTTGTTCTTATGCAGATATGCCTGAAGCTCTAACTGCCTTGCAGCTGCTTTCCCTTTTTCTGCACTCAAGGCCATTCACACCCACACACACACATTCCTCAGAAAGTACACTCAATATCAGCCCATAGTTTCAATATTCCAGCAAGCACCATCCAATAAACCCTCCAATAAAATCTTAACAAAAGAATCCCATATAATAATTGATTACATATCAACGAATTGATCTCACTCATAAACAGATTAATAACATCGAACAGTAATTGATTAACATAAATGATGAATGTAAATGATTAACATTTTTTACAGACTTTTATATCCCACAATCCCTCTCTTGACCTCTGAAAGAGGTCACACATTGTTTTCCTCGTCATCATTTTCCTCATCATGGTGGTATCCTGCCAACAATGGCATTGCATAAGGGGGTGGTGATGTGTCTTTTTTCTCTATGGCTGCCACGATCAGTCGATTACAAAGAGATCTTATGCATGGAATACAACAACACCCGCAAGTGACCAGTATAGCCACAAATACGGCTATTGAGACCAAGATAGAAAGTATCAGTGTCTTCCATTTTCCTAGGGCCCCCTCCAGCCACTGACTGACCGGGTTGTCTACTCCAGAATGTTCCTTCATCTCTATGGATAATACCCTTAATCCTTCTAGTGCTTTCGTGACTGATCCATCAGGGGCAGTGTTATTAGGGATGAATGTACAGCATAAGTCACCAAACATATGACAGACACCTCCTTTCTCAGCTAACAGCATATCCAGGGCCAACCTATTCTGCACAGCCATGAGTGATGTGGGGGCCAGTTGTTCTGATAAGCCCTGCACAGCATCCCTGGAGAGATTAGACAATCTCATAACATTGTAATGTACGTAATTTATTCTATCCACATTCTTGTTGGGGGTTATTGGAAAGAAGGCAGCTATAATTGGTATGTTTTCAAATCCTGCAGCTACTTGGTCAGCCAATTTATACTCGTCAGGGACTCCTCTTGGAACCCCAATGGCATCTATGTATGTGGGACTATTTAATGATAAGTCTATGGTTGCTCCACGTTTTCTTATCACATGACGTCTTCTGCGGTCTGTTAACCGCCCTGTCGTGTCTTTATTCATTTCTATTACTTTCTCTCCTATCAATGTGAGAGGTGCTCCTAATCTAACCATAGCACACAAGCCTTTTGTGTCAGGTGGTACTCTAGTGAACAGGCGTCTGTCACCACAGTAGTAATAGAGGCCTGCCCTTGCCCACGGTCCTATTTTTGTTCCATTATCACTTATTATAACGTTACACCATTCTTCATTAATGCGTCCGTAATTAATTGATGCCCTTGATGGCGTAAAGTTAAAGCACGTGTAATTATCTTGCCTAGGTACAAACGGGCCTGTCAGAGTGTCGTTTGAAATTGGGGGAAATATAGATGCCAATGTGGTACAATTGGTTGACCCTGCTTCTCTAGTGAGTGATAGCATGCAGTTATATCCCCATGTATCATTTGGATGCAGGGGAGCTGGTTCAATGTGAAGTCTAGGCCTGGCACTTGCACATGCTACACAATCATCTATTTTTTGTTCTTTGGCAGTGTTAACCAGCCATTCTAGCCACAAATTAGTCTCTCCATAGCCTGTTGCCTTTTCTATTATGTCTTCTGGGGTTAGTTTAGTATAATCTACACCTACTATCATTTCTTTGGGGTCCCTGACAGCTAATTTAGTAACATTCACATTCGTGGTGGTCATGTTTACCTGTGGTTCCCTCAAGTTAATCTTAACTAACCCTAGTGGATCTGACCCAGTCACATCTACTCCTAATAACAGATAAAACTGTCCCTGCTCATTGCCCCAACACTGGTTCGGTACTCCTGTGGGCTTTGATTTATAGACATTGTTATGGGATTTTGTGTCGAGCTAAAATCTCTTTGCAATTTCAAATATCCTGCCATTTTTTTATTTCCTTCTCTGGTCACTTTATCTGTGGACCCTTGAAAATCCCTATTTGTTGCCTGTAGCACGTGGTCCCATGTAGGACACCACCTCTGATTTCCTGGGGTATCCCAGTTGACACAGATAAACATCATACCCTCTCCATGAGCTATTCCGTCCTCCACATTTGATAACACTGCATAGATCAAATGTGAACGATGTGGTTGACCCCTTGGTATAATTTAGTTCTATGCCCCCATATTTTTTCAGACACTTGTCCCTCTCTAGTGATCTCTTAGGCCTGGTTACGTTTGAGTCCTGTTGTAATTTATCCACACCATAAATTATACCTACGATAGTGATGGAGATGATGAGGAGGAAACCCATACACGGCCACCTTTCCCACAGTTTCATTTTCTGTACCTTCTTCAAACACAAAATCAGTATATAAAAAAAATAAAGCAATTTAAAGCATTAAAACATTAGATCATACACTTGTAATTAATGAAAACGTGATTATATAATTAAAAACTACTTCTACACACTCTTAAACAATTTTATGGTGAGTATATGGTTATGGCTATATTGATACCTGTAAAAACTTCTCTCAAAATTTTCTGGACTCTTTGAAAGTCAAGTTTATCCAAGCCACACCCCAGCCGGGGTACAGAGACACTTTTCACTTTATGTTCTACACACCAATCTCTCATATGTTTCAGACTGTTGGTGAAATCTTCGTATGTGGGGAGATCAGTGCATTTTCTTTTTGTGATTAAATGAAAGATTGTTCTACCATCCTCCTCATGTGTGACTGCACACTGCCCAGGTTTTTTATTTTGCTGTCTCACTTTCTCCACACCATACCTGTCTTTGAATGCTACTGCAATGCCTGCACCATATGCACAATCTGCACTTACACAATGAGCCAGAGGTTCTAGTTGTGGGCTTGAAAAAAGGTCACCTTTCCTTCGTTGGATGTCTGGTATTGGATAGTATATCAGGTGTGTTTCTGTCTCTGTCTCACCCTCAGTCTCCCTCTCTTGGACCTGAGTCCTCAGGTCCACAGCAGTTTGCGCCAAAGACCTACTGGGGGGATCACATGCAGCACAAGCAGATAAATGATACCACGTGTCACCTTTCCCTGCAAGACGAACACAATGGGAGGTTCTGGAGGTGACTTTCAGGGGTTCAGACCATCTGGCTTCGTTCCACTTCCTGCGATATTTCTTCAGTCGGACCCACTCTGTTGGTGATGGAATAGGCTCTGGCTCAGTGTCAGGAGTGACCTGCTGGGAGAATTGTTTAATCAGAGCAGTTAGTTTGTCAAAATAAACACTGTGTGTCAAAGGTGTGATTATCTCTGGTCTCAACGGTGTCGAGGGTCCAGGGAAGGAACGACCTGTAAACAATTCAAAAGGCGTGAAACCAGAAATCCTGTTAACAGAAGAACGTACAGACATTAATGCCAATGGTAGGGCAGATAACCAGGTCAATTTAGTCTGTGCACAGATTTTAGCCAATTTTTGTTTCAACGTCAGGTTCATTCGTTCAACCTTTCCTTGCGATTCTGGGTGGTAGACCGCCCCAAACGCATGTGTCAGCCCCAGGGACTGCTCAACCACCTTCAAATGCTCATTTTTGAAGTGTGTTCCGTTGTCTGAACGGATTCTTCTGGGAAACCCGTGATGAGGGATATAGTGATTGATGAGACATTTTATCACAGAAGTGCTGTCTTCCCTGCCAGTGGGGTATGCTTCTGGCCACCCTGTGAAATAATCAACTACCACCAGTAGGTACTGCTTACCCTGAACCCTGGTGATCATGTCCGTGAAGTCAATCACTACTTCTTCCCCCGGGCCACAGACTGGTGTGAAAGTGCCCTGCAACTGTTTAAGTGAAGGCCTGACATTATGGGCTTGGCAAATGTCGCATGTTAACACGAAGTGTGCCACCATAGCTGACAGAAATGGATGCCACCACGGTTTCAATGTTTTCATCATCTGTTTAGGGCCCACATGAGCTGGACCATGAGCCTGTTGGTAAATCGACCTGGACAGTGCAGTGGGCAAAGCTGGTCTACCATCAGGTGCCTGCCAAAGGCCGTCTGGGGCTTGCAATGCCCCATGTTCCTTCCAGACAGATTTTTCTTCGGGGGAAGCTTTGTCATGTTCAGCAACCAGATATTCTCTGCTAAAGGAAGGTAACAAGTTATCCACCAAATGACTAGTCTGTACCAGCATTTGCATGTTATATCCAGCAGCCAATTTTGCAGCTGCATCTGCAGCATCATTTCCTCTAGAGACAAAAGAATCACCCTTTGAATGGCCCTGGCATTTTATGATGGCCACAGCTTCAGGGACCATTAGGGCCTCCAGCAGTTGTCTGATTTCTTCGTGATGTGTGAGGGGCCTACCAGAGGTTGTGACAAACCCAGTCCTTTGCCAGACTGGGAGCTCCACATGTACTGCTGTAACCACATATGCTGAATCTGTGTAAATGTTAACTCTGTTAGACCCTGCAAATTTCAGGGCTTCTGTCACTGCGATCAATTCAGCTCTCTGTGCTGACTGTTTTCCCTGCAACTTTTCAGCTCTGACCGTAGTAAAACCCTGTCCCGTCTGTTGGACTACTGAAAATGCAGATGTCAGTGTGCCCCTGTCAGATCTGTAACAACAACCATCAGTAAATAGTGTTATATTACTGGGGTCATCTGGTAGTGGAGAAGCAGTGAGATCAGGTCTCACTCGACAAGCCAATTCAGTGATGGGTGCACAATCATGTGGCAAACCGTCAGTCAATAGGTTGATACCCTCATGTGTGTATGTGACATTTGGAGCAGCCAAACATTTGGCTAACCTTCTCTGTCATAAGGGTGAGAAGGTGAATGCTGCTGAGTTTACAAATGACATGACAGAATGTGTGGTGAGAACTGTCAATGGATGACCCATAACAATGTGTGATGTTTTCTCGATTATCTTGGCCAGACCTGCCACAAATCTGGCACAGGTAGGTTGGCGTTGTTCAATACCATCCAGGAGGACACTGACATACATCAAAACTCGTCTGGTCCCTGTCTGTTTTTGAAATAGGACCCCATGTGCACTGTTTCCTGTCTCAGATACATCCAGGAAGAAACCTAATGAATAGTCTGCACAATTCAAATGGGCTGCATGGGCCATTTGTGTTTTCAAGGTAATGAAAGCTTGCTCTGTTTCAGGCGTCCAAATTAGCTCAGCTTTTAAATTTTTCATACCTTGTTCATTCACCATCTGTCTTAACGGTGTAGTAAGCGAGACATACATAGGGATGTAGTTCCTACTAAAACCTGTGAGGCCCAACAGGGAAAGCATGTCTTTTACTGTTACTGGTTGGGGATGTGATAAAATGCTATCACGTTGGCGGTGAGAGAGGGTAGAACCCTGAGCTGTAATTAACCTTCCCATGAATGTAACTGATGGCCTGCTGACCTGCAATTTTTCTTTGCTGACCATAAATCCTGACGCATATAGCTGTTGTAATATGTAGTCAGTTGCCTTTAGGCACTCCTCATTAGTTGTGGCAGCAAGCAACAGGTCATCAACATACATTATTAAGACACAATCTGGGGGAAGTGTGCATTTCTGTAATTGTTCTTTTAGGACTTGATTAAAAATCCCTGGTGACAGGATGAAGCCTTGTGGCAGTCTGTTATAAGAGTACTGGCGGCCTCTGTAGGTGAATGCCAAACATGACTTACATTCTTTAGACAATGGTATGCAGAAAAATGCATTCGCCAGATCAATACATGTAAACCACTGGTGAGCTGGGGTTAGATTTGAGATGGTGATATATGGGTTGGGGACAGCCAGTGTGGGTGTCACCACCATACTGTTGATTCGTCTTAAATCGTGCACTAATCTGTATTTATTAGTGGCTGGTTTTTGTACAGGGAAAATGGGAGTGTTCCATGGAGATTTCCATGGGGTGATAACTCCCCTCTCTAGGAGCCCTTGAACAGTTGATGCAATACCCTCATCTGCCTCTGGTTTGTTATGGTACTGTGGTACCCAAATCGGTTCGTTAGAGGATAAGTCAAAAGTTACTGGTGCAATGTTGCATAACCCAACATCTGTTGGCCCTTGTGACCATAAGTCAGATGGCTGTACTGCAATCAACTGCTCTGCCCCTGGTCCATCTGTCTGCTCTCTTCCATGACATCTCGAAATTTGTTTGTGTGTGAGTACCCCCATATCTTCAGTCTGTCCTGTTATCCAATAAGATTTGGCTGTTGGGGAATACAAGACCATATTGATGTCAGTGGGCTCCCAATCGGCAACAGCCTTTAACCTCTTAGTCATACCTCCTAACTCTCTAGCTTCATGGCCTGGGTGTAATGCCATGGAAATGTGAGGGGCGGCTGTATCTGTCATTTCATACCATTTTAGCTGTTCTGGGGTTAGAACAATGGGGGCTACAACTCCTTCTTTCCCTACGAATATGCCATCTCCTGTGAGACGCCATTTGTCCCCTTCTATGCTGTTAAACATGTCTTGGTACATGACTGTGTCGTTTCTGTCATAGAATAATGTACAGTGTAGTGGGTCAATGGGTGGTAAATAAACATCTATGTCCATGATCCATGGCCTGTGATTATTGTATAAAGTCACTACACTCATCAGTGATGGAGAAATATCTAATTCTACCCAGTAGATGTCAGCTGTCTCCTTTAATGGGCCTCCTAATAAAACATTTTGTCTGAAACCTGTTGGAGCGGTCTGTGAGCAATCAACCTGTGTGCCATCTGGAAAAGTCACTATGACCCCTTGTGGCGAACATAGAATGCTAGCCCCCAATTTGATAAGTAGATCCCTCCCCAGCAATGGTACCGGAGCGTTATAGGAGTACAGAAATGAGTGCGGTAAGCTCTGATTCACAACCTGGACGGTTAATTGTTTTGTCATTGGCCAATGTTCTAACCCACCAGAGAAACCCATAACTCCCACTGTTTTATCACTTAGATCTTTGTCTGTGATTGTGCCTCTTGTTACAGTGGAGTATGTAGCCCCAGTGTCCACCAGAGCCCTTAGTGGTTTGTTGTCAACCACTATTTCCATGAGGGGTTCAGCCATTCCCCTCACGGTGGTCCTCTGTGGGCCCCTTCAACAGTCCCCCGCGTCCCCCTCCAGGCCCCATGTTGGGTGCATAGGCGCCTGTAGGTTGGCTGGAGACGGGTGCTGTTGCCCCGGGTATCGTGAGGTGTATGGTCCCCTGCCACGACCACCAGGTCCACCTCTAAGAGGACCCCATCCCCCTGCAGGTGGCCCTGTGAATTGGCCGCCCCCTTGCTGTGAGGGGCATTCATTTCTCCAATGATCATTGCTACCGCACTGATGACAAGCACCCCTCGGTCGCCCACCACCACGACTGCCTCTGAGTCTCATATTTCCACCTCTCTGTCCCCTATTTCCTCCCCAATTACCCCTCTGTGACCATCCCTGGTCATACCCAAAATATGGAGGTACAGGTGAAGGGTCAGTTGGTTCACTCACAGACTGCTGAGACATTTGCTTGGTTTTCTTCGGGCCACTGGCTCTAGCCAAGTCTAATTGTAGTTTTAATAGTTGATTTTTTGTCTTTTCTAGCTCTTCCTCATCTTTATGTAGTTTATCAACAGTCCTGTCAATGTGGAAAACTAAATGCCTCTCCCATACTTCATTGGTTGCTACTGGTATATCAGGGTTACCTTCCATGGCCTGTTTTACACCATTGGGGGCCCCTGACATCACTGCTGATCTGAAAATGTCACGTGTTATGGGGTTATTCAAACTATTCTCCTCAACCATTTGCTCCCATTCTGCAGCGCATCTGAAATAATAACCTGCTCCAGTCTCACCAGGCTTAATGCGGAATTTAATGTTTTGATATGTAGTTGGGGGTGTGGGGAATTGTTTCCTCAAAACTGTCCCCATGTTTGTACATATTGTTGTGTATGGTTCATGATTTGGTGTGTCATCCATACCTGCATCCTTCTCAAAGTCACTCATCTGAGAAGCAGTGAAAATTTGGCCTAAAAGGCATCTAATGTCTCCCACAGCCAACGTGGTACCATGGCATAAGGCCATTAATTTGGATAACCATCTACCTCCTCCTGAAGTGATGGGTGGCAATTTTGCTAATACTGCATTCATGTCCCCATGACTCCAGGGTTGGTATTTGGGTCCCTGGTTCCCCATTAACAATGGGGCCTGAAATGAGGGCTGAAATGCTGAGCTTAATTGTGTAGAATGTGTGTTATCTTCTGCATTCCTTCTCCCTTCTCTAATCTGTTCTGGGGAAGGGTATGGAACATCCCAGTTTCTTGAGGTTCCAGGTGGTCCCTGTTGGGGCTGGCTGGACCTTGTCCTACTTGCAACTGGGGGTGTACATTCCCCATTCACATTCATGACACCTGTAATGACTATATTGAGGCCCTTAGTTTCTCCTACCTTACTCTCTTCATCACTTTCTTTTTCATTCTGGCTTCCATGTACGGACCCCTCCCCACCTTCTGGGTCTTCAGGGTCTTGGTGATATGAAGCCTCACTACACCGTGACTCTGCTCTATTGTGTGGATTGGCCCCAGGTGTTCTATCTAAACGTTCTGTCAGCACTCTTATCTGGTCTCTCATAAGATCTAACTCAGCCATTTCCACCTCCACTGCTGTTTCTTTCACTGTCACTTGAACCTGCTGATTTGGTACATAAGGCGGTGGCCTCTGTGTGTAAGTCTGGATATATTCTTGGAGGCGGAGCACCTGCTGCCTGATCAGACATACTACCCTCTATACTTCCTGTTTTTCTCTCCAGTTCCCTCTTTGACTTCTCTGCCTTCACTTGCTCCCCCCCACCTTTTTTCTTAGGGCTGAGAGCAGTTGCAGTCAGTGCAATCTTTGTCCACAACCTGACCTCAGTTCTATACTCTTCATCTTGGTTCTTATGTTTCTTTTTATTCATCCAACTTACATTACCTACACTTTCTACATGTTCTTTCAACCTCATGTGTACCTTTTTCTCCATGTCTCTGACCTTGGGTGCTAAGGACACTAATGTTTTATCAGGATTATCCCACCCGTTTTCAATACATATCTGACTCCATTTATTCTCCCAAATCTTCTTCTCTTTTTTGTGATTTTTAGGCTCGATTGAGCCAGTAACATATCTACTACGTTATCCCACTGCATTGTAACTGGGGACACCCGTACTCCTCACATTCTCTCTCAAATTCGGACATTTTCCTGATATCAATCAACACTCACAATATTATTAACACGTATATTTTAAACCTCATTCAACATAAAACAATAATCAGGCAATGTTTAATACATTCAGACCACACACAACAAAGAATAGGACAGTAATATACAACAATTTGCAACAAACTGAAGGACTTTAACCAACAGTATTACTATGAATTTCTCTTATGACCGTCAGAGTGAATGGACTTTAACCACTCAGTTGACTGCCTAAAACCTTATTACGGCCGTCAGAGTGAGGGACTTTCACCACTCAGTTGACTACCTGAAACCTTATTACGGCCGTCAGAGTGAAGGACTTTCACCACTCAGTTGACTACCTGAACCTTTATTACGGTTGTCAGAGTGAGGGACTTTCACCACTCAGTTGACTACCTGAACCTTTATTACGGTTGTCAGAGTGAGGGACTTTCACCACTCAGTTGACTACCTGAACCTTTATTACGGTTGTCAGAGTGAGGACTTTCACCACTCAGTTGACTACCTGAAATACTGGGCGACTTTAACCCCTCAGTTTTACCAATTTTTCTGATCAACATATATCAATATTTTACTAATTAACAAATGGAACGGAATACAATTCAAATTCAACACAAGAAATTTAGAATATCCAATTTGCAGAAGTTTGATTTAACAGGTTTCTGCTTACCTTATTTTAATCGGTCGACCGTGTGTTGAACCCGAGTTCGTCCCGTTCCCGAACTTCTGGCCTTCAACGGCCCCTTATGGTTTACAGCCTTTTTCCTCAATCACGTCGGGGTCACCAAATTGTTGGACTTCAAATGTCCTTGCGTGATCAAAAATTGAAGGAAGGCAAAATATAGAGCACTTGATATTTATTGATCAAAAGTTACCAAAATCAAACAGCTGGGTTGTCTCAGACAGAAAGTCTCACAAAGAAGCAACCCAGAAACACATTTTTACAAAATATTTATAGTATGTCTCGGCGTGTATCATCTCCTCATAGGTCGAGGGGTTTCTCCCTTGGTCCCTCCAATCAGCTCTCACTTCTTTGTTCTTTGTTCTTATGCAGATATGCCTGAAGCTCTAACTGCCTTGCAGCTGCTTTCCCTTTTTCTGCACTCAAGGCCATTCACACCCACACACACACATTCCTCAGAAAGTACACTCAATATCAGCCCATAGTTTCAATATTCCAGCAAGCACCATCCAATAAACCCTCCAATAAAATCTTAACAAAAGAATCCCATATAATAATTGATTACATATCAACGAATTGATCTCACTCATAAACAGATTAATAACATCGAACAGTAATTGATTAACATAAATGATGAATGTAAATGATTAACATTTTTTACAGACTTTTATATCCTACAAGTGTCACTCTAACACTCTGTAGTGTGCACATTATAAGTGTTAATTTAAAACAGAGGATTTCTGTTGTGGGGTTTAAAGGGTTAAAAGCAGGTGAAAATTAAATATAAAAACATTATTCAGAATGGTAAGAATATAAGCTATATAACTACTTAAGTAATATTGGGTTGATGCTAGAACTGTCTGATTACATATTTATGAAATGCAGCTGCCAAAAAGAAGAGTGATGTAGCTGGAACTGGGGACGGGCCACCACCAACGCCCTTAACTCCTGCAGAAGAGTTGGCCTTGGACCTGAACAAGGGGAGGCCAGTCATTGAGGGAATAGAGGGCGGAACAGCTTCTGAAACCATACCACCTAATAGAAGGACTGACTTCATAAAAGGTTGATTTATAGGTTTTTGCTTTTTCTTGACAAAATCTTTGGTCTAACATGTTTTGTTTCATAGTGATGGCACATTCTGTGTGCTTGTTGGAGCCACCAGATGTCCTGTTGAACCCTGTGAGTATGTGAGAGTTTAAAGCACTTATTTACTGTCAATGTTACGACAGTGGTGGTGATCATTTAAGCTCCGTTTCATTATTGGTTTCAGGATGAAGACAAGAATGCTAACCAAAGACAAGAATGCTAACCAAAATAATTATTTGCATAAATGTCTCTTATAACCCTGCCTGTTTCATTGTCATCAAAAGCCACCTCATTGCCCCAGTCCTCCTCTACAACCATCCTTGGTGGTCTCTCTTTCTCAAGCTGGCAATGTTATGGAGCACAACACAACCAACAATAATGTCACAAGCCCGTTGTGGAGTCACTCGGAGGTGTTTCAGGCACTGGAACCTTGATTTGATGAGACCAATTGCCATCTCTATACGAGCTCTTGTGCGTGCATGGGCAAGGTTATAGTTGTGTTGTGGCTGTGTCTGGGGTTCCTGATATGGAGTCAGATGATAAGGTAGGCAGGGATATCCCTTGTCTCCCAGCAAACCTCCTGAGAATTCGCCTGGGTAGAGTAAAAAATGTAATGTTTTGGCTCGAAATATTCTGGAGTCATGGGTTGAGCCAGGCCATTTTGCTTGGACATTAGTGATGAGACACTGCATCACAGATCATCTGGAAGAAAAAAATGTAGCTCACTAAACTGCAGTTACAGCATAATAAGAAAACGTCTATAAAGAAGGGTGTGGGTACCAATTTAAACTGTGGAGAAAATCAGAATACAGCTGCAGTATTTGAAGAGATTCGTGTAATTTGTATTGAACGAAGCATAACCCATATGCCCATCTTATTATATAGCACTACCTATTCAGTTGTAGCCTACAAAATAATTTCAGTGGGACTATACCTGCACATTTATACTGTGTACTGATTTCCTGTTAACAAAGTCTGCTTCATGCGGACCAGATGGACGCTTGACATGCACATGGGTGCAGTCCAGAGACCCGATAACGTTTGGGAAAGCTACAAAAGTTAAGTAAAAGGATTTACCTTCCACTTGTCACTTTTAACATGAACACTCAAAAATATTTCAGATTCCTACACAATTATTGTTTAAACTTACCTGGAATTCCATAAAAGGTCTGTTTAATGGTACAAATTGCTTTGTGACCAGGGAAGGTGATGAACACATTGAGCAGTTTTTTTAAAGACAGGTAAACCACTCGCACAGAGCGGCAAACTGATTGGCTGATATTCTCTGCATCTCCAACGGTGTATAGAAATGTTCCACTCGCATTTGTTCCACTCACATTTGTTGAGGTCCTTATTTATATAGTTTTTATGAGAAACTCACATCCACCAAACACATTTAACTTAGTAATTTTATTTTTTTATTTACAGTACATTAACAATGCATTATAAAATATGATTTCTTAATGGTGATTTCATCGTATTCCCTGCAGGTCATTGATAGAGGAACGCTTGTTAAGCGACAACTCGGGCTTAGCCTGACAGTTAGCCTGCTCCTGACCAGGTTAGTTTGCCAGCATAAGTTGCCACAGTGACTGAGCTTGAGCTATGGTAATTTTGCTTTCAGAAACCAAATCAAGTGAAAATAAGTCAGAATTACTGAAATAAGCCTGGCTTATTTGGTAAACTAGTTTTATGAAACAGCCCCCTGCTCTCCCTTTCAAGATGTTAATCTGCAAAAAAAATCCTGATTTATAATCGAGCTGTCGTCTGATGAAATAAAATACATATAACATAAGCAAAGACAATTCCTGTGCCATGTTTTCGGCTATATTTGCATGTAAAATTAGAAAAGCAATATCATCTATTTTAACTGAAAGTGCTGCTCCTCAGCCGCTGAACAGAGCAGAGCAGAGTGAGAGAATGTGTGTGTGCTCGCTGTGAAAGCAAGATCTCGCCCTCGTGCGGCAGTACAAGCGAGCCAATGAGACTTGCTAAGGTTTGAAAATTTAATAGACATCTACCCTAACCGTAGCCCAAGAATAGAACAGTCATCAAGAACATGAACATGTCAAAGAAATGAAACCAAACACCTTGTAAGCACTTGTTGACTTTGCTTACATGATGGAATATCATACATCTCACAAGTTATTTTGGCTAAAATTACATGTAACCAAATTCAAGGTTGTTTTGTCTAGAAGTGTTTTACTCACAGCCGGACTATATCGGGTCTATAGTTAACAGTGACGATGAAATGATAGCAATTTTATGCTGGGAACCTTTTGGCCCACACATTTTTTTAAAGTATATTATGAATATGTGGTACACTTACCAGCAAGTGGTTTTGTGCTCACTGATGGTGGTGTGCTGCTCTCTCCTGTGTCCAACATTACAGCTGAAGCACTGCTGCTTTCTGCTGAATCTAATGTGCAAGAGCTTGAATCACCATCGTAGTCAAAATCCAAGCGCCTTTTCTTTTTTCTTTGTGGTGTTGGACCCTGTTTCTTTTTTGGGGGTTCTTATGTTTTGGCGTCTCTTCATTAATTGCTTGAAGATGGAATCCTGTTTGACGAAGTTAAAGGTTGTACACCCAGACAAATATACTTTTTTTTATTTCTCAATGCTTGTATTATCAGTTCTTAAGGACCTCCTAAATGTACACACAATATATGATGTATAAAGTCCCTCAAATGTAATTTTGAATCCCAAGCCCTTAAACACTTACGAAATATGTTTGCAGTTCACAGAGTCATCTCGAAGCATGGGATAGTATTCAACCAGTCGCTTTGCCATTGCAAGCACATCATTTTTGATGGGTACATGAAGTCAGTGCTTGATGCTCTCATGATAGACACCATGTTGGTCACTGTGTTCCTCACAAGTCGACAACGAAGTTCTTTTGAAAGGCTGCAACCTCTTTCTTGTCCAACTCGCTGCAGATCAAAATACTCTTTTCTAACATGTTCTAGCTCACTGTCTGTGTAAACAACATATTCAGGGTTGGGCAACTGCAAGGTTCTTGGAGGATGACCACTTGGCTCTTCAAAGATACTGTGCCTTGTAGTCACTGGGATTTCAGACAGAGTTTGAGCAGAAGTCAGACCAGTGTCATCCTGCTCCTTGTTTTGATTGAGGTATCCTGCCTCCTGTCCCTGCTGAATTCAGATGAAAGCTATTACAATTTATATAAACAAACCTGTTAATAGAACACCCATGAATAATAATACTAAAAGAAACTCTTCTTGATCATAGCACTGCATTACAGGTCACACGGCCCTTCAGCCGTGACTTATTCACAAAACAGCACAGCCTCTCGTACCTTATTGCTTACTTAAGATATTTAGTGTGATTGTTTGTGAATGACCTAAACATTGCTGTATGTAACCTTTATTTTTTCTGACACTAATATTTAATTACAATTAATACTGTTGTTTGGAAAAATGGAGTAAAGGTCTACCTCTTTGTCTGTATGAAACGTCTCCCATATGGTTTTCCATCGTAAAAAGTTTTCTGGTCCCGGGAAAAGATCACGAATGTCATCACGTGACAAAGTTGGTAATACTGCTGCGCTGATGTTTGCAGCTAGGATGATTTAAAAACATATTTAACAATGATGCCATAGATCAATTTTGTCCATATGCAGAGTAATGTAAAAAAAAAAAGTTTTAGTTATTTTAGATTAACAATTGTTTTTGAGACAGTTATTTACCTTTAGATAACTTAGCATCTGTAATTCACACATGTTTGGATCGTGAGAGAAACCAGATCTTAAGGATAGACTTTCTGGCTACAGATACTTTGACTATTTATGTCAGAAGTTCTTAATGAAAATTAACAGAGGTTTAGAGGTTCATATTTGTTAACACACCTGTTAATTCTCATTAAAACTTCTGACATAAAATATCCTTAAGATCTGGTTTCTCTCATGATCCAAACATGTGAATTACAGATGCTAAGTTATCTAAAGGTGTGAAGTTTCTTTATTTTAATGATTTTGGACAAACGCTGTCTGTTGCTTTGCATTACAAATGGAAATTAAATTGAAATAAATGTGAGTTTTAATTTAATGCATCCTGAGAGTGTTTATTTGGTCCAGGAACAGTATAAATTAGGCCTATGTCTAAATGAGACCATAAATGACGTTGAAAATATGTCCATAATGACCACATTTGAACTACTGTAGTTTTTAACCTTGTACGGAGGTTCCATGAACGTCTATATCGGACGTGCAGAACACGTCTGACGTCATAATTTTTTTTCAATCTGGCTCCTCAGTGGACGTCTTTTCAACGTGCGCTTATGTGAAAAGACAATCTTTTGGACATAAATTTGCTTAGTGGGTTACTATAATAATGACAGTTTGAACATATGAACATATTTGTGACTGGCACACTATAAAGTATTTTTTGTGAAGAATCTATAACATGCCTAAGACTTCTTACATGTGCACTGAACTAAGCGAATATAGCAGAGTCTGAAACAACATTAAAACGTAACATAACGTTACCTTGTAAAGTGGACCGTGTCACTGAATCAAGCTGCTCCATAAATGTCACCTGAATGAAAATTATAAAGTTCAAACGACTATTTGCTACTTTTAACGTTAAATTCTTTGGTTATGACATCAAATATGAAAGAGAAGCAAATAAATGTATTTAACCAGTAATTTAACTAAGACTACAATGTTATATTTCAAACTCACTATTTGTACACGCTAATTATCAGAACGTATATCTTTCGTTCTCACATTCATACAAAACTAAATGATTAGATTAACAAATAAAACAATATAAAAAAATTGATCGTACTTACCTTCAAGCGCTCAAAATTGTGAAACCCGCGAACTGGTACAGGTGGTAACGGTCGCTCGTCCAGTGACGTAAATTTAAGGGCGGTTCCATTACGCTCCATCCGTAGGGTTTAAAACCATAGACATATAAAACCTGTTAAATTATAAACATTTTAATATTTCAAAATATTGCATATTTAAATTGGGTGTTTTTTCTTCTTAATATACCTTCCCTGAGTACAACATTTAAAAACTCTAAAGGAATAATGCTTTATGATTTCACCTATTTTATGTCCAATGGAATATACCGCTGCCTTGATTGGATTAAAAGTTTGAATCACTTCATTTCTTCTGATTGCTTTCGGTGGGACAGGCACATATGGGAATGGAGTAAAAATATGATTTATTAAACTAAATGTTCAGATTTATCCACTGAAAATGATTTGGCGTTGTGTTATTTGCTGCCTCTTTGTGGCATTGTCATTAAGAGCTCTGCTGAGTCACATAAACACCGTGCATAGTTCCAGCCCGGATTTCCATGTGATCTGTGGGATTGATGGTTGCGCTCAGGAATATCGAGTCTACAACTCATTTTACTATCATGTCAAACGGAGGCATTCTTCGCATTTTATCAGTCACAAATCTAGGTCAAGTGGAAGCCAAAATTCAGCTCAAGCTAAAGGGAACAATTGCCGTGCGTGTGCATCTGCAGATATTGGAATCCAAGTGGAAGAGAGACTTTTCGAGAATTTCTCTATCCCACTTCAGCCAGAATTTCTGCCAAATGAACATGTGTCAAGCATACCAGGAAATGCCAACGACGAGGACGATTTTAACTCTAGCGGTGGCCAAGCACCAGACATCGCCGATTCCGCCAGCTCTGCGGATGGCTCTGCGTTTACACCGTTGACTGAACCAGAACAAGAGGCAATGCACGTAAGTTGACAATTTTACAAATAAAACCTGACTTTCATAGGTAATGTGTATCAGCATTAGGGGTGTGCGTGTGCAATATCACGATTTTTGATCGCGGACGATTAAAATGTCTCCACGATCTGCTTATGAAAAAATATCGTACTATCAGTTGCAGTTCTGGCGCCTCCGTCTCACAACGCGACGTAGTGACATTCACAGCACATTTTGCAGAGATAGTTACGTTACACTCACGGGACACTGCACTTAACAAAAGTTGTGTTTTGCCGGTTAAACATTTCATTTGCGTGCTGATGCGCTGTTCTAACATGCGCTTTTGTCTGTCAAAGCCTGTCAAAAAGTTATCTTTTAAGTCTTATTGTGTTATACAGTTGGTTATGTCTAAAATGAAAGCTAACATTTGAGAGAAAATAGAATGCGTGTCAGGCTTGTATAGCCTATTAGATGCGATCAGGTCTTAAAGCGACAGTAGCCTAATAGTAAACTTGCTGCCGCTTGTCCTTAAAGTGATAGTTCACACAAAAATGAAAATGCTGTCCTTATTCACGTACTCTAATGTTGTTCCAAACCTGTTTTAATTTATCTCTTGTGCTGAACACACAAAAAAAGATAATTTAAAGAAAGTGGCTAACCAAACATTTGATGGTCCCCAATGACTTTCATTGCAGGAAAAAAATATACTATGGAAGTCACTGGGGACCAGCAACTGTTTAGATGGCCACTTTCTTCGAAATAACTTATTTTCAACTGAAGAAAGAAACTTATTTGGGTTTAAAACAACTTGGAGAGTAAATTATGGCAATTTTCATTTTGGGATGAACTGTCCATTTAATGTTAAGACAACACAAAACAAAGAGAAAATCACTCGCTGCTCTTGACTGAGAACTTTAATAGTAGCTTTAATAAGAATCAATGTATAATTTATACAGTGAAGTCTATGTAAGCTTTTATGTTTGTTTGTTTGTTCATGTAATTTCTTTCTTGAATGCTACTGTTAAATACACCTACTTATACAAATTAATTAAACGGTGCTTTATTTCTTCAGCTAATTATATTATGTATATGTGTATTGTTCTTATTTTTTAATAACAAAGGAAATAAGTGTTTTTTATCTTCGCCACTTTGGCCTAAATGTCTGCCATTTTTTATATATATATGTTACATTGTAAGGCTTTGTTTTTTAAAATAGGGACATTAGTTTAGCTGCAATGCTCAGTCACTTGAAAAAAAGTAAAACCAACATGAAAAAGAATCGTGATAAAATCATGAATCGTTACTTTTCTCAAAAAAAAAAAAGTGATATTATATTTTTGCCCTATCGCCCACCCATAATCATCATAAACACACATATAGCCAGCAATTGGACAGAAGGCTAATATAGTACAACTGTCTTGGTCCCGGGAGAAAAATACAATTTATTTTATCCATATTAACAACGACTCATTGCTTTATTGTTTTTTTTTGTTGTTGTTTACATTAGTTGCATATATCTTAAGGTTTGTTTATACGACACCGTTTTCTATTGAAATCAGAAAACTTTGTTTGCGTTATTGGTGTTCATTTACACGATAATGGCAAGCATTTGAAAATGGGTTTTTAAATTTATGAGTAAAATAAAGCCTGTTGATAAACGTGTCGATAATTTGACCTTTTTGTTCTACAACATAAACATCCCAAAACTTTATTATCAAGTTATTTTTTTTAAACGTATTAACATGACTGCTTTAAAATGTTTTTTTTTGGTATGGGTGCATGTAATAAAAATAAACATGTACATCAAAACGTCAAGGTCCTCAAGTCATGTTTACCACAGGCTTATTTTACTCATATTAAAAACCCCATAGGAAAATCTCGAGGGAACAAGGGGAGGGGGTTTTGACACCATACTTGCACCCCTCTATTCTGCATTAATCAAAGAATCCAGGAATCACACACAAATACAAGCATATCTCATTTAACTTAATTGTCATTGGAATTGAAGTCCATTCCTGTTAAAGACGTTAAAGTTCTGTGCTGTTGTCTTTTTATCTGATTTTCAAATACCTTTTTTGCTTTGTCAATTTGTAATGCTGTCTCTTTTTAATGATCTCCTCCTGGCTCATTCATGGTATATAATTAGTAAACAAAGAAATTGTCGTCCAAATTGAAAACTGAATAGGAATAAAATGCTTCCAGAACCAAGGTTGATGGGAAAAAATTAAATGGGCACCGTTGTACTTTATATTGCGTTATTTTAGGTTATTTATAAATGCATATTAAATTATAACGTCTTGAAATGTTTTTCATTTCCAGCAGGAAGAAAGTGATGAGCCTGAAGTTGATAAACTGAGAAAGCATGCTTCTGCATTTGTACTGACTTCAAGAGTGAAACACTGCCTTTCCCAGGTAGGACACTGAAGTGAATTATGTGAAATTACAGCAATAAACATGAATTCTTACATTCTGTTATCATCCTTAATTGTGAATGAATTTGTTTAATTCTAAATGATTGCTTTTTTTTCAGCGAGCTGTCAGTGACATAATTTCCGGGGTGCAGCAGTATCAAGCCTCACTGTTGGACTGCCTTCGGAGCCAAATTACAGATGTTATTCAGAGACAATCAGGAGTCACAGATCAACTGATGAGTGAAGTTCTGGACATTTTTAATAATTTTGAAGACCCTTTTGACACAGTTTCCACCACATATATGCAAGATTCAAATCTAAAAAGCAGTTCAAGGTAGTTGAAGCAAGAAATTGAAATTTCCCAGACTGCATCCTTTAGGAGAAGAGGAGCCTCACAAGCTCTAACAATAAGAAAAATATGCTTTTATTATATTCCTTTGGTCCGAAGTTTGGAACAACTATTTTCACATCCAATGATTCTAGCAATGTTTGACAAAGGACCAAGCCAAAGCAAGGCTGGATTTGTCAATGACATTATTGATGGGGATATTTTGAAGTCACATCCACTGTTCTCTGTGAGACCCAATGCTCTGCAGCTTATCCTGTATACTGATGAGATAGAACTGTGCAATCCTCTGGGGTCTTATGCCTCAAAAACAAACTGCTAATGGTGTACTACACTTTGGGCAATATAAATCCTAAACAGAGGTCTAAGTTAGCTGCCATCCGTCTAGCCATTGCAAAATCAAGTGACATCTCTCAGTGTGGTGTAGATGTGATTTTGCAGAGAATACAAGAGGATTTGAATTTGTTGTATAACGGCGTGAACATCAAAACTGCCCACGGGGAGCGAACACTGTATGGTGCAGTAGTTTCTCTCTGTGGCGATACCCTGGCTCAGCATGAGCTAACGGGCTTTAAAGAGGAGTTGGATTTGCATTCCGCAAATGCCGGCACTGTGAGTGTAGTTTGAGGATATGCAAGTTAATTTTGATGCAGAAAACTTTGTCAAACGGTCTTTAGATAGACATGTCAGACAGTGTAATGAAATTGAGAGGGCAGCCACAGACTTTCTGAGAAGCAGTTTGAAAACCACTTATGGAATTAATAGGAAAAGCAAACTGATTGATTTTCCAGCCTTTGATCTCATCAGGCAAACACCTCAGGATATTATGCATGTGATATTAGAAGGTGTGGCACCACTGGAAGTTAAAACTGTACTTAAACATCTAGTGCTATCAGGGCAGCTGGAACTGGACACATTTAACAGTGCTATTCTAGGATACCCATACTCAACTGATGTCCGAGATAAACCTTGCCCTATTACTGTCACCACGTTATCATCAAATGACAACAGACTAAAGCAATCAGCTGGGCAAATGCTTGTCCTATTGAAGATCCTGCCATTCGTGTTGGACAGCTGTGAAAGAAATGAGTACTTTCAAGTGATTATTGAGTTAATAGAGATTGTTCATATCTTATTTGCACCAGTTATTGCGTTGGCCACTGCAGCAAAGCTTAAGTTGCTTATTAAGCAACATTTGAGCAATGTGAAACGGTTATTTCCTGAGAACAATATAACACCTAAGCAACATTATTTGATACATATTCCTGAACAGATTAAAGATTTAGGTCCAATGGTCAGACACATGTGTATGCGATTTGAATCTAAACACTGTTTTTCAAACAGTGGTCTTCCAAGTTAAATTTTAAGAATGTTTGCAAGTCCTTGGTTAAACACAATCAGATGTTTGAGAGTTGTCAGAATGTCAGTCGTGAGAATCACCCAATTTTACAAAAGACATTCTATTGGGTCCTGTATCTGAAGTGGAAAATATGAAGTATGTGCAGGATAAAATGAGAGCTTTTTGGGTGTAGAAAACATGCATCATGTGGTGTCTGCAAAATGGCTTGAGCTAAGTGGCAACAAGTACGCGCCAGAAATCAGTGATTGTAATCAATGTAAATGAAGGCGTTCCTGTATTTGGGCTCATAAAGGACATGTACATTGTAAATTCTTCCTTGTATTGCTTTGAATGTCAAGTTTATAATACAGTCGCTTTCAGTCGTGAGTTTGCTTCTTATGAAATTGAGGTCCCAAACCTTGCTCAAGCCACTGAGATGGTGGATTCAGATAAAATTGTAGATTATACATCATATTATGCACTTAGTTTTAAGAACCGTACTTACATTCCTCTCAAGTATTATCTCGGAGATGTGTGTGAGATTTACAAGTGCACCACTGACTGCTAAATTACTGGATAACAAAGAAAAGTAAAGGGAAAGCACAGTCAGTTTCCTCTCTCCTCGTGTTTTTTTTTTTGTTTTTTTTTACATACTGAATGTACTGATCTAAAAGAGAACACATTTTGCTAAAAAATAAATGTTCAGCACCTTGTGTGTACTTGGTTATTGTTAAAGGATTAGTTCACAGTAAATCATCTGGAAATTTTCATTTTGGGGGGAACTAATCCTTTAAAATGAAGTTACTGGATGCTGTTTGGTGCACAAGATGTTGTCTCTATAAATTGACAGTTGTCAGCTCCGAATAGAATAAAATGTTATGTTTCTCTGATTTGCAACTTCTTGTTTCTCATTTGGTTCAAACTATATAATGTTTAATTCACTGAATTGGCTCGACCACTCTCTCTCCTCTCCACTTGTTTGTGTGGGTGTGTGTGTGTGTGTGGGTGTGGTGAGCGCACTGGCGCCGTTGTACTGTGGCTGCCGTCGCATCATCCCAGTGGATGCTACACACTGGTGGTGGTCGAGGAGCGATCCTCTGATATGATTGTAAAGTGCTTTGGGTGTACAGTAGTACATATGAAAGCACTATATAAATGCCTCATGCATTCATTCAATGTAAAGTAGGAAACAATAAAAAAAAAAATCTGTCTGAATGTGCTAACATTGTGTTCAAAAAATAAGAAAATATGGCTTGAAATTTCTGATTCTAGGATCGACTGTGTCAAAATATACCATACACTTTAAAAAGATACTTAATTCATTTAAAGAAATCACCAGAATTGGCATTTTTTTCTAAGTAAGCAAATTCAAGTTATATTTTCTCAAAACAAGCAAAATAATCTTTTGCTTTTAGTTCTAGGCTAGTTAATTTATCTTAAAAAAAAAGAAGAATTCTTGTCTTATTGTAAGATTTTTGACTCAGCAAGATTTCATTTTTTGCAGTGTGGCGACATCTCTGGAACCGGTGCATCGTGTTAATTGGCCAGTGGGAAGCTTTGTCGTATCTTGCCTGATCTTTAACGGTAGCACTCAGTAGAGATCTCCTTCCTTGGCTCAGTGGTTTTGTTCCAAACCTTTGCAGAAGAGACTGTGAGACTATCCGTGAGAAGGTGAGCAGGTCGATGGTCCCTCCAATAACATCTCTGTAAAAGAGATGGCCATTTACAAGAGCACTGTTGATAGACCATGCAAAGATGGGCCACCACCACTTCTTTGACCTGATTGAGATATGGTGTCGTGAAACCTGTTGGTCGTGAAGGTCTACATCATGTGCTCATTGTATCGGCTGATGCATTTTGGTTGTTGGACGTTGTCAAAGCCACGTCGATGCCTGTTCCATCTCTTGACAGAGGTCTCAGTGTATTTTTCATCCATGTTTGTTGCCACTGTGACAATGTTATTGTCTTTCCAACGGACCAGCAGCTTCTCTCCTTGGCACAGAACCTCAGAGGTTCCCCTGGGTAACTTCATGAAGGCATTCAGTGGTGTGAATGGGATATCAAACAGACGGTTCTGCCTCATGGTTCCAGAGCTCCCATATCCTCTTTTTGTCATCTCATCCATGAGTGAAAGAGTGGTAAAGAGGTTGTCATGGAAGAACTTGCAACCTTGAGGCACCTGAGCTTGCTCTGCCAAACCTATGATAACGCTGGGTCCCTGACCCAACCCTGTCTCTGGGAGGAGAGTGCGATCCACAATATGGCTCCATGTGGTACATGTATCCACTGGATGAGGCGAGGCTCCATACCTTGTAACCAAAGCGAATTGGTTTGCCTTTGATGAATTATTTACATCCATGTCGGCCATAGTATGGGATCATGCTCTCATCCACTGACAGCCATTCCTGAAATGGCATGATTTTGTATGAGTGATTGAGCTCGGAGAAGATGGGTCTAACCTTAAAAAATGGGTCATCAGTGATCTTGGTATTGTCAACCACATGAACTGAGGCTATTATATCATCAAAGCGGTTTCTCCGCATTGCACCTGAAATGCTCTCATTGTGCACATCATTGTCAACTGACCAGTACATATGTCTTCTTGGGACAGAGCTGTATCCACTTGCAATTAGGATCCCATAGAAGGTGAGGAGCTCATACTTAGATTCAGTTGCTTTCCCTTGGTCTGGCTAGAGTAGAGGTTGGACATTTCAACTGTGATCTCTCTCAGGGTGGGTGGATACAACAGTAAGAAAACATCCACTGGGTTGGGGCAGCTTTGTTTTCATGCAGCATTCTGCAGCATTTGGTCTGTGTGCTCTGGAATAACAGCAGTAGAAGGCCTCTTGGATCACTTAAATACTCTATCTTTATTTTTGACCACTTGCAGTTTTGCCCTTGGTTCTTCTGGCTGACTGGCTGAACCCTTTGGCGCTTAGAGGCCCTTGGGTCTTCTGTCTGGACCCTCTGGCGCTTAGAGGCCCTTGGGTCTTCTGTCTGGACCCTCTTGTGCTTAGAGGCCCTTGGGTCTTCTGTCTGGACCCTCTGGCGTTTAGAGGCCCTTGGGTCTTCAAGCTGGCCTTCATTGTTATGGCGGGAGGTGGGGGAGCTGGAACAGGGGAAGAGGGAATGAGGTTGGGAAGGGGGTGTGGTGAAGGGGAGGCCATCATTCCAATCATGCTCTGTTTGCATAACTTCTGCATATGCATTCAACAGCCTTGCTGGCAAATGGCCTGTTTCCCCGTCATAGTCCATGTCAGACCCATCACTGTCACAATCACTGAGTACAGCATCTTTTTCATTTTGAGGGATGATTGCAATGCTGCATGCCTTGTCTGGGAACTCATCTTGATCCAACAAATCAAGAACTTGACTCAAAGTAAGTCTAAAAGGAAACACAGCAGAAAGTTTGGTAGTTAGCTAGCTAGTCTTCCTGGGGTCCGTGTGTGTGTGTGGTGTGCGTGTGTGTGCCTACCTGTAATTGCGTGTGTGTGTGTGTGCGTGCGTGCTTGTGTGGAAAGTTAGGTAGAATTAGTTAGCTAGCTATTCTTTGTGTATGTGTGTGTGTTTGTGGAAAGTTGCAGTAGGTATGAAGTTAGGTAGCAGCTAGCTAGCTAGTCTTCCTTGGGTCCGTGTGTGTGTTTCTGTGTGTGTGTGTCTGTGTGTAAAATTAGGTAGAAAGTTAGGTAGCAGCAGAAAGTAAGGTAGAACAGTTAGCCTATGTGTATTAGCATGTAGATACAATGGGTTATCCCACCGGTCACTATTGTTGCCGGTGACATGTTTGTGAGTTCTATGAACACATTAAACAAAGTTGAGTAATTGCAAATGCATATATCAATACTAGACACCTTAACCCTTTGACGCTGCACGATCACACGGTGTGATCAGTCTTAGCTGGTCCCAGAAGCGTCGATCACACTGGTGTGATTAGAATAATCAGTGCGTCACGTCATAAACTGCCAAATTCAAATCTGCTTTTTGGCGCTGAGCCAGATCGAACGCTGAGCGCTTGTCATATTATTACAACCATTCAGTGTTTTCAACCATATAATGCTTATTTTAGGCTTCAGACATTTAAACATGCATAAGTACAAGCAAAACCATACATTTATAGTTTGTAAAATGCATGCTGATTTCTATGGAAACGTCAATAATGATCATTACAAATATAATCTGACGACATGTTTTATTGATATCATATACAGATTGTGTATGTAACTATAAAGTTTACTCTGCTCTTCTTCCAGTTTACCCGAGACTTACTTTAACGTGTTTCGAGAGGAGAGGATTAATTTACGTGTTGTTTATCCCACAGCTAGGATTCAGCGCAAACTAACATGGCGGCGCCCATCAGCCGGTATAGATCAACTAACACGGTCATTATAAAAGTGTTTAAACTACCAAATACATTTACTTGCACATATTTCAGAATCGGAATATCAGATATTTCATAATATAGTGAGCATGTTTGTGAATATTTTAAATAAAAAAGATAAATGAAATAAAAAAGTGATCCTCATGTCATACAGAGCTATGTGGCTGCGTGCGTTGTGTCACATGGCAAGCATGACGCATCGCCATGGAAACAATAAGGCGATACGTTCTAAAATAACTCACGCTGGGGGCTCAGCTAGAATATTTTAAACTCACGTGCGAAAGGGTTAAACATGATGTGTACCAAAAATCTATGTCCTATCTTTATGTTAACATACTTTACTAACCTTTTCTTTGGGAGCTTTCTCGCTGCCATCCTCTTCTCTTGGTGCAAACAGGAAGTAAACAGCTCTGGTCATGTGACAATTTACAGTAAACATGCGACACTGCACATATTTAATTGAGACCCTTTATTATTTCAATATCTGCTGGAAATGCATTGATAGATCATTCAGTAACATTTTTATAGCCTTAGAAAAAATTTAAAAAAAATTACGGTCACTGTTGTGACCGGTGGGATTAAATGGGTTTTAAAGATGACTATTGAGGTGTTGAAGGCTTTGAAGAGCACCCCAGGGAAGTCAATGGACAAAGCAGACGAATATCTTAAGGTAGCAGAATTCAAAGGAGTGCCCTTGCATTTCAGCAAAGAACATATAAATAGATTGCAGTTCCTCGAAGCACTCATTGACAGTCTCTCTTCACTGAATTACTGACACTAAGCTCACGAAGATTGCAGCACCACTGAATCCCTCAACTGGCCAAAATTCAGAGTCTCTTGTTCTCTTTGGGGAGAAAGATCCATGACCTGGTAAAGATGCTTGGAGAATAAAGTAGGGAAGCAGTTGAGGACTTCAGGAACTGGAAGCTCAACAATGACTAGAATGGGAAGGTCCTCAAAAAACTGGTGACTGCCAGTAAAACATACCTGGAAAGTTCTGCTGAGTGTGAAAGAGGCTTCTCTGCCCTCAATGCCACTGCAACAGATGCAAGGAATCGCCTTGAGCCAGCAGCCTTTCTGCTGAACTTTTATTTAACTTAATGGCCCCTTCTCCACATGTTTGACCCTTACCTCTATATTCAGTCCTGGTTAGGCAAGGCAAGGCAAGTTTATTTATATAGCACATTTCATACACAGTGGTAATTCAAAGTGCTTTACATAAAAGAAGGTGAAATAATCATTCACAGCAATAAAAACAAGGAGTTAAAAATAATAAAACAAGGAATTTTAAAATGATATAGAAATTGATTTAAAATTAAATTTAAAACAGCTAAATAGAAAAGGATTATAAATAAAATACAATGCAGTCAGTTCGGACGTAGCACAGCTCATTCAACAAATGCACAGCTAAATAGATGAGTTTTGAGACTGGATTTAAATGTGGCTAATGTTTTAGCACATTTTATCTCTTCTGGAAGCTGGTTCCAGCTGCGGGCGCATAATAGCTAAAAGCAATGTTAGGGAGAAACATTGTCTGTCAACTGTCAGTAAAACGGGGAGAGACAAATCTGAGAATATCAGGCCACTGTGGGCCATTCTAAGCAGTAGCGAATGAAGTGTTTTAGAAAATGTCCTCATCGTTGGTTTAGTTTAGTTTACATGCTTACATTGGAAGAAAGACAGAAAGAGTAGATTGCATGTATCTTTCCAATATTAGTTCTGAATGCAAAGTGTTAAAAGGATTGTTTTTTTTGTACATTAACATTAATAGAAATGTGCAAAATAATACAAATGATAATTCATTCATTAGTGGATTCATACAAGTGGTTTGAAATGTACATAAAAATTTAATAAAAAAATGAATAAATGAAAAAGCTAAATGTATTATTTAATGGTTCTAAAAGGGTTGGGGAATGTGGGGGTGGATAGGTAGGTCTACTCTAGAGGGACCCTCAAGAACTTTGACACAATTCGAACACTGTTTTAACTATGTTTTATAAAATGTGGTGAAGTTAAAAGTATGACCTTGTAAAGAAGGACCCGGCTGGAACGATCCAATGACGCGGCAGTCGTTCCGCGGGTGAAGGGCTTTGCGTGTTACGATCTTTCCTTTTCACGACACAACAAGAACATTAAAATGGAACACTTCTTCTTATATATTTTATCTCGTTATTTCATCTGACTCCATAAAATGAAAAGGGTTTTAATGATATCTGTGCATCATTAAAACAGGAACGAATGATCGGTTATTCTTATCAGCTCTTTTTCAATACTTTACCCGTCCAGACATAGGAAACTATATCGCTCAGAGGTCCTGTTTTCCACAGGTCTCACGGACACAATCTCGTCAGGCCCGGTCATCAGTCAGAGGTAAATTATGGTTACGTATCTGAGATTTGCCGTAAATTCACACGTACACAATCAGAGATATCAATAACCCTCATGGGGCACCTTCAGAACTCGAACTCAATCGTTTACTTCAGTAAAGGGTTTTGGCCACTATCAGATATGTTAGCAGATCAATATACTACACTCGTAATAGCTTTGGATTGGCCAAATCTTTGTTTAAAGTAACATTAAATCAAAGTCAGAGGTGTGGACGTACCCGAATTCAGTCTGATCAGACGGCGTTCACCGTCACTGAACGGAATTAGCCCGTCCCTACACCCAAGCACACTTAAAAGATGCCGGATATTAGCCGTCGCTAAAGCTGACGCAGGCTTGCGGAAATATACGAATCCACTAATCTAGTAGAGAGAAAGCACTCTTCAGAGGCAGTTAGAATAGAATCAAACGTTACAATTTATTGACCAGGTAATCAAAACAATAATTCAAAGCTCCAATGTTACAAGAATAGAATCAACGGTTAACCATAACATAACAATAATTCAGGAATTGAAGAACTTGTAGAAATTACTACCTGGCAATGAAAAACTACACACAAGTGACATGTGCGGGCAATCAGTTTACTGACTCCCAGAACTTTCTGTCCCTTTCCCTTATATACCCAGATAATTCAATAGACCCACCAAGGTGGTATCTTGTCATTATAATTAGTCTTTAGAATTGGCAACCCAAAGGCTTCTGGAGATCCTGTGGCCGGGATTACTTATTTACATACAGGAGGTGATCTGAATAGGAGATCAGGGGGAGGGCACACCTTTAAGTTGTGCACTATATTTCCTCATACTTTAGAACTTCTTTTAGCTTTTCGTTATGATTGGGAGAATGAGACCATTTTACCAGGCACACTGAGACATTTCAAAAGATATCAAACATGTATAGTTACTTTTTGTACATATTACATTGCATGGATTTTAGGTGATGAGGGGAGGGGGGAGAATGGCGACTGCAGCCGGTCCCTCGTGCGGACCGTCAGCACAGGGTGTGAAACCCCCCAGTGTGCTGCGTCCTGGATGTTGCTGCTATATGCAAGAGATAGCTCCCGTTGATTACTGACACCAGGCCCACATTTCCTCTCTAGGGGGGCCCAGACATTTTGGCACCGGGCCCGGGCTTACAACCTTATGCTTTGGAATGTAGTGAAGTAAAAGTTAGTCAGAATAAAACTACTAACTAAAACTAAAGTACAGATACTTGAATAAATGTACTTAAGTACAGTAACGAATTAAAACTATTGTTATGTCCCTGGACGTGAAGTTGTTATTTGAATTTATTTTTGCATTCATTCTGTGTGATGTATACCAATGTTGTTTTGCATGCTATATTGTGCGCAGTTTTTTTTTCTCTCTCTCTCACTGCTCACATATTATTGTTGCCCAGTTTGTGCTGATTAAACTTTAGCCATAAATATGTTACTGAAAAAAGATACTGAATAAGATACTAAAAAACACATATATCAGGGCATGTAAAACTTCTCCAGGGCCCAAAACCCCCCCAGACCCAATAATCTGGCCAGAATGTGGTGCTTGGATTTAGTTATTATTATTATTAGGTTATGGCTTGTCATTGTCACGTGTTTTCATTTATCTTAATTTCCATATTTACATGCTGCAACTGTTGTATGATCTTCATTTAATTATTTTTGTAATAATTTGCTCCTTTTCTCCTCTAATCCTCACACACGAATACTGTTGACTGATCAAATACCAATGCGAATCTATAATTTAAAGTCCTTTTCATTTATTTGTGCAGATCGGTTAAAAAATGCCCTCCCGCTTCACTCCAGTCCAATGGGTGGCGCTAAAAGACATTTGTTTGTTTGCCAAACACCAATAAACCTCAGAGGAAGAAGGTCAACCTCAGAGGAAGTGATCTCTGTTGTTTTGTCAGCATGCTGTCTTAATACAAATTGCTAGAAATGTTGTTTCTGTAAATAGAGGAATACATGTTTTGAATCTGTAATATTCTGATCATCACAGTTGTGACCAAGTTTTGAAGCAAGCAGTAATGTCTGGAGGATAATCAGCTGAACTGAGATCTGCTGCTGTGAAGATGGTGTTTGTTAAAGAAGACCACACGAGTGAACCAGAAACCTTGAGAATAAAACACGAGGAACCAGAACCCTGCAGAACACGTGGTGTTCAACTAGGTCGTATAGCATAGTCAGCCTGTAGTTATTACAGCCGTTATAATGTAGCAGACCGCGGGATTGAGGTCTTCTTGGACAAGTTTAAAGAGACCCGGGAAGAGGCACCACGACCAGTGCAGGAGCCCTCAAGCTGTCTCAAAATTGTAAAATGTGTGGGACGACATATGTTCATTAAAAAGATACGTTTGCACGAGGAGCTCTTTCCTCCTCACTCAGTCACCAACGGCGCTCGCCCCTCCCCTGAGCGACGGACCTACTGCCCACACGGGTTATAGCTGCCAAGCCGCTATAGCCGCTGTGTCAGTTCATGAGCTGGCGAGAAGCTATTCCAAGAATCTCACACTGGTTGCTCTGCATAAGGGCGAGGGTACACCCTTCAATTCAGACGCAGAACACCCCGTTTCAATGGCGTGGCGTAGTCTCTAACACTGACTCGAAATGCCCTTATCCTAAACAAGAGCTATGCAAATTGCTCTGAGAAGGAGCGATAGAACAAGTCTCAGTGAGCAGGTGGGTATTTCTGAGGTATGCTGTCAACTGTCAAGGAAAAGCACAGCGTTCCAATACTATGTTCTCCCGTCCTGGCTGCTCTGGCCCAACGCACTTTCAAAGTGCATCAATGCAGCACTTCCCCCTTAGATCGAGTGGAAGGCGCATCCTCAACTATCTGGACGATTGGCTGATTTTAGCTCAGTCCCTGGATACGCTTATCAGCCACATAGACTCGCTGCTTATTCACTTGGAGTCCCTACGGCTATGTGTCAACATGCAGAGAGCATTCTCGCCCCCGCCTCTCGCGAGATCGCGTGGGGATGAGAGCCCGCCTCTCGCGAGATCGCGTGGGGATGAGAGCCTGCCTCTCGTGAGATCGCGTGGAGATGAAATCCCGCCTCTCGCGAGATCGAGCCGCGGCCAATTGTCTTCCCTGCGCCTTTTCAGGCAAGGCAGCTCTGTTCAGTTGAAGGTATTTCAGAGACTGCTCGGACTCAAGGTGGCGGATTCAGCGGTATTACATCTGGGATTATTACACATGTGCCCGCTGCAGCTATGGCTGGAATATCGAGTCCCGTGAACGGCGTGGACTTCGGGATGTTTGCGCATCGCGGCCACATCGAAGCTCTGACGCAACCCAGATCTCTTCAGCCGGGGAGTTCCCCTGTGCTCGGTAGCCGCGTGATGATCACGACGTGCATCGACTCACGGCTGGGGAGCAGTGTGCGAGGGAATGCCAGCTTCGGGACTGTAGCTGGAATCTCAGAGCCGGTGGCACATAAACCGCCTGGAGCTGGAAGCAGTCTTCTTAGCACTAAAGGATTTTCAGCCACAGCTGGAACAGCAGCATGTACTGATTCGCACTGACAACACGTCTGTGGTTTCGTATATAAATCCTCAAGGAGAGTGGAGATTGCACCCCGAGTCGGTTCGGATGATTTGGAACCGCTAGCGTTAAGGGAGAGCGGAGGTGGATCTGTTCGCCAAGAGCGAGAACACGGTAAAAAAGACTACATCCCCATGTTCACTTTCGTTTCCGCCCTGGGACCAGGAAGTGGGTTAAGAGCTCTCTCATTGCCACCATTTGGGCCTTTAACATCCGTAGGTTTGAAGGAGCTATTCTATAAAACTACAGTCCTTCTGGCCTTCGCTTCCGCTAAGCGCATAGAGCATTTGCATACGCTTTTCTGTGGACAGCGACTGCAGTGTCACTCCGCCGAGATTGGAATACGTGCCTAAATCACTGTCTACCCCCTTCGAAAGGACAGAGACGGTTTCGCCGTCAGCCCTTGCTACTAAATCATCGCCCTCACAGAGTGCGGACGCCCAGACTGCAATTTGCCCCGTCAGGGCTTTGAGATTTTACATTGACCGTTCAGGCAGTTTTCGGCAATCGATCCAGCTTTTGGGTGCTATGGTGGGTGTACGAAGGGCTGAGCCGTATCGAAACAAAGTCTGTCACACTGGATTGTGGATGCTATCACGGAGGCATATACAACCCAAGGTTTGGAAAATGCCCTCTGCACTTTAGGGGCCGTTCAACGAGGGCTATCCTTCCACCTGAGCGTGGTCAAGATGTATGTGTATTCAAGATATTTGCTTGGCAGCCGGTTGGTCTTCGCAGAAATACCTTCGCCAGGTTTTACAAGCTGGACGTTCAGTCCTTAGCCTCCCAAGTGCGGTCGGTGAGTAACTAATTAATGTTGCTAACGTTACCTTTTTGTGGAGGTGCTGTTTGTACAGTACATTACGCAGCCCTCTATGAGGTGCTTGTTATTGTCGGCCCTGAGTTCAGTGCCGCGGACATGGTCATGTTATGGTATGCTGCTCAAACACAGTTAACTCTGTATAGCTCCTATAATACTGCTATTGCTGAATGTGTTCTGCGCTGCTCTCAGCACAGCCCATGTAGTCACTTGCCAGATATGCAAATTTAGTATAGCTGAGGTGTAGGCGCTCATTGGCTTATCTCCACCTATCAGCTGTGAGCCCGCCCTACTAGCGCTGTTATTGATGGGAATTCTACCTCGCTGTGTAACTGGTACAGGCTGCCCGTAGCCTCTCTCACGGCGGGATTGAATAACGTTCCCATAATGGAGAAATTCTCCGTGATGTCTCGTGAAAGCTCGAAAGGGAACGCTCCGGTTACTATCATAACCTCGTTTCCCTGAGAGCGGGAACATGACGTCACGGTGATCGCTGCTCGTTCAGCCAAGCGGCGTTCAGTATCAGATTATGACGAAATTCTCGCGGGCGCCGCATTTATACTGCCTCTCGAGCTCGTATTTGCATGCTTTGCGACAATTGGCCAGTCATTTGGACTGGCGTGAGCCAATAGAGAGATGTGTTGATAATGTGTGTGAGTGCTGGTAAGAGTGCGGGAGAGATTGCTTGGAGAAGGTGTGAGGGGATAGGGTCTAGAGGACATGTTGTAGGATGGCTGGAGAGAAGAAGTTTGGATACTTCCGCCTCAGTGAGGGGACAGAAGGAGAAGATGGGAGTTTGAGCAGTGGATCTAGTTGGTTGGGGGTCCTGTGTGAGTGGAGGTGAAAACTGACTACTGATTGTTATAATTTTGTTTGTAAAAAAAAGTTGCAAAGTCATCAGCTGTTATAGAAGTGGTGGTGAAGGGGGACAGAGGAGATAATTAAATGTTCTGAAGAGATTACGCATATCTGGAGCATTGTTGATCTTGTTATGGAAATGTGACGATTTGGCAGTGTGGACTTCAGCGGAGAAAGATGAAAGAAACGATTGATACATACTCAGGTCCGACGGCTCGTTTGATTTTTCGCCATTTTCTCTCTGCCGCTCGGAGTCTGATCCGATGTTCACAAAGAACATCAGATAACCAGGGGTTAGAAGGGGCAGTCTGTGCTGGCCTGGAGGAGAGAGGACAAATGTCATCTAGACAAGTGGTTAAAGTAAAGCATAAAGTATCAGTAGCAGCATTCACATCCAGAGATGAGAAATGGGTAGGTGAGGGAAGAGAGGAGGATACTACAGAGGAAAGATGTGAGGGAGAAATACGTTGCCGTCTGCGTGTGATGTTAGACCGTGGTCGAGAGACAACCGGAATGGTTTTGAAACACATGATAGAGGTGGAAGGATAGAGGATAGCAAAGGAGAGTGTGTGAGGAAGGGGAAAAATGATACTTAAATGCGTTGCGGTGTCGTTGCTCGGGCAAAGTCGCGCAGGAAAAAGTCGCTTGTCTTTACACTCGCCTGTCTTCACACGAGGATGCTGAACGCTTCCGCAGATGCTTCCCGTCAGCCTCGGACATCAAATAAATACAAAGTCTAATTAAAATAATAGAGTGAAAACAGCTGTGAACGGCTTCTGATTAGCCCAGCCAATAAGCCTAACAGAGTGCTAATAGCTCCAGACGAAACTAACACCTTGCCCAAGGAGCAATGGAGGCGCAAATGATTATAATTACCAGTAAGTGCAATCAAAACTATACACCTTAACGAAAATGCAGACTACAAATAGGTAGGAAATGAAGTATTCCTTCCTAGCAGCAAGTAAATAATTTAAACAACAGATCTATGAACAAGTATTAAAGACACTCACAAGGACTTCCGGTTATGGCGCGGTGCTGAGTGGACATGCGTCGGAGCTCCGCAAACAAATACTGACTTAAATTTTCTTCTATAACTCAACAAACGTTGACAGACTGATTCCATTTTAAATTCGGATACATCTTAATGTTCCAACATGCCACCAAAAGCACTGAAAACGACACAGAAACAAGTCAAATCGACCGTACCTGGTGAGGCCGAGGCAGATGCTAAATCCAATGAAGCTAATAGCAAGAAGGAACGTCAGATGTTAACCAAGAGTCTGCAATCCTTGAGGCTATCCACTCACTTAAATCGGACTTTGCTGTGCGATTTGATGGATTGCTTCAGGCGATCAACGGAGTGCAGTGCGATCTTAAAGCTCTCACAACACGGGTAACAGAAACCGAGGATCGAATAGGCACTCAAGAAGATAACGTCTCAGAGTTGCAAACGCAGAACGCAAAACTGAAAACTGCCATAGAATCTCTCTCATTAAAAATCGATGATCTGGAAAATCGCAGTCGTCGGTCAAATTTACGATTAGTGGGACTTCCAGAAAAAATCGAAGGGAAAGATATGGTTGCATTTTTAGAGAAATTACTCCCTGAGAT
Organism: Gymnocypris eckloni scoliostomus; assembly: GCA_027564155.1. NCBI lineage: Eukaryota > Metazoa > Chordata > Actinopteri > Cypriniformes > Cyprinidae > Gymnocypris > Gymnocypris eckloni. The sequence goes on from CM050417.1 coordinate 37,162,224, forward strand.
CCTCGGCCCGGAAAACTTTCCTGGTCCTCTTGTAATTGAGAGAGCTCATCGAATCGGCAGATTCTCCGAAGATCGACCTGACTCCCCACTGAGAGCCGTGATAATGAAATTCCTAAACTACGCTGACAAAGTCCGTACTCTGAAAGCAGCTCGAGCAAAAGCCATAGTGATTTTGGACAAAAGAAAGCTTATGTTCTTTCCTGACGTCTCAGCTGAACTGCACAAGAAACGCAAACGATTTGACACGGTGAAGAAGGATCTTCGCGATCTTAACATCCTCGAATTGCGTTATGGCATCTTGCATCCAGCTACTTTGTGCGTGACATACAAGGGAAAGCGCTACTTGTTTGACAACCCTCCGGACGCTCAGAGGTTTTTGCAAGATCTGAAAGCTGCTAATGCTTGGCAAGACTTGAAGGAAGGCATTTCTCTTTGGGGTCAGTTTCGTGAACGTAAGGAAACTTTTGGTTTATTACTGAGAAGCTATATGCTAAAAAAAATATATATATATATTTTTTTTCGTTATGTTGAGTTGAAATTTCTGACTGTTGCGGGACCCGTCCAGCCATCAGACATGCTGTTCCTCACCGTGAAAGGATCGCGGGTGGACCGGCATAGTTCCATAATCATGCTCTTTCGAGAGGACCTTGGGAAGTGTTTAACTGGGGAGGGGAGGAGGGGTGATGGTATTTCATTTGGGGAAATACCTGTTTGTTGGCCAGATGTTCTGTATGGCTGTTTTGCCTTTACTATGTATACTTTATTTATTTTTATTTTTTTATATACATCTTCACAATAATAGTCTATATAATTACTTTAGTACTTTCTGCAAGAACGGGAATATACTGTTTATACGATAATGGCTCTCCTATCTGATATTCAATTCACATCCTGGAATGTAAGAGGTCTAAACAAAACTGAATTAGACAAATGAAAGCTAAAATAGTGTTCCTTCAGGAAACTCACTTAGCTCCAGAGGATGTGGTTATGGTGAGGAAGAGATGGCCAGGGCAGGTGTTTTCGGCCTCCTTTAATTCATACTCCAGCAGGGTTCTTATTATTATACATAATTCTATACCTTTACAAATAATTAACACTATTGAGGACAGGCTGGGTAGATACATAATCATCCAAGCCGACATCCTTTCTGTTAGACTGAATTTAGTAAATGTTTATGGACTCAATATGGATAATCCTATTTTTTACAGAAATCTATTTTTAATATTGGCTGAACTGCCAGGTTATTTTGTTATAGGAGGAGATTTTAATTGTGCTCTATATCCAGACTTAGATAGATCAACTAAATCAGACCTCTCTCATTTACAGACCAGAAGTGTTAAAACAGTATATGCAAGATTTTAATTTAATAGATATATGGAGGAACAGACACCCAGATAGTTTGACTTATTCATGCTACTATAGTACTTATAAAACATTTTCTCGTATTGACTATTTTCTTTTATCTACTGATCTAATTTCCAAAGTTAGTAAATGCTGGTATGATAGCATATTAATCTCAGACCATGCTGCAGTTTCATTTTCATTAAACTTTCCCAATTTTGAATGCAGATCCGAAGATGGCGCTTGCATATAACTTGGATGAGAGATCCCAAATTTTTGGATTTCATTGGAAAACAGATAGATTATTAATTTGAAATAAACACAAATCAAACATCTGCTTCAGTCAGATGGGAAGCATTTAAAGCTTTTATAAGAGGAAGAATGATTAGTTACACAAATTATAAATATAAGCGCTGTCAAGTAGAAATGGTAGATCTTGAAAGCAAAATAAAGAAAATTGAATCTGAAATATACCAAAAAATCACTCCTTATCTTCTTTTGGAACTGCAAAAATTGAAAATTAAATATAATGAGCTTTCATCAGAACATGCAAAGAGAAGTCTGTTGAGATTAAAACAGACTTATTATGAAGGTGGGGAGAAGGCGGGTAAGTTACTAGCCTGGCGTATTAAACAGTTACAAACTGAAAGAGCCATAAATTCCATTCAGATAAAGGAGGGTGAGATAACATTTGATCAAACTGAGATAAATGAGGTCTTTAGGAACTACTATCAGACTCTTTACAGCTCTGAATATTCGGAGAGTGCTGCAGAGAAACAAAACACTTTCCTGGAAGCTTTGGACTTTAAGTCCACTGATTTGGGTTTCATGGTATCCCTTGAAGATGACCTAAGGTCTGGGGAGCTGTTTGAGGCCATTATCAGCATGAAAGGAGGGAAGGCCCCAGGGCCTGATGGCATACCAATAGAATTATATAAAGTTTTCCATCATAAATTAATTTGCCCCCTTTTGGATATGTACCAGGAATCCCTAAATAATGGAGCTTTGCCTCCCTCTCTGAATACGGCGGTGATCACTCTGCTGTTAAAACCTGGCAAGACAACAACTGATTGTGGTTCATATAGACCAATTTCTCTCCTGAATAATGACTTAAAGATTCTTTGCAAAGTGCTAGCAAAGAGAATAGAATTACATTTGCCCAAGATTGTACACATTGATCAAAACGGCTTCGTTTGGGGGAGGCAAGGCTTGCATAATCTTCGTAGAGTATTAAATATATTACATGAGAAATCTAATATTTGCGATAATGCACTACTGTCATTAGACGCTGAAAAAGCGTTTGATAGGATTGAGTGGCAGTTCCTGTTCAAAACTATGGAAAGAATGGGGTTTGGTGAGAAGTTTATGAAATGGGTCCGGATCCTGTATGCTAACCCTTCAGCTGAGATATTAACAAATGGATCAATATCCACCCCTTTCAGGCTTTACAGGGGAACACGTCAGGGCTGCCCACTCTCTCCCTTGCTTTTCACACTAGCGATCGAACCGTTGGCTATGGCAATTCGTAATCATGCATGTATTTCAGGTATTACAATTGGCTCCTCAGAACACCGCATTTCATTGTACGCAGATGATATAATTATATTCTCTTCCAATCTAAAACGGTCTATCCCAGCATTGCTAAATTTGATTGAAATGTTTGGAAAATTCTCAGGATATAAAATAAATAATTCTAAATCTGTGCTGCTGTTCCTCCATAAAGCAGAAAGGCTTTCCCCCCCAGTTCAGTCACCCTTTACAATCTCACAAGAAGGTTTTACTTACCTTGGGATTAAAATCACACCAACTGTAAATGAAATTGTAGCAGCAAATTATAAGCCCATATCAGATTCTATAACTGGTCTGCTGAACAGATGGACAAAACTCCCCATCTCATTAATTGGCCGTGTTAATATATTAAAAATGTCAATCTTACCCAAATTGTTATATCTCTTCCAATCCATTCCCCTCCCACCACAATCCTCTTTTTTTGTCCTAATGAAAAAAACTTTCACAAACTTCATTTGAACAACAGGCACCCTCGTCTCAGGCTCTCTTTGCTGTACTTGCCTTATGACAGAGGGGTTAAACCTACCAAACTTAAATGGTATTACTGGGCAGCTCAAATTAGAGCAGCAATGTTTTATTTTGAGAAAGATTACCCTCCGACCTGGGTTTCTATGGAGGCTCACTCTATTCCAATTCCTTTGAATTTATATTTGTATTCAGCTGATGCTAAGAAGTTAATTAAAGGTACAAAAAATCCATATACCAGAAATACTATAACAGTTTGGTTAGGTGAATTACCGCAACTCTCACGCTTTACACCAGTTTTTGGTAATGAAAATTTCCGTCCTGGTAGAGCCGACCCAAGTTTTAAAATCTGGTCAATTCAAGGTATTAGTAAGGTGTCTGAGCTCTATAATGAAGAACACTTTATGTCCTTTGAAGAAATTAGGACAAGGTTTGGAATTCCGCAAAAACACTTTTTCAAATATTTGCAATTACGTAGCTTCATTCTATCAAGACAAGGCCAAAGTCTGACTGAGCCTCCTCTTTCTACTTTGGAAAATATTACACTCAACTGTTTGAAAGGTAGAGGTCAGGTGTCTGTGTTGTATAAACAGTTTGTGGCCAAATCCAAAGAATCATTTAATGACCGACTTCAAGCATGGAGGTCTGACCTGCAGGCTGATATAACTGAGGAAGAGTGGAAAATAGCATGTTTAAAAGCCCAAACTCAGACAATGAGAACCCATTTGAGACTGCTTCAGTATAAATGGTTGAGTAGACAATATATCACTCCAGTTACGTTACATCATTCAACCCGAATATTCCTGATATATGCTACAAATGTAAACAAGAAAAGGGAACTTTATTCCACTGTATGTGGGAATGTACTAAAGTTAACTGTTTTTGGGGTAAAATATTGAATATTATAAGTAAAATCATTGGTAAAGTAATTCCTCTGGATCCCAGGTTGTGTATATTACATATTTGTCCTCTGAACTTTAACATTACCAAACATGAAAGATTGTTGTTAATTCTCTGTCTGCTGGAAGCTAAACGTAATTGCATTTTCTTGGAAAAAGAAGAAAGTCCTGGCGTGTCTCAATGGATAAAGGGGATGACCTCATGCCTTGCCTTAGAAAAGATAACCTATTTTTTGAAAAACAAACTTCATGTATTTTGGTCCATCTGGAAAGTGTTCTATGACTTTTTGGAGAGTCTAGATGGTGACTCTTTTGTGGAGTTGATGGACATTGAAATTAAATAGACAAGTATGTTATTGCTGTATTAATTTATTTTTATTTATTTTATTTACTTTATTTTATTTTATTATGTATTATTGTTATTATTATTATTTTTTGTATTCAGTTATAATGAAAAAATATTTTCTACTGTTGTCTTAACCTGTATGACAATCTTTGAAAAAAAAAATTGTTGTAAAAAAAAAAAGACACTCACAAGCTGACGTATGTTTCTTCTGGTGACTAATCGGCTTCTCCCGATTCATATGCCCTATATGGATAGGGCATATCCAATGCCCTATCATTTACTGCAGCTCGTCCTAAAGGATGCAATAAACAGCCATGCCGATGTGGGCAATGTCATCACACGAACAGCAAAACTTGTAAAAGCTGTGCGAAAGAGCACCCTAAACACAGAGGAAGCTGATAAACTGGGTGTGCGTCCCACTCAAGCATGTATCACCAGATGGAGTAGTCAGCTGCGCATGATTTAATCTGTACTTAAAATGTTTAAAAGAGATTCGCAATTTCAAAATAAGCTGACCATTTGTGAGAACAGTAAGCTGACCATGAATAACGTACTTCCGCTCCAAGCCCTGAGTGAGGTGCTATCGCCTCTGGCAGAACTTACTAATGCTATACAAAAAGAGCTCGGCAACCTGGGCATAATTCTTTCAGCTGTTATGGAAATTAAACAGCTTTTGTCCAGTCTGCCTGAGACCCTCCCCCTAACTATTCGTGCGTTTGTCAGATAATGTCTCTTCTCGTTTGAACAAATTCTATTCTGACAAGCACCTTGTGTTGGCGGCTGTATTAGATCCACGTTTCAAAACAGAATGGATTATTAGAGATGGTGCAGTGAGCAATCGACTCACAGAGATTTGTGAATTGTTAGTGAAGGAGGCAAAATGCAGTGGTGTAGACACAGTCACTGAGGCCAGAAGCGCTGCCAAAAAGGTGGGCATTTTCGGCTCATATGAGAGTAACTCGAGTGTGACTGACACCGCCCGAGTTCAGATAGAGGAGTACCTGGGCTCAATGAGGAAAAGTCCACAGGAAGACATACTAAGATTCTGGAAAACCAGTGCTGGATCCCTTCCTCGACTATCCAAGGTTGCCCGTAAAATCTTCAGCATCCCCAGTGGTTCTTCCAGCGCTGAGCGGGTGTTTTCTGCCCCGGTTGGTTTCCCGGCACACCGAATGAGCCTGAAGCCTGACAATTTGTCCAGGCTTATGTTTCTTAAAGTTCATTCTTAAATCCGTAAAAATCAAGAGACGTTTTATTAGACCACAGTTCCCCCAGTTATGGTATATTTTAACTTTAGAAAGTTTGTTTTTTCATTAACGTCATTACATTATCCAAGCGTTCTTTAAGTGCATTTTGTATGTGCTTCTCACAGGCTTTATAATCCAGGTGAATTTTGTGAAGATCTATACACATTTCATCTTGTGTGTGTGCGTTTGTGTTTCAATGGGCCTGTTTTCAATGTTCTATTGCACAACAACGGCAGTTATTTTCATGTAAATAAAGTTAACGAAAATCAAATACACATTTTCAGTATTTGCATTTTAGATAGGTTTGCCAAGGTGCATAAAACAACACGTTTTTAGATTAATATATTTAATGCATTTTAATTAATGCATTACAATTAATACATTTAAGAAGAATGTAAGAATTTCTCTGAAACATGATAATTGCTAATTATAAGCATGCTCAATTTTAGACAATTATCCAATAATTTCAATACAAACAGAAAACAATTAGGCCTACTAGAGACATTTTATGTCGGAGTGGGAATTGGTTTACCGGCAAGCGTGAGCGGAATATTTACGAAGCGCTTGAAATCCTGTTCGTTCATGTTTTGAACTACGGAATCCCTAAGATATTGTCTCAGACCGAGGCCCAATTGATTTCCAGAGTATGGAAGGCCTTCTTCAGACTGTTAGTAGGCAAGGGGTAGTCGTGGCCTAATGGTTAGAGAGTCGGGCCTGTAACCTGAAGTTCGCAGGTTCGATTCTCGGGCCGGCAGGAATTGAGACTGAAGTTCCCTTGAGCAAGGCACTCAACCCCTAACTGCTCCCGGGCGCCGTACAATGGCTGCCCACTGCTCCAGGTGCGTATGCGCTCGGATGGGTTAAATGCAGAGAACGGGCAGTCGTTGGCCTAATGGATAGAGAGTTGGACTCGAAACCCAAGGTTGTGGGTTCGAATCCCGGCTCCAGCAGAAAGTCCACGACTGCTCCCGGGCGCTGCACAGTCGGTTGCCCACTGCTCCAAGTGTGTACACTTGGATGGGTTAAATGCAGAGAACACATTTCACTCCTCATTATACTCTGTATAATTGTGTATGTGACAAATAAAGCTCATCTGAGCTTAATTTGTAATTTGTTTGTTGTAGTAGTGTGAGCTTGTCCTCTGGCTACCATCCCAAGACGAACGGCCAGACTGAGTGCAAGATCCAAGAACTCGACGCTACCTCCGGGCATACTGTCAGGAATACCAACACAGCTGGGGCTGCTTCCTCTCATGGGCTGAGTACATTTACATTTACATTTAGTCATTTAGCAGACGCTTTTATCCAAAGCGACTTACAATTGGGGAGTACATAAAGCGATTAATCTTGAAGAGGCAAACATACAGAGGAAGTGCCAATAACACCAAGTCTCAGGCATTGTTCAAATAAGTACAAGCTAGCAAGGGAAGGAGAGAAAGATAAAGAGAAAGATGAAGATTTTGAAAAAGTGAAAGAGTTTTTTTTTTTTTTTTTTTTATATAGTCAAGTAGAGTTGAAAGAGATGAGTTTTCAGTTGTTGCTTGAAAATTGACAGGGATCCAGTATTCGGATGGGGTGGGAAGATCATTCCATCGGCCAGGAACGGTGAAAGAGAATGTTCTGGAGAGTGATTTTGAGCCTCTCTGTGATGGTACCACAGGCGTCGCTCACTAGCAGATCTCAGGCTTCTGGAGGGATGTAAGTTTGTAATAGTGAGTGGAAGTAGGTGGGTGCTGAGCCTGTGATTGTTCTATATGCAAGCATCAGTGTCTTGAACTGGATGCGAGCTGCAACTGGTAGCCAGTGCAAGGAGACAAAGAGAGGTGTAACATGGGCTCTCTTGGGCTCGTTGAAGACCAGTCGTGCCGCTGCATTCTGAATCATTTGTAAAGGTTTGATTGTGTTTGATGGAAGTCCAGCTAGAAGAGCATTGCAGTAGTCTAGTCTAGAAATGACAAGGGCCTGGACAAGAAGTTGTGCAGCATGCTCTGTCAGAAAGGGCCTGATCTTTCTGATGTTGTGTAGTGCAAACCTGCAAGATCGAGCAGTCTTTGCAATGTGCTCTTTGAAGGTCAGCTGGTCATCGAAGATTACACCAAGATTTCTGACCGAAGCTGATGGGGTAATTGTTGACGAACCTAACTGAATCGTGAAATCATGCTGTAGAGTTGGAGTTGCAGGAAGACAAGAAGCTCAGTCTTTGCCAGGTTGAGCTGTAGATGGTTTTCTTTCATCCATGCTGAGATGTCCGCCAGGCAGCCTGAGATCCGTGCAGCTACCGTTGGATCATCTGGTCGAAATGAGAGATAGAGCTGTGTGTCATCAGCATAGAAGTGGTAGGAGAAGCCATGTGCCTGTATGATGGGAGCCAGTGATGTAGTGTATGTGGAGAAGAGGAGGGGTCCAAGAACCGATCCCTGGGGAACCCCAGTGACCAATTTATGTGCTTTGGATACCTCCTCCCAGGCCACCCTGAAAGACCGACCAGTGAGATAGGATTCAAACCAGCGAAGTGGAATCCCAGTGATATCCAGTGATGAGAGGGTGGACAGGAGGATCTGATGATTGACAGTGTCAAAAGCGGCAGACAGATCCAGCAGAATGAGGACTGATGATTTGGAATTGGCTTTTGCAATGCAGGGCTTCAGTGACCGATAGTAGCGCAGTCTCAGTTGAATGGCCACTCCTAAAACCTGACTGTTTAGTGTCCAGTTTGTTGTTCTGTGAAAGAAACAATGAGACCTGGTTAAAGACAACTCGTCGAGTGTTTTGGCAATGAATGGAAGGAGAGAGATAGGTCTGTAGTTTTCTAAAAGAGAAGTGTTTAATGTAGGTTTTTTGAGCAGTGGGGTTACCCGAGCCTGCTTGAATGCAGTGGGGAAGATGCCTGTGAGGAGAGATGTGTTGATAATGTGTGTGAGTGCTGGTAGGAGTGGGAGAGATTGCTTGGAGAAGGTGTGAGGGGATAGGGTCTAGAGGACATGTTGTAGGATGGCTGGAGAGGAGAAGTTTGGATACTTCCGCCTCAGTGAGGGGACAGAAGGAGAAGATGGGAGTTTGAGCAGTGGATCTAGTTGGTTGGAGGTCCTGTGTGAGTGGAGGTGAAAACTGACTACTGATTGTTTTAGTTTTGTTTGTAAAAAAAGTTGCAAAGTCATCAGCTGTGATAGAAGTGGTGGGAGGTGGTGGAGGGGGACAGAGGAGAGAATTAAATGTTCTGAAGAGATCACGCATATCTGGAGCATTGTTGATCTTGTTATGGAAATGTGATGATTTGGCAGTGTGGACTTCAGCAGAGAAAGATGAAAGAAACAATTGATACATACTCAGGTCCGACGGCTCGTTTGATTTTCGCCATTTTCTCTCTGCCGCTCGGAGTCTGGTCCGATGTTCACGAAGAACATCAGATAACCAGGGGTTAGAAGGGGCAGTCCGTGCTGGCCTGGAGGAGAGAGGACAAATGTCATCTAGACAAGTGGTTAAAGTAGAGCATAAAGTATCAGTAGCAGTATTCACATCCAGAGATGAGAAATTGGTAGGTGAGGGAAGAGAGGAGGATACTACAGACGAAAGACATGAGGGAGAAAGGGAGCGTTTCGTCTAAAAGTAACCGGTAAGGGGGTTGGTGGCACCCTGGTAGCAAAGTGTAATGTGAATTTAATGAAGAAATGGTCAGAGATATGTAGCGGTTGTACCAGAATGTTATCTGCAGTACAATCGCGTGTGTAAATTAAATCAAGTTGGTTGCCTGATTTGTGAGTGCTAGTAGTGGTAAGGCGTTTGAGATCAAATGAAGCTAAGAGCGAATGAAAGTCTGTGGCATAAGGCTTTTCTAGATGAATGTTGAAATCGCCAAAAACTAAGAGTGGAGTTCCATCCTCCATGAAAGAGGACAGCAACCCATCCAGCTCCTCTAGGAAGGGGGCTAGAATTTGACCAGGGGGACGGTAGATTACCACAATCTGGAGTTTTATAGGAGCCATTACAGTAATCGCATGGGATTCAAATGAGTTGTAATTGCATAGGGGCGAGTGGGTTGAGTATTTCCAATTATTTGAAATGAGCAGACCAGTGCCCCACCCCGCCAACCTGACGTGGGGTGTGAGAGAAGAGAAATTGTTAGAGAGGGCAGCTGGAGTTGCTGAGTCTTCTGGACGAATCCAGGTCTCAGTCAAGCCCAAGATGCTGAGAGTGGATTGTAAAGAAAAAGCGGAAATGAAGTCTGCTTTGTTGACAGCTGACTGACAATTCCAGAGAGCCATAGAGAAAGAAAGTGGTGTAGTAGAATATGTACAGATGGGGCGCAGGTTAGCAGGATTACGTTGCCGTCTGCGTGTGATGTTAGAGCGTGGTCGAGAGACAACCGGAATGGTTTTGAAACACATGATAGAGGTGGAAGTATAGAGGATAGCAAAGGAGAGTGTGTGAGGGAAGGGAGGAAAAAATATACCTGAATGCGTTGCCGGTGTCGTTGCTCGGGTAAAGTCGCACAGGAAAAAGTCGCTTGTCTTTACACTCGTCTGTCTTCACACGAGGATGCTGAACGCTTCCGCAGACGCTTCCGCGTCAGCCTCGGACATCAAATAAATACACAGTCTAATTAAGAGAATAGAGTGAAAACAGCTGTGAACGGCTTCTGATTAGCCCAGCCAATAAGCCTAACAGAGTGCTAATGGCTCCAGACGAAACTAACACCTTGCCCAAGGAGCAATGGAGGCGCAAATGATTATATTTACCAGTAAGTGCAATCAAAACTATTCAACCAACGAAAATGCAGACTACAAATAGGTAGGAAACGAAATATACCTTCCTAGGAGCAAGTAAATAATTTAAACAACAGATCTATGAACAAGTATTAAAGACACACTCACAAGTATGCACAACATTTCCTCCGGCATAACACCACCGGCCTCATGCCCTTCCAGTGCATGCTCGGCTACCAGCCCCTGCTCTTCCCTTGGTCGGGAGAGCCTTCAGAGGTTCCAGCTGTGGATTATTGGTTCTGAGAAGAGTGAGAGAGTGTGGGACTCAGCTCATGTCCAGCTCCAACGTGTAGTGCAGAGGCAAAGAGCTTCAGAGGCCCGGCGTTCCCTACCTACCATCCAGGAGAAAGAGTATGGCTGTCAACCCGGGATCTGCGCCTCCGCCTGCCCTGAAAGAAACTGAGTCCCCGCTACATCTGTCCATTTAAGATAAAGAGTTAGATTAATGAGGTCGCTTATCAACTCCAATTGCCACCCAGGTACAGAATTCACTCCACCTTTCACGTGTCCCTCCTTAAACCCTTTTCTTCTTCCACACCAGGTCCCACTGAACCGGACGAGCCTCCTCCTCCAGAGATCTTGGACCAACCATCAGTCTATCAGGTCAGAGACATCCTGGATTCACGATGGCGGGGTGGCCGGCTTGAGTACCTAATTGACTGGGAAGAATATGGACCAGAGGAACGATCCGGTGTGGTCCGGGACGACATCTTAGATCCCATTCTATTTTATGATTTCCATCGCCCATCCAAATCGTCCCACACCCAGAGGTCGTGGCCGCCCCGTCGCCGCGCATGAGGGCATCAGGAGCAGCCCCTGGAGGAGGGGTAGTGAGCAAATTCACGCATTCACAGCCTCTACCGCCACCACAGTCATCAGCCACCACTCACACCAGATCACACTCACCTGAATTCTGATCACCTGCACATGCTGCCTCCAATCAAGCCACCTTTAAAGGAAATGCCACCGTTTTTCCATATTCCAGTATGTTCTTCCCTCAACTTAGACGAGTTGATACCTACTTCTCCGTCTCAGTGTGTGCACTTAATCGCTTTAGCTTAAATTAGAGGGCAAGGGGAGGAAATGAATGGTGGTAAGCTAAACGTTAGCATAGTGGCGCCGCGTGCTATAGCGATTAAGTGCACACACTGAGACGGGAGAGGTAATGATCAACTGCCTAAGTTGAGGGAAGAACATATTGGTATATGGAAAAATTGTGGCGTTTTCCTTTAAGAACACGCTTCACTCAGTCACTCATCGTCCGGTATACCGCGTTCACTACCTAGAACTGTATCTGAATCCCATGCACTACTTACCTGTGTGTACTTATCTTTAGATCTCCAGATGATTATCCTACTATTCTCCAACATTGATCTCGTCCGCTCCTGGACACTTTAAGCCAAACCCTCTTCAACATTCCCATCAATCACACACTCACTCATACACACGCATACTTGTTTTGCTACATTGTGGGGACTCCTGACTTGGAGGTTACACGGGGACAGCAATTTCTAAATACAATAAAGCCATAATTTTAAGTCAGAGGTGGCAGGAGGAATTTTTGATAAAAGAAAATCATATTTATTATCAAATAATCTTAAATTAATTTTTTCTATACTGGTGAGGATGTCGCTATTGTGTCTTACCACAAACCAACATTTGGTGTCACTATTATGAATTATCTATAGATGTATTATCTATTTTATAAGAATTATAAACCATTATAAGATTAACAAAAGTTTAAGTTTAGACAATCATTAAAGAGTTGTTTAAAAGGGATAATTGTGTCTGAATTTATATTTTTATTGAATTTTTATTTTATCTTGCCTTTCACTATTTCCTATCAAGGTTCAAGGTTCTTTATTATTTGTCACATACACAATCATACAGGGTATAATCAGTAGTGAAATGTAAGTCAGGACAGGTCCGCTCAATGGAAAGTGCAAAAAAAACAAACAATGAAACATAACACAAGAGAATATATATATATATATATATATATATATATATATATATAGGTGAGAATGAAAAGGAACAAATAATAAAATAAAATGAGTAAGATGTGCAATGAGATAAAATGTGCAATACAGTATACTGTGGATTAATAAATATTAATATAAACATGGATGTGCAAGAGAATGTGCAAATAGGTTGTACCGGGTATGTACACATAGCAGCAGTGTGGATGATGGAGAATAATGGATATGTTTTACAGTTTATTAAATTGAGTCCTGTGGATGTTATGATGTTATGAGACTGAGTTTAGGAGCCTGGTGGCCTGGGGGAAGAAACTCCTCCTCAGTCTTTCAGTTTTTGCCATCATGCTCCTGAAGCGCTTGCCAGATGGCAGTGAAATGAAAAAATGGTTACCAGGGTGATTCGAGTCCTTGATGATTTTAGCAGCCCTGCTTTTGCAGCGTTTGAGGTAGATGTCAAGTCAAGTCAAGTCAAGTTGAGCTTTATTGTCATTCCACTACATGTGTGGACATATAGCGGGACGAGATGTCGTGCCTCACAGGACCACGGTGCTACATAAATACAGATATACAACACGAAGTAAAACAGTATAAACCTATACACAAACTAAACTACTGTCAGCTTTGACTATACATATGCTATATATAAAAGTGGTTACCTATACATAAACTAAAAAATAAAATAAAATACAAACTGTACAACTGTGCAGATGACTTCAAATACTGTACATGTGCAAAAGAGAGACATTCAAGCAGCTGGCTGGGGAACAGTGTAAGGTGATTTGTGGTGCATGAGCCAGTAAACATACATACATTACAGTCGTATATTACAATCAGTCTTTTGTGGGATTATGGACACACAATGGTGTGTGAAAGTGTCTAGTGCATGCAGAGGAGAGTGTGTTGCTACAGGTGGCTTGTGCAGGCCTCACCTGAATTCCACAGAGATAAAAGTTAACAGTTTTTCCTGAGATGTGGTAAGGTGGGGGTTGTTTGGGGTTTCAGAGAGGCGGTGTGATTTGAGTTCAGGGCTCTCACAGCCTGGGGAAAAAGCTGTTGAGCAGTCTGGCGGAGCGGGCTCTGATACTCTGTCCTGCAGAGAGGGGAGAGCACGACTCTCTGTAGAGCTTTGCAGTCCTGGTTTGTGGCATTAATATACCACACTGAGATGCACTGAGTCAGAACACTTTCTATGGCCCCTGAATAGAAAGTTTTCAGGATAGCTGGTGAGACCCTGAATTTCCTCAGCTGTCGCAGATGGTACAGTCTTTGCCTGGCTTTCTTGACCTGTGTTTGGATGTGTGCAGTCCATGTCAGGTCCTCGGAGATGTTTACACCGAGGTACTTGAAGCTGCTCACCCTCTCCACAGGGGTCCCGCTGATCATAAGAGGAGTGTAGGGCTGCTGCTGTCTCTTCCTGAAGTCTACAATCAGCTCTTTGGTTTTGCTCACATTCAGAGAGAGACAGTTGTCCTGGCACCATGATGTGAGTCTCTCCACCTCATGCAAGTATGCGGCCTCATCATTGTTGGAAACGAGGCCCAGAACCACAGTATCGTCAGCAAATTTAACAATAGAAGTGGAGCTGTGTGAGGACACGCAGTCGTGTGTGTAGAGAGAGTAGAGCAGGGGGCTCAGGACACAGCCCTGTGGGGCTCCTATGTTCAGGGTGATGGAGTTGGAGGTGAACTGGCCGACTTTCACCACTTGTGGTCTGGCGGTGAGGAAATCTTGAATCCAGTCACAAAGTGAAGTGTTTAGACCGAGGTCTGAGAGTTTGACAGCTAGCTTGGTGGGGACTATAGTGTTGAAAGCTGAGCTATAGTCAATGAATAGCAGCCTGACATAGTTGCCATTTTTGCTGTCAATGTGAGTGAGGGAGGAGTGCAGTACCTGGGAGATGGCATCATCAGTAGACGTATTTGGCCGATAGGCAAACTGAAGAGGGTCCAAAGTAGCAGGGATGGAGGAGCAAATGTGTTTCTTTAAAAGTCTCTCAAAAACCTTCATGACTGTCGATGTGAGGGCAACTGGACGATAGTCATTCAGGCAAGAGGGTTTACTGTTCTTAGGCACAGGGATGATGACAGATTTTTTAAAGGAGGTGGGAACCACAGAGGTAGCAAGGGACTCATTAAAGATGGACGTAAACAAACCAGCAAGCTGATCAGCACAGGACCTCAGAACGCGGCCAGTAATCCCATCAGGTCCTGCTGCTTTCCTGACGTTCACTCTCTTTAGTTCCCTCCGAACGTCGTCCTCTGAAAAGGTGATAGCATAAACATCGCTGCTCTGTCTGCTGCTTGCTGCTGATCGGCAGAGTCACGCCGTCGTTACATTCAAATCGGCCGTAGAAGGTGTTTAGCTCTTCGGCCAGCAACGGATCTGCTCTCACCTCTGCGGAAGAGTTGTTTCCAGAGGAACATATGGTCTTCAGTCCCTGCCACATGCGTCGAGAGTCATTGAGCTGGAAATGTGACTCAATTCTCTCCCTGTATCTGAGTTTAGCAGCTCTAACTGCCCGACGGAGAGTGTAGCACGATGTTTTGTAATCGCTCATGTTTCCCGACAAAAGACCAGCGTTGTATGCGGCAGTGCGATGGTTAACCGCATCACGGATTGATCTGTCCACCCACAGTTTCTGATTGGAAAATGTCCTTATTGTTACTGTTTCGGTGGCTTGGTCGGTTAGCGTGTTGATAAAGCTTACTGCTACATCCGTGAACTCGCTGACGTCAGCTGAACTCGCCCGGAACATGTCCCAGTCGACGGCGTCTCTTGATGACTGTAGCATAGCTTCAGAGTGGGAGGACCAGCGCGTCACTTCCCTCTCCACCGGGGGTTTCTGAACGATCCTTTGTTTATATTCCGGTGTGAGGAAAATGGCGGTGTGGTCTGATTTGCCAAAAGCCGGCAGGGAACGAGCTTTGTAGGCATTCTTAAACTGGGTGTAGCAATGATCCAGTGTATTCTGTCCTCTAGTTGGACAGGATATATGTTGGTGGAAGTTTGGCATGACTTTTCTGAGGTTGGCTTTGTTGAAGTCCCCCGCGATGATGAAGGCAGCGTCAGGATGTTTATTGATGTAGCCGCTGAGCTCGTTGTGGAGTTTGGACAAAGCCAAGCTAGTATCTGCTTGTGGTGGAATGTAAACGGCAGTAACGATGATCGATGTAAACTCCTGGGGCAGATAGAATGGGCAGCAGATAATGGAGAGATGTTCCAGATGAGGTGAGCAGGAACACGACAGAATGGAGATATTCCTGGGGTCACACCATTTCTTGTTAATCATGAATCACACTCCACCACCTTTGGTTTTACCGGCCTCGGCTGTTCTGTCCATCCGTAAAACAGAAAAGTTATCAGACGGCGTTACAGCGGTGTCCGGGACCATCGGCGTGAGCCATGTTTCGGTCAAACAAAGGATGTTACAGTCTCTAATGTCCCGTTGGAAACTTATCCTGGCTCTAAGATCGTCCATCTTATTCTCCAAGGATTGGACATTAGCGAGCAGAATACTCGGTAGAGGAGGACTGTGAGCCTCAGTCTGTTGCGTATTCCAGCGCGTCTCCCGCAATGTTTCCTTCGCCTCCTGGGATTATTGACGCGACCTTTGTTAACCTTGGTGTTCCGAAGTATCTCCAATGGCCACGCTGGGTCCGTGGATAAAGTGTCCAGAAGCAGGTTAGTGCAGTGGTGCCCAATGTCCAAAAGTGTTCTTCTGTCGTATATAAATAGTGCAGGCGTTATGCGTAAAAGAGAAAGTAAAAAACGTAAAAAGTATATTAAAGCACAAATTGAGCGGAGCCATCCCTAACGTCGACTGTACAACGCAGCGCCGGAAGCGGATCAAGCCTATTCAAACTGTATTTGAATAGGCAAGGCAAGGCAAGGCAAGTTTATTTATATAGCACATTTCATACACAGTGGTAATTCAAAGTGCATTACATAAAAAGTGAAGTAATCATTCACAGCAATAAAAACAAGGAGTTAAAAATAATAAAACAAGGAATTTTAAAATGATATAGAAATTGATTTAAAATGAAATTTTAAACAGTTAAATAGAATAGGATTATACATAAAATAATGCAGTCAGTTCGGACGTAGCATAGCGCTCATTCAACAAATGCACAGCTAAATAGATGAGTTTTGAGTCTGGATTTAAATGTGGCTAATGTTTTAGCACATCTGATCTCTTCTGGAAGCTGGTTCCAGCTGCGGGCGGCATAATAGCTAAAAGCGGACTCCCCTTGTTTTGTGTGAACCCTTGGTATTTCTAACTGACTCGATCCTAATGATCTGAGTGGTCTGTTAGGTTTATATTCAGTGAGCATATCTGCCATATATTTAGGTCCTAGACCATTGAGTGACTTATAAACGAGTAAAAGTACTTTAAAATCAATCCTAAATGTAACTGGAAGCCAGTGTAAGGACCTGAGGACTGGTGTGATGTGCTCAGATTTTCTGGTTCTAGTCAGAATCCTGGCAGCAGCATTCTGGATGAGCTGCAGCTGTCTAATGGTCTTCTTTGGAAGGCCGGTGAGGAGACCATTACAATAATCCACCCTGCTGGTGATAAAGGCATGAACAAGTGATAGAAATATAGTGTATTTCTATCCCTCCAGGATATCTACACCAGGCGGTGTACAAGGAAAGCCCGGAGGATTATCAAAGACTCCAGCCACCCGTCCCACAGACTGCTCTCTCTGTTGCCCTCAGGGCGACGTTTCCGCAGCATCCGATCCGCACTAGCCGACTGAGGGACAGCTTTTCCCTCAGGCTATCAGGCTAATGAACAGTCAGAAATAACTCACCTACATCACACCTCCCACCAC